>CAAKHD010013453.1:104061-127408 GCA_901007705.1 Fistularia tabacaria
CAGTAACTATAGGGGGATAAAGTTGATGAGCCATGCAATGAAGTTATGGGAGAGAGTAGTGGAAACTAGACTGAGAGCAGAAGTCAGTATTTGTGAGCAGCAGTATGGCTTAATGTCTAGAAAGAGTACAACAGATGCAGTATTCGCTTTGAGAATGCTAATAGAGAAGTACAGAGAAGGTCAGAGGGAGGTGCATTGTGATAGACCTAGAAAAAGCATACGACAGGGTGCCGAGAGAGGAACTCTGGTATTGTATGAGGAAGTCTGGAGTAACAGAGAAGTATGTTAGACTGGTGCAGGACATGTATGCTGGTTGTGAGACAGTGGTGAAGTGTGCTGTCGGTGAAACAGAGAAGTTCAAGGTGGAAGTGGGACTTCATCAAGGATCAGCTCTGAGCCCCTTCTTCTTTGCAGTGGTGATGGACAGGCTCACAGATGAGGTTAGACAGGAATCTCCATGGACCATGATGTTTGCAGATGATATTGTGATCTGTAGTGAGAGCAGGGAACAGGTTGAGGAAAATTTTGAGAGGTGGAGGTTTGCTCTAGAAAGGAGAGGAATGAAGGTTAGTCGCAGCAAGACAGAACATATGTGTGTGAATGAGAGGAACCCGGGTGGAACGGTGAGGCTACAGGGAGTGGAGATCAAGAAGTCGGAGGATTTCAGGTACTTAGGATCAACAGTCCAGACCAACGGAGAGTGTGGAAAAGAGGTAAGAAACGGGTTCAAGCAGGTTGGAAAGGGTGGAGAAAAGTCTCAGGGGTTCTTTGTGATAGAAGAATATCATCTAGAATGAAAGGAAAGGTTTACAAAACCGTGGTGAGACCAGAGATGCTGTATGGTTTGGAGACAGTGACACTGAACAAAAGACAGGAGGCAGAGCTGGAGGTAGCAGAGATGAAGATGTTACAGTTCTCTTTAGGAGTGACAAGGATGGATAGGATCAGAAATGAGTCCATCAGAGGGACAGCACATATTAGATGTTTTGGAGAGAAGGTCAGAGAAGCCAGACTGAGATGATTCGGTCATGGACAGAGGAGGTATAGAGACTATATTGGTAGACGGATGATGGAATGGGAGATGCCAGGCAGGAGGTCTAGAGGAAGACCGAAGAGAAGATTTATGGACGTAGTGAGAGAAGATATGAAGGTAGTTGGTGTGAGAGAGGAGGATACAGAGAATAGGGTTAGATGGAGGAGGTTGATTCGCTGTGGCGACCCCTGAAAGGGAAAAGCTGAAAGGAAAAGAGGAAGAAGAAGAAGAAGATTGGAGGGAGTAAACTGTTGCTGGGTAATTTATGAAACATGACAGGATAATTTGTTTCCAACTATCCAAAAATGGAGCTCACTAGATTGTTCTGATTGCAGATTGGTGTATATACAAAGACCTCACTATATAATTTTTATGATGGAAATTTGCACCTTGGATCTTACATAGTTCACCTCGAATATATCAAGTGACCATTAAAAAAAATTAAATTGTTTTATTTCTTGTCCATTTGTCAAAGCTTGCAAACAGCCTCTTTCATAACTCATTATTATCCTCATGTGTGGTACACTTGACTCAAATGTCCTTGCATCAACTTTGTTTTGCAGACACTGGTTTTGGGACAACAGGCGGCTTTGGCACGTCTGCCTTTGGGGCAACCAGTAATACTGGAGGGCTATTTGGCGCCACGCAAAATAAACCTGGTTTGTCAGCTCATGTACTGCTGTGCTGAAGGAAAATGTTTAAAGTGATCTTTTTTAAGATGTTATTTTGCTTTGTCTGGATGACATCAACTTTCAAATTTCTATATTGTAACGTTCTGTCGTTGCATGCATTTTAGTACGTTTTGTTACAAAATACTGCCAGAAATGTGCATCGACCCAAAAATATTAGTTGTTGAAGAAAATAAAAACTTTTTTCTCCCCTTCAGGTGGTCTGTTTGGGTCTAATGCCTTTAGTCAGCCAGCAACATCTTCCACAAGCACGGGGTTTGGTTTTGGTGCCCCCAGTGGTACTTCGACCAGTCTGTTTGGCAACACGGCCACAGGCACTAGTGGTGGACTCTTCTCCCAGCCAACCAATGCATTTGGTGGCAACAAACCCACCACTTTTGGAAGTGAGATCTATTCTTACTTTATTTTTTAAGAATACGATTCCTTACCTGACTGTTACACTGTTTATTTTATGAAATGTTCTCAATTTGTCACCCAGGCTTCGGGACGAGCACTAGTAGCAGTGGGCTCTTTGGGTCAGCGAACACAACTTCCAACCCATTTGGTGGGACAAACTCATTGTTTGGTGGCTCAGGTTTCTCAGCCACATTACAGCCTGGAACAACTGTGAAATTTAATGTGAGTCATTCAGGTTCAATTCCTGTGGACGTATCAAGAAGTAAAAACACATTTCCTACTTCAAAAAGCAGAATCTCAATTCATACCAATGTTTTAAAGTATGACTACTTTCACTTAAAAGCAATGTCATATGAGGCATTACATTAAAGATGAAGAAACGAACAGGCAATTTGGCAGTGGAGATGACAGGAAACAACATAACAGAACTTGTTTTTCACACACTGTGGCTGGTGTTTTTCAACTTCAGGCTCCAACAGGTAATGACACAATGATGAAAGGCGGGGTGACTACCAGCATTAACACCAAGCACCAGTGCATCACAGCAATGAAAGAGTATGAGAATAAATCGTTGGAGGTGAGTTTGACCCAAACCGTCAGACCTCTTTGAGAGTTTAGGCAGTCATAAATGTATGAACTCTGACAAAGTGAATAAAACTTAACTTTTGCTTATTTCAGTTAATATCTAACCATTTTGGATTTATTTCTTCGTTTTTAGTTTTGCTCTCCTTAAAGTCAACAACTAACTGTCAAAAAAATGGAAACTTAAGTTATTTGGCCTGTGCATGCAATCAATTTTTCAGTTTTAGTGTACTGTATTGTCACACACTGCATTATATACACCCCTATTGATTTTTTTTCCTGTCTTTCTGGTTGGTGTATTTTGTTTTTTAACTGCAGGAGTTACGGTTGGAAGACTACCAAGCAGGCAGGAAAGGCAGCCAAATACCTGCAGCGACTGGGGGTCTGTTTGGTCCAGCAACGGCTACATCCAGTTCCACTACAGGCCTGTTTGGCTCCTCTGCGCTGAATAACAACTTTTCATTTGGACAGAACAAGACTACTTTTGGGGCAGGTAAGTAAATATGTCAGTTCGTTAATTAGTTAGGGCTCCTGCGAAGGTCGGGGGGGGCGTCCCGTCCCTGTGTGTTGATCCGACCAGATGAACCAGTTTTTTCCAGAGCTGGTGGTCTTGTGCCAGCTGCTTTGCATCCTCCACGGCAACTCCATGTAATTAGAGGTCGGCTGCAATGACGTCAAGCCATTTGGTGCAGGATTTGCCTCGTGATCTTCTCCAGCCTGCGGCCCTTGGGTCAAACTGGATGATGGCTCATGTCGGGTGGTCAGGAGGAAGGCGGAGGACATGGCCAAACCAACGGGTGCGGGGTTTGGCAGCCAGGCAGAATGCTCTGGGCTGGCCTGTGCGGGCTCTAAGCGTTTTGTTGGAAATCCGCTGAGGCCACCTGATGAGCTCGACGGTTCTGAGAGCCCTGCTGTCAAAGCCATCGATTCTTGCAGCCAGAGTTTTGTTTAGGGGCCAAGTCTCCGAGCCATAGAGGAGGATGGAGAGCACTGCACAGTTGTAGATTCTGAGCTTCGTCTTGCATGAAATGGTCTGATGCTGCCAAAGTGGTTTCCAGAGATACTGCAGCGCTGATGCAGCTAGGGTTCTTCTGCGGATGTTCTCTGGTTTGAGTTCCTTGTCGTCAGTCACTATGGACCCCAGATACACAAAGCCCTTGACAGGCTCTACGATGTCATTGCCAAGCTGCAGGGGGCAATGGATCTGGTCCATCGCCAACATACATGAACTTGGTTTTCGTCCAGTGGCCCCATGAAATATGTTAACAGAACTGTTTTTTGGGGGGTCAATGAATGTTGTGATTTTTGCAGTGTTTTGAATTTCAGGGTCCAGGTGTTTATAGTTATGAAGTATGTAATTAAAATTCTCTGATACGGAACCAAAATGTAATCATGTCAATATGCTGTGTCTTATAATATCTAGCAGGTAGCGGCAGCTTTAGTACGACCACGGGAGGGTTGTTTGGCCAGCCGAACCAACCACAACCAAATAGCCTTTTCAAACCCTTTGGCCAAGTGACAACCGCTCAGAGCACCGGGTTTTCCTTTGGCAACACCAACACAATGGGACCGGCCAGTACCAGCAGCATGGTGAGACCCCTCCTCAACATTTGAAGTTTCAATTTTCTCTTCTTTTTCTTGATACTGGACATTGCATATTTTCAGTTGCTATGGTCATAGAAAGCAGAATAAGGGTAGCTGTACAGTACAGAGGCATCTGTCTGACTTTGTGTGTGTGTGTGGGGGGGGGGTCTGTTTGTGGGTGTGTCTGTTTGGTTTGTGTGAAGTTTTTACTATCATCTGGCTTACAAGATAATTTTACCTGGCTAATATTTAATTGCCCACCAGTTAATTTCCCCAAACAACCTACAAATCCCACAAAACACTGCAACATCTACCATTCAGTGAAGAGCTGTCAACCCAGCATCTTCACCCTATGGCTATACTGACACACTTACGAGTGGTCCACAGTGACTAAATTAGTCTATACAGTGATATTAAAGCTTGCTGCCCAAAGAAAGTAATCAAATTTAAAATACACTTTGAAAACTCAGGCTTTCATAACAGGTAGGAGGCAGAGTTTCTGTTCATTGGTATTGAAGATAAAACTTTTTGCCTTGTTTGCAGAGCTAATGTGGTTGTAATTAAAGAATACAATATATGAAGGCACAATGAAACGAAACATCAGTACTGTCAAGCTAAGCTGCATCTCTAGAAGACGCAGCTGTAGCAAGAAAACTTGGTTCCCTGTTGCCTATCAGTCCCAAGCAAGTCTTCACTGCTGTGTTTCAAATGCATTTTGCCAGTGAACTGACCTTTGCTGACCATGAAATACTTATTGGACTGTAATTTTGGACTGCTCGATCATCCATTTGTGGTTAATGTGGAGAAAGAACCTTTAAACAAAACTTGTGCTGATTGAACTCTAGTGTTACAGACATTTAAGGCAAAGTATGACTCTGGCCTTCCCCTGGTTCATTCCCAAAATGATGCCCAAACTCCACCTACAAGCTACTCGAATTCTCTGCATGTTTGGGAGTACATTCTGTGTAAGCCGTTCTTCTGTTGGATGAAGATGAACAAAATTACACAGAAATGTGGTGTCTTGCCCACTTCCATTCTTATCCCGAATGATTGGACAGTTCAGACCCTAGGATGGGATGCCAAACATCCTGCTTAGAGACAGTGGCTTATAAGAGAAAATTATAATTCCTGTGTTGTTGGTTTTTTTTGGTCATTTTCTGCTGTGTGTACACCACATTTTTGATTGAAGAAACCTCTCAGTTTGTCACATGAAAGTAACAGTAGTCTGAACTTATTTGCATTGAAATGAACTCCTGGTGCTGCGTTATTTCAGCTAGTCATTTAGTTAACTTTTGGCAACACTGTAGACAGAGGGTTAAAGTTGTTCTGATGTTTGCCCTTATACACAATCTCTTCTTTTGTCACAGGGTTTGTTTGGAAACACAGCGGCATCTCAGTCGAGTGGCTTGTTTGGCCCGGCTCAGACAAGCACAGCTTCTGGTTTTGGAACAACAACCGGTATCTTTGGACAAACTAGCACTGGCTTCGGAAATGTTGGAACACAGGTAAGAATGGACAGAGATTAACTATAAGATTAACAGTAAAAATACTATGAATATAGGTTACTTGGGAATCAAAGACATGCTTCCCATTTCATGTTCATTCCACTCAGTTATCTTTAGTGGTGTGGTTGTGGGGGTGGATAGGTGAATAACCCGGATGGTCTTTTAGTATAAATGATGAAGAATAAAATGCTTTTTTTTTATTTAAAAAAATATTTTTTTCTATATATATATATATATATATATATATATATATATATATATATATATATATATATATATATATTTTCTTTTTTACATAAAGAAAACACGGACCAAGCTTCTGATAGGATTTTGTAGCTCCACTAGTCAGATAGGGATAAGTTTTGACAAGTTGCAATGATCTAGAGGAGTGTTTGTTCTCTGTGGCTGTTGCTAAAACCGCTGGGATATTTGAAATTATTTGACATATACCAGTTTTGCTTTTGTGATTGCGATGTCACGCTACGCAATACAATCACTCAGTATTGGAGTATATTGTGATTTGCTATAAATTCCTCAGTTAATTTTCTGTCTTTACACTGAGGTACACTTTGGTTGCTGGGATTGGTATCAATGGCATGCTATATCAATACCAGGATGTTGAAATGTCAGATTGTTTTGTCTCTTTCTGTTCATCTTCAGCCGAGTTTATTTGGTAATAAGACAACTGGGTTTGGCACCACTACCACGAGTGCGCCATCTTTTGGTACTGGCCTCTTTGGCAACAAGCCAGCTCTCTCCCTAGGAACAGCAACCAATCCCTCAACCTTTGGTAAGTTACCTGAGATTCAGACTGCATTTAGGCATTAAACACTGAAATTATTTTTCACATTCCTTTGTGTGACATTTCCAACTTTGATGTCAAAATCAAAGCTGCACAGATGCTGTAGGACACAACAATCAAACTCAAGACCTGGGGTCCAAATCCATGTGGGCTTGCAGAACCCCCCCCCCCACACACACACACACACACACACACACTTTTCATGATACAATATCATACTGCTTTACACAATCACAACGCACTACATTCCCCACAGTGTATCTTGACTTTGTCACTTGAACCAAGATTGCAGCAAAGCTCTTACAAACAAGTCTCTGTGTATGTCAGCTATTTCCTAAACCAGTATTTACTCAATATATTTGAGGGAGAAGTTATGAAAATGGAAGGCAGTTTATTCAGAGATGGAAAATCATGCTTGAGCTTGCATGAACACAACCCCATTTGTCTATGCTATAAAACAGTGTCAGTGATCTGGAAATATGATTTATTTTGACACGTAGCAATGTCCAAGAATTAAGAAACAACGATTGCAAAAGTTGTAGCAAAAATGATGCAGCAGTTAAATCAAATTTTATGTTGGCTGAACAAATTACTTGATCTTCAAAGTGTTGCATAATCAGTCAAGAATCTCTTGGGTGGTAGGATACTTATTGTATACCATAATAATGACCTTCCTTCAATCATCACCAGTTACAGCAATTTAAAAGGACTTTGGCAAGCCATATATTCCCTCTATTGTTGCTGCTGCAACACCCGAATTTCCCCTATGAGGATCAATAAAGTGTTATCTTATCTCATCTTATATTAGTAAGGGCACGAGTAGAGGCACCGACCTGAAGCTTTTTATCAGCAAGGGGTCTTGTCATACAAAGTAAAGAGGAACCCTTTCCTAAACTGTTAGGTCCAATGTGTCTTACGGATTTTGCTAGTATAATTTTTGCACATAAATTGTGCTCAATAAAAATGTTTCTCATGGTATAAAACATTTTCTCCTGTAGCAAGTTATGTTTTTTAACTTGAAAACTTTTATCTTGAATGGGTGGGAAATAATGAGGATTTCTAAATCTAATAAAGTGTGTGCCAAACTTAATATTTTCCTCTCTGCATACACATATGTAAATAAACAAAAAAATTACTTCATGTAGTATACTCTGACTGTTTCAGCTAGCCTTTTCCTGGAGTTTGTTGGAATATTGATGCCGCAAGGATAAATGTATACAGTCATCCTTGCTCTTGGATGTAACGTTATTTTACATGTTTTTTTTTTGTTGTTGTTGTTTTTGTAGGCTTTGGGGCAAACCCTACTGGAGGTAATCTTTTCGGAAACAAGTCGACAACTGGAGGACTAGGGCATGGACTTGGAGCTGGTTTTGGAACAGGTACAAAAAGAGGCACTGTCTGGAAGGGTATTTACAGAATAATAAGTTAATGCATCAGAATAAAAACAGCCTATGAGTGCAGAAATATCAAGTAGATATCATTTTGCTCTTTATCTTTATATAAAGCACTTCATAGAAAAAGCAATTAACAAATAATCTAGGTAACTGCTTTGCTTTTTAAATAGATATTTTATAAATATCAAAAAGAACTATTCAGGTATTTTATACAGTACATGACAGAACTCAATTGATACATTTTGACCAAATTAATTCAAAAACTCTTCAGCCAAAATGTTGTCATGGAGTTCTTTGACAAATGTAAGGAAGGAATAAAATGTGTGAGAAAGAGTGATCCCTGTAACAACCGAGTTCAGTTCAAGGAACCGGTGGGTGCAATCCAACATTGTATGCATACAATTGATTAACATAAAGCTGTGTTTCTTCCGCAGTGGGTACAGGGCAGACTTCCCTGTTTGGGAATAGCCAGAATAAACTTGGCACCACACTGGGAACAATGAGCACATTTGGAGCAACTGGATTCAGTGGTACCAGCGCACAGGGATTCGGAGGTCCTCAGCAGCCCATCAGTGAGCTACTGCTTCACCTTACTATTCGATAAAAGAACCTTAAGTGTTGGTGCCTTCGATCCTGTTTTATGTTTACTAGTAAAATGCAGACATATGTTTCTATTTCTTTCATTTGTTGTAGTCCAAGCAACCAACGATGTTTGTGCCCTTTAATGTTAGCAAAACTGGGCAGTGCCGCATATCAGCTTCAACTTTCTCTTTGTATTTTAGTAACTTTTCCCAGTATAGCTCAAATGTTACTTTTCCAAAACCACAATAAGTTTTACCAAATAGATCTGTATAATTACCCATGGTCCCAGTCAGTACCACTTGTTTAGTGTTTGTGATTCATGCTTTTCATGTCCAGCACTCACAGATCCCAATGCTGCGGCAGCACAACAGGCCATGCTCCAGCAGCAACTCAGTGTTCTTGCTTACTCGCCATATGGAGACTCTCCACTATTTAGGAACCCACTGTCTGATCCCAAGAAGAAAGAGGAGGTGAGACTGACATGAAACAAAGATGGTCTGTGTTATTCAGTGTGTTTCCTCTTCTTCAGTTCACTAGCCTTCTGGGCATGGTTTACCTTGAATACAAGTTACATGACACTGTCTTTGTCTTTAATGTCAGTTTAAAATACAATAGAAAATACAATGAAGAGAACATGTGATGTGGATCATAAAGATCAAGCAAAAGCAAACAAAAGGCACAATAATGAAAGGAAATCCGGACACGTTCAATCCTTTTTTAATCATTGGTGCTTCCATCTTTTATTCTATAGTTATAGTGTTGTGATTCCCTGGTTTTCTCTTTCTGCCAGTCATGACCTCTTTGTTCCCTCAGCGTCTAAAGCCAACCAATCCAACAGCCCAGAAGGCTTTTACCACACCCACACACTACAAGCTGACGCCTCGACCTGCCACCAGGGTACGCCCCAAAGCACTGACATCCTCAGGCACGTCCAAGTCGCAGCTCTTTGATGGCCTTGATGATGATGAGCCTTCACTAATCAATGGAGCCTTAATACCCAGGTAAATTTTGTAATACTAACTATGTTTGAAACATGGATGTTTGGTAAACAAAACTGAAATAATGTGACTTGCATTTTTCTTTCATTATGTTTAATTTAGATAGCCTTTTTTATTTACTCTACTATTTCTCATTCCTCAGGGCTCAAACATTCCTTAAAGTAGTAGTAGTAGTAAAGTATCATACTTACAATGTTAACATTAAAGCATCTAGTGAGATTTGCAACAATTATTTCGGAGACAGTTTTTAAAAGGAGAAAAAATTATAAAGATTAATAAATATCTTTAGCCTGTCCCTTGGAATAATGAAAGATCTTAACCAAAAATTATTCAAAACATTTTATTTTTTATTCATATCTTGAGACTTAAAAAAAGGAAGCAAATAATTAAATCAGCCCATTAATGTTAGTTTTGCCTGATATATCTGCTCTTTTTTGACACTTATTCCCTCCCTGTTACATGACATTACAGCTAATTCCAATGTCTGTCTCAGCATTAGCATCTTTGCTACCACAACCAAATAATTGCTTATCAATCATTACTTGTGTTAGCAAATATGTTTTCCCCAAAGATGGTTCTTCGGTTTAATCATCGTTCATCACTGCAGTATATTCCCATAATTTGGTCTTACCTTTCTGTATGGAGTTTGCTTATTCTCTAACTTGTCTGCGTGGGTTTCTTTCGGTTACTTTCTTTTTATTGGAAAATATGCCCAGATGTCTTTATGAATGATTGAATGGTTGTTTGTATCTATGTGGTCCCACAATCGACTGGAGACCAGTCCAGGGCGTACCCCACCTCTTGCCAAATGACAGCTGGGATAGGCTCCCATATCCCTGCAACCCTCAGTGCGGGATAAGCAGTTGATAATGAAAGAAGGAATTAATCAAATTGTCTTGAACTGACCCAAGGTCTCATTTAGTAGTCAACATTGCCGTTCTGTTTCCAGATGTATTTGTTTGTGTCTACTGTGTAAGATAAATATTTGAAAAAAAACAAACAAAATACAATTGATTTAATTCAGTGATAATTCTGCACAATTTATGTGTGATATCTGTGTCAAGTTTACTTGCAGCTAAGTGTGTATGTGTTGTGTTTACAGGAAGAGCATCAAGAAACTTGTATTAAATAACCTAAATAGTAGTCAGTACAACAGTCCAGTCAACAAAGAGACAGATTATTTGGCTTCATCTTCAGAGTATCCACAAAATGGTCACAGGTATGTCTATATGTGCACTCACGTGCTCTCTCTCTCTCTCTCTCTCTCTCTCTCTCTTTCTCTCTCTCTCACTGTCTCCCATTTGGAAATTGCAGATTAAACCTCTATGTATCAATTTGATGGACCTCATGAATAAATGAAGAAGCAGAACTTTAATTTTGTTTGCTCACAGCAAAACAATTGTTAATGTAGAGAGAAGCATTCAGTGACCTACTTATCAACATCGCAAAGCTCCTCATTGCTCATGTAATTGTTTTAAATCAGTAATTATTTGTCTCTAATTTAAGGTTGGTCTTACATTACAGTTCCAGTATTAAGTATCAAATTTGACTTGGCTAAGCTGTCAAAACCCGAGATACAGTGTTGTTCCCTAGAGAAGAACAGACAATTGCCTTTTTCATCTTGCCAGCAGCCATGTGGAGGAGGAGGAGGAGCAGCAGCAGCTAAGTGGGATTCCAGGCCCCAGCAGTAGGCCAGAGGAGGACCTGGAGGTCACACAGTTTTATGTCAACCCCATTGCTAAACCGATCCCACAAGGCAGAGGCCACAACCCTCTGCAAGATACCATCAGTGACCTCAACTTGCACAAATCTGCTAAGAATAGCCTTGAGGTCAGCATATCCATAGCTCATTTTTACTTATGTCAAATCAACATCATATGTATGGCTAACACCACACCTGACATGCAACTCCTCAAAATAACTTTTTGTACTACTGAGGTAACATAGTTTTTGCATATTGGCAGAGCTTGAACCCAGTTCTTTCTCCTCATCTTAAATACCCTTCTAAGCATTTTCAAGCTCCACAACAGAAATATCCTGTGGTCCAAGGTGCGGCATTACATCAGTTCACTTCATGTAATGGTTTCAGGTTTGGTTGTCTGTCGTACACACATAAATTCAAGACAATCACATGCAAGTACTTTAACCAGCTTGTGTTAAGACGCTACAATCTTAGCTCAACGAAGACAACACTGCAAAAGTGTGACTGCCCGGTGTAACTTCCAAAGTACAATAAAATACAAATGTTTTTGTAACATTGTATTGACAATGGTCTGTGACACCCTTTGACAATATTCAGAATAACTAACACTACTAACCGTGGAATCAGATGGAGAGATATATGATTCAAATTATGACAGGTCACAAGATAGGTAAACTTTTATGATTGTTTCTATCATTTCAGCTGAGTGAGGATGATGTTGGCGGATCTCTTGGGGAGGAGTGTCTGCAGGAGGAACGTGAAGATGAGCAGCCGGAGTCCCAACAGTTGCCTCATCCTGCAGGTAGCACCCTGTCACATCAGAAATGCAACATTGCACCCTCACTTTTTACAAAAGTGAGAATATAACTGTCTTGGTGTGTGTCCTTTTTTTTGTTCAGATCCCATGATTTCCTTTTTTAGAAATTTTCAGGATATGACAATCTAAATGTCAAGTATCCCTGTTAAGCCTCTAAAATTGTTCTATGGTTACTAGTTCCCAAGATGTTGGCAACTGATCCTTTCCAGTTTTGTACTTTGTGATGTGGTTTCTCTATTGATTGTTACATCCCTCATTGGATTGAGATCCAAGAGTTTTTTTTCATGATACATTTTAAAACACACCAGCAACAATCTGACATCTGATCATAAATATATTTTAAGACCAAACATCTTCTTTCCTAAAATGGTTGCAAAGAACATAGATTTGTTTCTTATTTTTAGGTATCGTTCTAAGACGTGTTGGTTATTACACTATCCCTGCCATGGAGGAGTTAGCTGAGATGGTCGACAACAATGGAGAGTGTGTGGTTGAAAATCTCACCATTGGCCGGAAAGGTAGCGTTTTTTGATGTCATCAACCAGTTATGTCAACAGACAATGGCCACCACAAGCCGGCAGAGTGAACCTGCCTTTGTGAAGATTTATCTTACTCCTTGTCATACAAATGTGCACTAATTGGAAAGGTGTCAAATTGCTCTGTCCTGATTGACTCTTACAGGCTATGGCTCTATCTTCTTTCCTGGTGAGGTGAATGTGACAGGACTGAACCTGGATGAAATTATCCACTTTAGACGCAAAGAGGTCATTGTTTACCCTGATGACAAAAACAAGCCAGCAGAAGGGGAAGGGCTTAACAGGTGAGCATTTGATTTGTAACAGGAAAATAGTTTGTGAACATCTTTAGCTAGCATCTACTTGAGGTCCAACACAAATGAATGGAACTTCAGTTGGCAGTGAAAATTTAACATGCTTGTCTTCAGTAACTATAGATAAATTTGAAATATGGTTTACTTGTTTGCAGCTGACTTGTTGCTTTCTAATTTTTCCAACATTAAAATCGATCCTGTTGTAAAGTTCACATTTTCACTCAAACTTTGGCAAAAAGTTCCTCTTCTCTCATTAAAACTTACTTAAAAACTTGTTAATGGAATTAACATCAGCAAGCAAAGTAAGTTAATCCTGCTGGATTGAAATTACTTTGTTCCCTAAATGCAGCAATACAACACCAGGGACTAAGATGAAGATGAATTCAACTGTTAAATAAATTTACAGACTCACAAACTTATGTGAATAAATCTTTCTCTTTCAAGCTGTTGCTCAGATCTACATGACACAAATTCACCATAGTCACTATATGAAAGCTAGCTGCTAGGAAGAATATTGCTAGATACTGATAAATATGCATCCCAAGAACCCACAATCAGTCTTATTGTCTCCATCTGTACAGCTACCTGACTTTATAATCAACCACATTCCATTTTGGAAATGCAACTAACAACTGAAGCATATAATCACACTGTAATGCTATCGAAATTCAACTGTTATGATTTAAATTGTACAAAATTGATGTCTGTCAAATTTTATGTACCAGGCATCTAAGTGCACGTTGTATTCAGAATTGTCCTAGGACATTGCATTACCATTTCTATTTCAGGTTGACTGTCGGGGTCTTGGGGATACACAGTTCTTGATTGCAAATAGCTGCAAAAGAGTTTAAAAACAAATGCTACATTTTTCATAGCTATTTTGTTGTACTGTCATAATTCCATACTGTGTTGAACATCAGTTTTAACATTCATTATATGTGCTCTGATTAACTTTGTGAAACTTGGGCTGATTGGATACTGTGGTGTACGGTCCTAGGCGGGCAGAGGTGACTTTGGATGGTGTTTGGCCAAATGACAAGACAAGCTGCACACAGATCCGAAGCCCCGAGCGTCTTGTACACATGAACTATGAGGGGCGGTTGGAGAAAGCATCTCGCAAACAGGGAGCGCGTTTCCTGGAATACAGACCAGAGACTGGTTCCTGGGTATTTGAGGTCGGTTTCCAGGGACTAAACTTCAACATATACATAGGTCAATGACTATCACATTCTTTGTGTTACCTCACCGCTGTTTGTGTATGTAGCTTTAGATGTGCTGTTAGTCAGCTCTATTCTTTCCAGTAAATTTTTTGGCACCCTGCAGTTTAATTGCTCTGATGTAACTCCGAGCTCTATTCTAGGTGACCCATTTCTCAAAATATGGCCTCCAAGACTCTGATGAAGAGGAAGATGTTCCACCCAAAACTGACCCCAAGAAGCTGAAAACTTTTTCAATTTATCCCTCCCAGCAACAGGTGTCATCACAGACTCAGGTAGAACCGTGTGTCCATCCAACTAAATTTTTCTCTCTGTTGAACAGATTAAGCTAATAAAGGTGGGAAAAGATAAGTGATTGATAAATAATCAACAAGCGACATGTGCGTGCGTGCGTGCGTGCGTGCGTGCGTGCGTGCGTGTGTGTGTGTGTGTTATGGCTAAGTAGATTAAGGGGTTTGAATGCCGCTCAGCGCAATCAGCTGTATGTATGGATGTATGTTTGCATGCATCGGCAACAGTCATCCTATGGTTCATAAGATCATGGCAACAAGGAGAGGGGGTAGCTTGCTGATTGAGCTACATAAAGGGTAAAGAAAGAACGTGCCAGCTTGATAAAACAAGATGCCCATAGACGAAGCTCTGGAGACTGCCAATCAAAAAGTCACAGCCCTAGCTGCCTGCTTTAAGCGCTGAGAGATTATATAGACTGTTATCCAGCAATCCATCTTAGGTCTACTCTCGATGGCAGCATAGTAAGAACAACTTGACGGACCCACCTAAGGCTGAAACTGAGATCTACTGGATGAATAAATGGGAGAAATCGGCATCATGTAAGACCAATTCCTAGTGAACGCTTGACTTGAAAGCAGACCAGAGTATTCCAAAAAAGGAACCAGTAGAATAACCACAGGAGAAATCGAAGAAATGTCAAAGTTGAAGACCTGTAAAGCACTAGGGCCCAACATGATCCACATCTACTGGCTCAGAATGCTGAATGCACTCCATGAACAAGTGGCAGCACAGATGAACCTGCTGCTAAAATTGGCTGGCCCAAGGCTGTAAAGCTGTCATTATGAAGGACACAAAGGAGGGGCTGGTACCATCTAACTAATTGGACCATAACCTGTCTTAGTGCAACATGAATGCCATAAATGGAAGCCGCAAATATCAAGACAAGGAAGCTCCATGTAGTACATGGGAGCTTTCACCATGAATCCAGCGTCCTGAGGTTATACACGAAGCAGACAACTGGAAACTGGGGACCGCTGAGTGTCAGCTATACTATCCAGGAGGAAAGAATAAGCTTCCAGGAAAACAACAGAAAGATAGCCCCCAATGATGACCTACTGCGCGAATGCCTTAGGCAACAGATGCCCAGTAAGGACAGCCAGAAGAGCTGTCATGGACAAGACAAGTCCCTGCATGACATTCATCATCAACAACCTGAAGGAGTGTCTGACATTGGGAGCACATACAATAGATTTCACTCAAAGACATTACAGAGGCATCCAGGTATGCTGGGTATTTGTTGTTTTCTAGCCTCAGTCCACCCCAGGTTTTGTTCAGCACCCGATTTGTTTCCCTGTTTTTAAGATGAAAACAAATGTGGGTCTACCCAGGGTTTTGATGCTTGTGTCCTTCTAAACAGCTCGCAAGAGAGTCTATTTTTCCAGGGTTAATTCAGCTTCTGTGAGGTTTCATTGCTACGTTATCAGGAATGGGTTATCTGCATAGATGAACCTTCTGCTTCCTTCTGGTAGGGGCTGGTTAGTAGTTTATACATTGGGTGGTTGTTGTCAGGACTAGCCACTTTTCTTCATGGTGTCAAGTCCTGCTTCAAACTCTTCCACTTTAAAAGGCTTCGTAAGAGGACATATTTTGGTTGTTTCCTTGGATTAATATAAAATGGTGGTAATCTTGAGCCCTATGCCTGCCTACTACTTTCCCATGGGCTACCAGTTGACTTCTGACCTGGTTTGATGTGACATCTGGTGTGGTTTGTGGTGTGATTTTGTCCCATTTAGTCTGTGTATTATGGGGCAGGACTTTTTGCTGATCTGAGACCTGTTAGTGTTCTCCATGAGGTCCTGCCAGGTTCCCTGCTTCTCCTTTCCAAGTTGTTCTTTGAGTCCCTCTCCTAGTTAGTGAATAGAATCTGAAAACTGGTCCTTTTGAAACTCTGTTTCACATTGCTACAGCTCTAAGACCAGCTATGTTTCCTTTCTGGTGTCCACGAGGGATGTGAGCACAAACAGTCTTCACAGCCTGGCCTAACTGTATATCTGTTAGGGTTTGCTGTGGTGTGGAGTTTATTGGGGGTCCAGAACATGGTGAGCCTGCCGAGACAGAGTGGGTCTAGCCCCAGAGACTGACGGAGACTGACTGGCTAAAGAACAGATATACCCAGTCTCGTGATGGTGAAAGACAACTTATTCTTATAGTGGATGTATATTCTCACCACACTCTCTTTTCACAGAAGGGTGAACTCAGTAGGGGGCAGAACTCTTTCACTGGAGGGTGAACTCAGTAGGGGGCAGAGACGGCTCACAGAGGAACAAAATAACAAAGGAATGACCTTAAGGTCAGGAAATTCTGATCAAGAAACTATGATCAGCAAGGGATAGGCGACAGAAGAGATCAACAAAGGGCTGAAGTTGGCCCAGATGTGTCATAGCAAATGTGCTTACAAAGAAAATGTATGTGGTTGTGAATTTTTTTCGTCAGCTTCAATGTCCAGAAATACTTTTTCCATTCTCCCTCCATAATGGTCCCCTTTGGCCCTCTTGGAGTTGAAATGACGTCTGAAGGGGACTTCAGACTTTTGTTATAGCAGCCTTGACAATGACTGAGATTGGGCATTGTCTTGACTGATGAAACACAGATCGGGGTTGTAAACTCTTTTCCAGCAGATGCTGTTGGGTACAAACAGCCAATTTCCCAGATGGGAATGATCAACGGCCTTTTTTGGACACGGCCTTTGTAGAGTTAATCTAGATTAGGCAGAGGACTTCTCTTCTCCTCTAGAGAGAGAGCATCCTCTGATAAGAATCAGAGGATGCTCTCTTATGGCTCTCAAGAAGTGCATCCAAGAGGAGAGTGCAGCCCATTTGGACCTCCTTAGGTCAAAGACCCCAGGAATTTAATGTTGTCTACTTGATCCACCGCCTTTCTGTGTACGAGGAGAGGAGCATGCTCCAACAATCTACAATGACCCCCTTGTTCTTGCTTGTGTTCAGGACAAGTTTATTGTCTGAACACCTTAACCTGCTTGTCACTGCACCTGTTGTCAGTCATGGTCCTGATACCTGGCCGCATATTTTGCGGGTCATTGTTGTCAAAATGCTCCTCAATGTCCAACTTCTAATTGTGTTCGGCTTTCTGATTCCCTTTTTTCAGTCCTGTATCGGCCCTTCTGTAACCCATCATCACCTGACCTAAAGGCTGCATCCAGGGCTATTAGCAGAATCAAAATTCTGTCCAGATACAGTTTCTGGGTTGGAGAAACCCTGATGGTCACTGTGGGTAGTACAGTATCAGTGCAGAACTGCTGTAGGGAAGTCTTGAGTTTGTGAAATTTAAGGAGCATTGCTTTTTATTCTGTGTGATTACAGTCCCCAGCCACAATCACAGCCGTCTCTTGATTAGCATTAATGTGCCTGCTGATCAGGCAGTGAAGCTTTTCCAGTGCTAACTTAGCATTAGCACAAAAGGTTATTATTTGTATACATTTTTTCAAGTAACTGACAAATAGCCGCTAGAACGTAGCTCATCAAACATTCTTTTGATTTAGAATCATAAAAATCTGTCCAAGTTTTAGTTGGATCTCATTTTGTCTTTGCTGTCTTCAGTTGACAGTTGTTGATCCTCCAGGCAGTGTGGTAGAGCTGGACAGTGACATGGCTGACATCACACAGACCTACCCAATTGAGGGAATACTAGGAGAACAAGAAAGTATGAACCTCCCTGGTGAAATGGACACAGCGGTATTCAAACCAGGAGCACTAAAGTCTGCAGACAATGAAGGCATACCTACATGCAGCCGTATCGTGTCCTCCCTGGGGATCAACCCACATGCTCTACAGGTAGATCCTCTTCCCCACCCACACAGACAGTTGATGAAGCACTGTTTAAAAGATTCCCCCGAAACATTGTTTGCACTCGGGTGATTGCAGATCATGAAGGCATCTCTGTTTGCTGAAGATGAAGAGGAGAGTGACTTGTTCCATGATCATGTATCACTAAAGATTTCTGGAGATGCGTCATCCTCCCGGCTCATCCTTCCAGGAGCTCAAGGCAGACCTACTGGTAGAAAACTCCTTACCATTTAACTTTTTACTTTTCAAGAGATTTTTTTTAGGTGGTTCATGGTATCGAAAGTAATTCTTTTTGGGCCACAACAGGCTGACCCATCAACCTTTTCATAGTTTTTGTGACTGGTTTAACGGTTTTACTATAATTAGCATCAATCTTTGAACTTGTCAGATTAGACCAAATGTATATATATATTCTGTATTTTTACAAATTTTTACGTCTGTTTCTCTAGTTGGCGGTGTTCTTAAGGCTCGTTTTACCTCCGGCCTCCTCATTCAACCTACCGACCCACACTATCCTCCTCTGTCCCGAGTAAATCTTGAGGCAGTAGAATCCCCCCAGCTATTGCCCTTGGTGGGGCCTTGTCCTCCATACTCTGTTCTGCTGCCACCCAGACCACCAAAGACCCTGGTCAGAACTGTGGGGACCCCGCGGCTCAGAGGCCCTGTACCCATGAACAAATCAATCACTCACGGGAAGGTAAGTGATTCCTAAAACCTGATGACTAAAACAATCACATTCATTCTGGAAAAAAAATACCTCATCTGTTTGATTTACAGCTTATGTGTTCATGAAGAATCATAAAATTCACTTTTTACGACCTAAAACTTTTTAGATTTACTTTATTGAAGTAACTGGTCAGAAATCTTTTTTTGTCTGCCACTTCGCTCAAAGATTGCATTGGGAATAGTCCTCTTGCTGTGTTGTTGGCACTTCATTAATTTGACTTTGGTACAGAACTGGATTAGTTCAAATTCTAGTTGAAATAATAATTCACTTTTTCTAACCTTGAAAAATGTATCTGAAAGGTATTATTCGATAAGCAATCTTAAGAAAGCCACCACAATATAAATTCCTACAAGGAAATATTGCGCAGAGACATGTTTCAAAAATCCTCCACTGTTTATTTTGATGACCTTCAAAAAAAAATCTAACTCACATCTAATGACAATCACTGGTGTTGTTTTTGCAGGGAGGTTTACTGATGGATGCAGGGCTGTTTGCAGGCCGTTCATTTCGGGTAGGCTGGGGTCCAGGTTGGACACTGGTGCACTCTGGCCAATGGCTGAGTTCTCCACAGGCCAAGCAGCTAAACAGTCAAGATTCGACTACCAAGACAGACTTTATTTTCTTGCCAAAACCTGTTCAAAACAACACGTAAGACATGCTAATTAATTGATATGACAATTATCTTGTGTTTGTATTTTCACAATTATTTACTTTTGTCCTGCATAGACAGAAATGAGGACAAGCAACTGAATGTTTTTGATTCCTCTGGTCACAATCGCATGTGACACATGTATTACCCTTTAAGACTACTGTTGTATATATTTTCCATGTAATGAAAATGTTTTATATCATGTAATGTGATATATAAAGGTTGAAAAACAAAGTTTAATGACGCAGAGAACCAATGAACACTTGGTTTATTTTTATACAACATTTATGTTTTTGCAGACTAAATCCAAAGAAACTCTCTGCAAATCTGATTTTTTCAATTTAATTGTCTGACTGAATGAATAATGATATTAAACCACATGTCTGACTCTTAGACAAGGGAGGGAGAGAAACTTAGTGCTCCTTAGATACCTGTATTCTTTCTTAAAGGAAATTTAGAAATGTGGTTGAATAAATTAAACAGTTAGATAGAAACCCATTGCAATTATGGGTTTCTGAAGTCTTGTGTCTGAGCATATATTTTCCTTGCAGGTTGACGGAAAGTCCTTATAAGGTTGTGGTGGAACAGCTTGTAGGTCTTGAGCCTCCACAGGGAAGGAACAGTGAGGAGGGGGAAGATGACAGCCACTTGGTTATGCACTACCCCCTACAAATATGTCTGAAACATAGCATCGTCGGCACCACGGATGCCTCTGAGTGCCCTCTTGTACGGCCACGATCAGGTGTTTCAGGACTGCATGAATATGCGGACTGGATCTTGGATTTGAGCAAGAAACAGGGGGATACACACTGTAAGTGAGAGATTCTTGTGATGGCATTGGGAGATTTTCTTAGAGGGATCTGAGGAGAATGAATGCTCTCTTCCCTTACAGCACATTTGGGTTACTGGGCTGAGGCCTGGACACTCTGTAAGGCCCTCTGGGGAAAACTGAGCTCCCATGATCATGAGCCAGATGATGTCTCTTGTGAATATGTGCAACAGCTTGAGAGACGAAGGACTCTTTCAGCCTGGCTGTCACGCTGCACCACCAATAGGGTGGAGAAGGAGGTGGCACTAGCAGGGAAGGACCGCCATATGGAGGCCATCTTCAGCTACCTGACGGGGAACCGCATTAGTGAAGCCTGTTATCTTGCACAGAAGGAGGGTAAGTGAACATGAAAATACTGCAGACTGAATGGTTAGGGGGAGATGCAGCTCATACTGAGGAAAGGAAAGTCTTCAAAAATAGTGTTTGAGTTCATGGATTGCATTAATCAAAGACATGCTGTGCTCTAAAGCATAATAGCATGATATTGCTAAGCTTCAGTTAAATGTTCCAGAGAAAGTGTACAGCGGTCATGAGATATTTTTTTTTCTCTTTGGAGTGTGAACTTTTAGGATTACTACCTCAGAATATGAGACTTTTCTTGTTCTCATTTATTTGTTTTTTGATATATCAAAAGCCAGCTGAAGTGGTGAAATAAATGCCTATTTCGCAATAATGATGCCGTCTTTTGTCAACCATATAGAGCTGTGAATCTGTCTTAGTGCAGCCAACTTAAGCTTTCCCTACTTTCTGATATTTCAGAATGTCTTTGTATTTTAGTTCTCTGTAACCTTCTCAAAGTAATTAACCCAAAACAAGTTGTTCGTTGTTAGACGTGTGTGTGTGTGTGTGTGTGTGTGTGTGTGTGTGTGTGTGTGTGTGTGTGTGTGTGTGTGTGTGTGTGTGTGTGTGTGTCTGTGTGTGTGTGTGTCTCTGATGACTTCATCAAATGACTTGTCAACACGACTTTGACTTTATTGACAGATAAGTCAATCTGAACAAATCAGATGTCAGTAACGGCCTACTATTTCTTCTTTTTCTTTCAATAGTATTAATAGTACAAAAGTATTAATTTGCATGTTCTGGTGCCAGGAGACCACCGCCTGTCCCTACTGCTGTCTCAGACCATGGGCTCTCAGTACTGCCGTGACATGCTGGCTCTTCAGCTCGCAGACTGGAACCACATGGAGACTGACAGCTACCTGACCGAAGAACGGCTCCGCATCTTCACACTGCTTGCTGGGAAACCGGTAGAGTCTGTTTGGCTTATCCCTGCTTGATTCACATGAATAGGAGTGTGTTAGAAGTTTCAATGAAGAGAATCAATAAACTGTACCCACAGAATTTCTTCAGCTGAATTAGACTATTATTCTGTAAATCCATTGAAATCGTGTGTTTGATGTGGGGATTTTTGTCCACTTGTTCCTCTAAGCCTATCATTTCATGTGTTCTGTGTATCTCCACAGGTGTGGCAGACATCTGACTTTGTGGTCAATGTGTGTTCCGAGTTGGACTGGAGGCGTTGCTTGGCAGTCCACCTCTGGTTCATGCTGCCACCCACTGCGTCTGTGGCTGATGCTCTTTCTAAATACGAAGCTGCCTTTCAGGTGAGCATTTAAACATGAAAATGCGGCATGTACTCAATGATGTGCACTCGGTTGGAAATTTGAGGTAATTTCCTTATTATTTGTAATATTTTATTGCTTCCCATTTTATTGTAAATTTAATGTTAATATTAGTTATTTACCAGGTGTCATTTAATTAGATGGAAATGTATTACTTCTTGAAACTTTTCTTTAAATTTCACTAATTTCATGTGATGTTTTGCTTGTATTAAAGTTGTTTCTCCTTTTCTAGGTTATGTCTTGTTTACGTTCCTGAATTTTTTTAGGTTACTTTTTCCTTCTATTAGGATGATTCAGTTTTATGCCTGGGAGTTTCCTATGATCTGGATGTATTCCAAACTGCCATTCAGTGACATGTTGATTTTTGCTCTGTAGGGCTCATGTGATGGTGGTAAATATGCCTGTGCCCCTCTGCCTCCATACCTGGAGGAAGAGCAGCTAGACATGGAGGAGGAGCCAAAGCAGCCGCTTTATGACCTCTGCTTCCACCTGCTTAAACTTTATAGTGACAGGTAACAAATGTAACCAAAAATAAACACGCGCCACTTGTTTAAAAGATTATAGAAGAAATGTGATTATGTTTCATCTGTTCTCATGTCATCCAGCTTCTTCTATACTACAGCCCAGTGAAATTATGACTGGCGATCATGTTAAGTTTGGAATTTCCCCAAAACATGTGTCTCTGTCTTATAGACGATACAGCCTGCACCAGTTGCTGAACCCCCTTACAGTTACATGGGAACGCCTGGATTACAGTCTGAGTTGGCACATATGGGGTGCTCTTCAGTCACTGCATTACAACCACCTGAGCATGTCACAGCAGGGACTACTCCACATCAGCTATGCTGCGCAGCTGGAAAGCGCTGGTCACTGGCACATGGCCATCTTCATCCTGTTGCACATCACTGACCACACGTAAGTTCTTGTCATTGCATTAAATCATAGCCATTAAACACAACAGTGCACTTTGTTGCTTCATATTTTGAAAAAAACAACAAAAAACTAGGTGTTGAAGAATTTGCATGGACAAGTGTCATCGAGATCGAAACTTGTTTTGTTTGTTGTCCTAATTTTTATTCACCAAAGTGCAACATCTTCTTCTTCTTTTCCTTTGGGCTTTTCCCTTTCAGGGGTCGCCACAGCGAATCAACCTCCTCCATCTAACCCTATTCTCTGGATCCTCCTCTCTCACACCACTACCTTCATGTCTTCTCTCACTACGTCCATAAACCTTCTCTTCGGTCTTCCTCTAGACCTCCTGCCTGGCATCTCCCATTCCAGCATCCGTCTACCAAT
>CAAKHD010013453.1:140513-157280 GCA_901007705.1 Fistularia tabacaria
TTACGCACAGTGTTCCTCTCAATCCCACCAGGGTGAGACACGCACACACGCACACACACACACACACACACACACACACACACACACACACACACACACACACACACACACACACACACACACACACACACACAAAAGCACCAGACAGTGCCTCCGGAGTTAGATTGGGAAAAGTGTTGAAAAACATTCAGGGACTATTTCATTGTAGTCAAATACTGACAGACATGTCCATCTTGTCCACAGAGCCAAATGGACAGAAACTGAGATTGAGATGCTACGGTTGGCAGTGCGGCGATTCGGTGACGACCTCAATAACATCAGTACCGTGATCAAAGATCGCACTGTGTAAGTACAACTGCAAATTTCATACCATGATACTGTTGGAAACTCTGTAATGATGTTGCTTTATAGATACGAAGGTTAGAAAAAAGCAAATTCAATGTCATGAAGAAATGGATTTAATGTATGAAATCATTTTAACATTAGAAGGATGCTGATTAAACCTCAGAGAGATATCGATTCAATGTTTTGAAAGAAGTAAATATTGACATCAAAAATACATTCATGTTTCAGCAAAATGATGTAAGTTCACCATCAGAAATTTGTTGATTTAACAACAGAAATACATGATAATACTACATTTTAGTCTGGAGTGAAACCAGGTTGAAGTGAATTGCTGGAATTTTGAAACAACTGATCACATCTTTGACATAAATATCATCAGTTAGTAAAATTACAGTTTTCATATTGGTTTAAGCATTTTATCCCCTGTGAACAGCTGACTTCAATGAATCACTCAACGAGCCAGCTAAAGGTTTTAGATAGTCAAATGGCCTATTGCTCATGCTATTGTGTAAATGTTATAATTGCCATGAATGTAACACCTTGTAGATAGCCTCCAAATCCTCTGCCAACATAAAAGCAATTTTCTACGGTTAGTTCATGAACAGAGGGGAAGGACAGGATTCATGTAGATGGACATAAACCAAATGGACAGAAGAAGGTGTCACTCTTTTATCTATCAGCCATGGGAAGAAGCAAGTGTGTGGTAACATGTTGAAAATCAACATCATGCTCGAAGGAGAGGAAGAAGGCGTGTTTGTAAGCAAAGAGAGAAAAGGAAAGGCAAGCGGCTTGGACTGAGAGTGGGGAATTCGAATATTTGGATGATGACGGGAAAGGCTAGACAGTTGGCTAACATGATGCAGAGAAAAAGGGAGGATACACTGAGTGTCTCGGAGACCAGATGGAAAGGTTGCAAGCTGAAGAAGGAGATTGTTAAGAACATTCATGAAGTAAAAAGTGTCAGATAAATTGCTGAGTCTGAAGCTAGAAATTGAAGGTGTGATGCTTGATGCTGTCAGTGGTTATGCCCCACTGGTTGGATAGGAGTTAGAAAAGAAGAAGAAATTTGGGAGTGAGTTAGATTAAGTGATGCAGAATATCCCCAGAGGTGAGAGAGTGGTGATTGTTGCAGTCTTCAATTGACAAATGTAGCCAGACAGCATAGGATGGTGATGTGTAGGGGGGGCTGGTGGCAAGGAAGGTGAAGAGGACAAATGCAGAGCAGAGGTCAAAGTGATGCAAGCTGATAAAGGAGGCTTTTCTGCAGCAAATGTGATCAGGGAGAGAGGGAGGAGAGCTCTCGGTGTGTCACTTAGAAGGAAAGTACAAAAGTAGACTTAGTGGTGGAATGAGGAAGTGCAGGAGTATATTCAGAGCAAGAAGTGTAACACTGAGAGGACCAAAGACAACATACAAGAGTACAGGGAGATGCTTCACAAAATGAAGGTAGAGGGGGCTAAGGCCAAAAAGGGGCCTATGATGACTTTTACGCTAGGTTGGATAGTAAGGAGGGAGTAAAACTGAGTTATACAGGCTGGTGAAAAAAGAGAGAGACTGGAAGAACACACTACAGGTTCAGGTGATGAAAGATAGAGAGGGAAATGTATTGACAGATGCCAGAAGTTTGATGGGAAGCTGGAAAGAATACTTTGAGGAGCTGATTAATGGGAAAAAAATGAAGAGAGAACGAAGTCTAAGAGTTAACCATTGTGGAGCAGAAAAGTAGCTGAGAAAAGTAAAGGTGAAGTGAGGAGGGTACTAAAGAGTGGGATGGCAGATGGTTCTGATGATATACCTGTGGAGGTGTGGAAGTGTCAAGGAGAGGTCGTACCTGGAACCCTGGACCAACCAGTGTATTGTCATGGTTTTTATGCGATGTTAAATTCGGAATCATGGTTTAAGCCTGTTTTGGTATTGTACAGTTCTTCCAATCCAAACAAGCTTTTGTAGCCGGTGAGCCCCTAAAAAGGAGTAAGTAGTGTCATGTTAACAGAGCTGTCTTCTTCTGTAGCGCTCAGATAAAGAGCACTGTCAAGAGGAAGTTATACGAGGACAGCAGAGTACCCATTTCCTCTGAATCCCCAAAGAAGACCATCAAGAAAAGTGCTGTTGCTTTGGTGCCTGCACCTGCTCCTGCTGCTCTCCCAATGGTATCTGTGCCAACCTCGCAGGTAGCTGTGGTAACAGGGATGCAGAACAGCTCCTCTCTCACCCCTCCCATCAAAAAGCAGAAGACAGCAGGTGAGAAACAACCAAAAGTATTGTAGGTTCAAAGGTTTTCTCTTTGAAATAAAAGCTATTTTACAGATTATCGCGGATGAGTTTTAGATACAATCCTAAGTATATCCAATATATAAAACATATAATCCCCAGACAAAGTATTCACCCCCTTTGAATATCCCTTTTGTTGCTTTTTGAAATGAAATCATGGTCAACAGTTGGGGGATCAGGGGAAGGTTGACAAGAAGCTTCTTTCATGTTAAAGTGAAAACAGATTTTCCCGTACGACTGTCATCCATCCGTCCGTCCACCTTCTGCCACTTATCTGGGGATGGGTCGTAAGAGCAGCAGCTGAAGCAGGGAGACCCAGACTTCAGTATCCCCAGCAATTTCATCCAGGCTTTCTGGGGAAATCCCGGGGATGTCCCAGACCAGCCGAGAGACATAGTCCCTCCAGTGTGTCCTAGGTCTTCCCAAGGGCTTCCTCCTGGTTGGATGTGCCTGGAACGCCTTACCAGGGAGGCGTCAAGAAGAAGTCCTTATCAGCTGTCTGAGCCACGTCGTCTGACTCCTCTGGATAGGGAGGAACACTCCATTCTTTTTTTTTTTGACTCAATCTTGGAGGTGCTGATTTTCATCCTGCCTACTTCCCATTCGGCTGCAAAACGCCGCAGTGACAGCTGGCGATCACCTTCTGATGCAGCCAACAGGACCACATAATCTGCAAAAGTAAGAGGTCCAAAGCTGAAGCCACCAAACCAGCTTCCCCCGACAGCCTGGCTGGGCCTAGAAATTCTGTCCGTAAAGGTTTTGAACACAATGGATGATAGAGGGTAGCCGGTTGTAAAAGGACCGAACGGCCTGCATCACGGTATCACCCAGTACCCCATAATCCCAGAACAACCCCCACAGGGCTTCTTCTCAAGGTCTGCAAAACACATACAACCGGGAGGAAGCCCTTGGGGGAAAAAAGTTGGGCAAACTCCCATGCACCCTCCCGGACCCTGCTGATGGTTTCGACCTGGTCAGCTGCTCTACAGCAAGGATGAAAACTATACTGCTCCTACTAAATCTGAGGTTCAACTATCTGACTGACTCTCTTCTCCCGGACATCCTGGAGAAAAATAGAGAAATAGACCTTTCCAGGGAGCTGAGAAGGGTTTTCCCCTGCAGTTGGAACACATCCTCCGATCTCCTAGCATAAGACAAGTGTTTGCATAAAGATTCAGCCTCTGTGAAGTGACTGGCCCGATTCAACAACTGGTTGATGGCGTAGTCTTACAAATGGTGAAATGAAGATCATCGGGGTGCAGTGAATGTGCGTCGAGTGACTGTGGTCACAAAAACACCCGTGTCTGGGAGGTCAGATCTCTGGTTCATCAGTATTCCTGCTACAATTTCAACATGAAGACAAACGAACACTCCAAGCTACTCAGAGAAAAGGTAATTGAAAGTATAAGACAAGAAATCACTACAAGAAGATTTCCAACTAACTGGGCATCCTATGGAGTTCAGTGAAATCCATCATTGAGAAAGAGAGTATTGCACATCATTTATTTTCCAACAAAACCAAGACCCCAAGCAAACAGGAGAAGCTGCATAGAAATGGTTCAAAGACAGCAAGGTTAATGTTTTGGTGTGGCCAAGTCAAAGCCCAGATATCTGCGGAGAATTTGTGGCTGAACGTACAGAGCTGTTCGTCCTCCATCCCCCCAGCAAGCAGACATGCTTGAGCTGTAATGCAAGGAAGAAAAGTGAAATATTGCAATGTGTACACGTGCCAGTCTAATACATCCAGACGGCTGTGACTGCAATTAAGGGTGCGTCTCCTGGACTTTTACCTGAAGGAAAAGAATACTTATGCAGTCGATTACTGTACCTTGTATCATTTTTAATTGACATGATTGAGAAAAAAATCTCTTGCTGCTACCAATGAAACTTTAACTGTACAGGTATGAGCAATAATAGTAAAGAAAACTTGCCTCATTAAAGGGTGTTTTCTTTTTTTTGCAAACTCTTATCAAACAAGCTGAATTTATATTGATTGTGATTTCATTTCTAAAAGCAAAGGGTTGCGACATCCAAGGGGGTGGGCGAATACTTTTGATAGGCATTGTGTGTGTACATTTTTGGCAAAAGCATTCTGACATACGAGTGACCTGTTTCTTCCTTTTTCTAAACTGCTCGCACATTTCAAGATTTCTTTGCTGATTTTCTGGTCCCCAAATGTAGATTTTTCTGTCCTGATCAGGAAATTTCTAAATGACTATCTGGGGCCTTCTTTTTTACCCATTTTAGACAAAAAAACATTAATGGATAGTTTTTGAAATGTATGTTACATTATTGGTCAGTTTTTTGAAAACTAAAAATAAAGAATGACTTGAAACCAATGGTTTTGGGTTTTTTTTCCTCTCCCCCAGACACTAAGCAAAAATATCTGCATCAAATTCTCCCAAGATGGTTTTCTTCCACTAGAATAAGTCTCCTGTTTCCCTGCTGCTGAAATGTTTTGATTTCACAGACAGGAAGTAAATCTGTATCTCCTCCAACCCCCACATTTCCCACTCCTGCCTGCAGATGTGACGCTCAGTGCTTTGAATGACTCCGATGTAAACAGCGACCTGGTGGACATTGAAGGGCTTGGTGACAGTTCCAGCAAGAAGCTAAACTTTGACCAAGGTGAATGTCCTCTTTATGTTATGATACAAAGATGAAGCAATTTGCCTGTCATGGGTGCTACTGAAAATCAGAGCCTTGGGGCCTGCGGTTGTATTTTTCCTTTTGTGCAACTAGTCAATAAGCTATTATTTTTAGATAAAACGGAAAAACCTACATTGCATTCTTTTGTTTTGGGGACCACAATATATTTTTTAATATTGACATGTTTTTCATGCATAATTAAAGCCGTAAAAAAGTTATTAGAAAATTTCCCCTTGTATTCTTTTCTTTTAATAATGATGCCTAAATAATGTATTTATTGTTTCCTCAGAGAGCCTTAACTTGGACTCCAGCCTCATAATGAATTCCAGTGATCTCCCCCTTCTCTCTCGCTGACCCAGAGACCAGGCGTGCAAGCATGTGTTTTTCTTAAATGTATTTTTCATTTTCATTAGGGAGGTATTCAATGTTTGACAATAAAAGAGAAGAATTCAGACTGCTAACAGTACATTTCTGTAGAAATACTGACATAATAAACAGTCATGCCAGCAAGATAAAAATAAAAATAGTTGAGTTTCTTTTGTATATTGTTCTTCCTTTTATTTTACTTAGAACAATATTTGAACAATCACAGATGTTTAATGAACAGAATATGTTACATAAAGGAATGTGTCCGGTAAATCTGCAAAAGCCCAATCTTGTCGACAGACACATAATCATAAATCTGGTCTGCTGGGGTTGATAAACGTGATCTATTTTGTCAATAACTACTTATATTCATCAGACTGTATTTACACAGAAAATTATGTTCTCTCAATTATTAACATTTCATGAAGAATTTGAAATCAATCCTCTAATTTCAGTGTGTTAGTTTGTCACGAATTTGTGGTCAGTGCTTTTCTTGCCCCGCAAGCAATACTCTCATAAAGTATTTATCTGTCATACATTAAATCTTAAATGCCAATATTCCCTCTCTTGATCTGAGGTCATAGTTTTCCACTGTGTTACAATTTCCCTTTCATCTACAGATTCCAGCATTCCCCCCTTCCTTCCATTTACTCCTAACATATTCGATTTTTAAGTTCAGGGAGCTCTGAAAACATTTCCATAATCTTGATAGTATTCCACCTCTACTCCCAGACTTACAAAAAAAATATCATTGCCATCTTATGTCAAACGTCCAACTTAAACCATATTGTGTCAGTGTCTGATGGATAAATCCTATCTGGTCCAATTGAATGGCTAATAATAACATAAATATTTTATAATCCACTTTTAATACTAATATAGGTTGATTGATAACAACTCTTTGACTGGATTAAATTATTGAGTTTTTCTTGTCTACATTTCTTGGTTGGTGCAGATGGACAAATCATTTTTCCCCTTAAATCTTCTTTATATGCATCACACACCATGGGAGGAGATAAACTCCATTAATATTCTCTTTAAGGTAAGTTTTGATCTCATTTAGTTTTTTAGTTTTTTCTACTAAAGGATTAATTCAAAATTTAACTGGTGAATGATCAGAAACACTTATTGTTCCTATATCACCATTTAAATCTGGTCTGGGCACTCATATATATATATATATATATATATAGATAGATAGATAGATAGATAGATAGATAGATGACACACATAAGCAATTCTGAATTCTCGAGTAAATTAATTATTGTTCTGAGAAGAAGGTGTAGTCATGGCCAGTTGGGGTGAGATCTCTCAGAACACCTGACGTACGTAGGTGTTGAATTTGGTTTGAGATGAGAATGCCAGTCTATTCCATGTCCTGGCTTAATGGGCGGAATAAAAGAAGTGTCCAAATCCTCCCCTTCTAAGTTTCACATGTTAGATGTCTGTAATAAATATATTTTTCTGCTGAAAAGTCACTTTCCTCTTTTACTCCAAATTTTTTGATAGTATTTTCTTCTTTTATTTATTTCTGATTATCTGATTTAAGAAAAAAAAACAGTTTTAAGTGATAATGTGCTTGTTTGGGTATTTATCATGTCCTTCAGTTGGAGTTTGCACCTGGAAATGCTCAGTGAGTAAAACAAAAATATTTATTTCCCCCTCTAAGGGTTTAATAGTCTTGAGGGTTTTAGTAACACAGAGGTAAACGCCAATTCCAGCTTAACAGATAAGGTGAATAAGAAGAGAACTATTTAAATTATCCGGCTATTTGGAAAAGAAAAACAATGTTTTGGTTCACAAATGTTTTGGAAGATATTGGGAATAACGGAAACAAATGCGAAAACCACTGAAGAGGGATCATCAGCCGTCACTAATTTCATCCCCAGCAGTTTCTTGTTTTTACATTACTTTGTAATCTCTGAGGAGAAATTCAAACTCTCTCAATAACTTTTCTAATCATTTAAAGTTCTAAAAAAAAAGGACAAACTTAAAATTTGAGATTTCTGCCCAGAATGCTATTTTTAATTTTAGCTGTTACCCAAACCACTACTTGATCACAGATTGTGCCTATACACTTCAAATCCCTTTGGAGTATTTCTGTACAAATTCAGGTGCATACACATTTCAAGAATTACTTTTACTTTTCCACAGTTTTTTGGCGCTTTTTATTGTTGGTTTTCCTTGTACCCCGTTATATTTAACTACTTTGGTTTCGGACATGTAGCAAAAAGTAATAATTGCTGACTATTGTCTCACGTATTGTTGCACCAAATATACATTACTGAAAAGCAAAAACTATTTGTTGGGTTAAAGTGCAATCAAAATGAATTAATCTTTTACATGTAATAAAGACTGACAATTTGATTTTTTTTTCCTGATTTTTCTGATTTATAAACCTAAAAAAAAAATGATTTAATCTATTTTGGGGGTAAATTCCCATATGACTTGCAAAACATCACGATTGTTCTCCTGAATTTAATCTACTGTCCAAAATGATGTGGTCAAAGACCTCAAGAGTTAGACTGCATCAATGAATTAGTTCCCATTTAATGATTTCAAAATGTCCTGTCCATATGGCCAAACTCTATGGTAGCAGATCACTTCAGATCAATGACTTCAAAATGCTGACAGATTATCAGAGTAACCTGATTTTATCGAGAAACTTTGAATGTGAAATTGGAACTGAAATAGTCAAGAACACCATACTGAAAAATACCTCAGCAATTCTGGTTCACAGAATCATCACAAAACAGAAAGAGTGAAGGAAAATTTAATTCAATGAAAAAGTCATCATTTTCCAGAAGAAAATCTTACCAGATAGTGAACTTGAATATACCTTTATTATCAATTGCATAAAAATACATGTAATTTGTGTTACATCGAGAATTTGTGCAAAAGACAAATAATTAACCATTAACAGTTTCAAACAGTTTCTTCAATGATGTGCTCCTCGTTCCATTTACTGACCCCAATTGCATTGTCTAGCAATCTTTCAACTGTTACTCTGCTAAGTCCTTATTCATAGATCACTTTTGACCAGACAAAGGTGCCTCAGCAACATAAGAGCTTCAGTTTTAATTCACAGATTTGGAAGATGTCCAACAGTATGTGCTTTATGCTTCTTGGAGAAAGTCAGGAAGAAAATTTAAGAACACATTCATTTGAAACCATGAGATTTAGAATAAATCAAATTTTTAACTTTCCATGACTCTGATCCTTAAGCCATCATATCACATTCATGAAAAAGACCTTTATTATATTTAAAGGCATCATTGAAAAATATGAAGTACACTCAAATAATCTTGCACACTTCTGAAAGACTGGACAAAGAAAAAGGAACTACAAGATGCTGGGACGGTCAGTCTTTTGATGAATGGTGCAGTGATATTAAAAACTGCTTCAATACTGAGCTTTTACTGATCTCACTGATAACAAACTAAATATACCATCTTTGTATTGATTGATCAATTAGTTTTTGGGAAGAAAATGGCTCAGTTACAGAGATTTCTCAACCCTATTTAAACCAGTCAAGTTGGCTGTTGAATATTGTGCCAACAAAGTCCTAGAATTTCTGATATTAGAGTGTAATGGGAGACGTTTCCTTTATTTTTGTGTGTGATACATTATGTTAAAATTGCATTATGATGATTTCCTAAAGACATCCTCTAATTAGGAGCTAGAAACAGGGGAACTGAATGAAGCTGGTTCAAACGACAACACTGGATACAGACAACAAAACCTAAGATTTTTACCCATATGTTGATTTAACACATCTCATATTCTCTTATGCAAAATCAAAGATGTAAATAAATGAATGAGGGAAATTTGACATTGTTATACCTACGATCCACAAGGTTTTGCTCAGTGATGGAAGTTGTCTTCTGTGATTGGTCATCGGTAAGAAGGATTACAAGTGTCCACAAGGCTGATTTTCACGAAAAAAAAAATTGGGATGGAATGTGAGCTGAGAAATAAATATTGTAATTTTCATGCTGGAATTTCTTTTGGTAAATTTAAACAGTTACATGTTTATGTAAAACTCCACGAAAATCTGTTGATCGAGTTCTTTTGTTTTGGTTGAATATAAATTTCCTCTAAAGCTATAGCTGTAAGCCCTATGGATGTAAGGAAAGCTGAGGCTGAAGTTTACCTGAAGTTCTATCATTACTACCCTTAGGAAGACTTCAAATAAAAGGACATCCAATGATTCGCACCAGAGACACTTTCAGGCAAGCTCAGTGGACACCTAACATTAAAACTGACAGAACATCAGTAATGAGAATTGAGATTAAAAAAAAAAAACACTTTGAATACTCGTTTATTGAACATGCAATGGCTCAGAGAAAACACTTTCAAGCTTTCAAGCTTTCAAGCATTTTCAGATCCATATTCATGAATTCTCCCACTTACAAAAAGAGGCTGTGGGAGTGCTAAGAAATATAATAACAGATACATTTTATTGTCTCAAAGTTGGATTATACCTCTTGACCACCTAAATGAATTCAGTGATGAGTTACTTTAACTCAGATTGCCTTTTCTACTCTTTTTCCCCCTTAGCTATTATTGGCTGGGAGTCAGAGGAGAGGATTAATGTCCCACTTCACCATCAACTGTGGATAAAACATGTCACAAAATTTAGATTCATACTAAGAGTCATTCACAATGGTTGATGTTTAAATGCCCTTACACTCTATATTGGAGGGGCTTAAAAGAATACAAAATATAACAGTTGTTGCTGTTATAGAGTTGACTGGTTGTCAATGTATTCGTCAAAATAATAACATTGATAATATAATTGGCGGGCAATAAAAATATAAAAATCCACCATCCATGACTAACGAGGGCATGTGATGGATTAGTAAAAGTACTCAGCTGTGGAAAACCCGGTAGCTGATCTGCAGCCGACTCTTGAAACCGCAAAATATTGACTGTTGACCCTCCAAACAGATGCCTCCATGAAATCTGTGCCCGGGAATTTGATCGTTAGTAAGATGTCAATTAAAGACCCACTAGGGTAATACGTCATAGAAATATTTGATGTTATGATTAATGGTATGAAAAATGCTGTAAACATCATATTGCGCCTCAGAGGGATTCATGTTTGTGGTCGGAGTCAATCAAATCTTTAGGACTTTCCAGCGTGCCAAGTAAAAATAAAATTTTATCGACTACAGTTAAAATCCTGGAATCAAAAGTCACCGACTGGAATCAGAGGACGTTGTGTGTTTGTGTGTTCATGGGAGCTGTGCTAACAGGTGCATCTGCCTTCGATAGGGTCTCCCAGGACACAAAAGTACCACTGAGCGTCATTGTGTTTAACTTTTCCACAATGAAAGAGGCTTACCACTAAATATCAAAAGGGTGTTGCGTTTTGTCATTCATGACTTCTTTACACCCATAGATGGCACTGCTGTGTTGCTAATGTCAGTTTAGATGCTACACTGAGGAGGGGTCAGACTAATGCTTTCAACAAGTACACTTAATGTTGCTACTGTAAACCGGATACACGACTGCCGTTCACTGTGTTAAGTTTTTTTAACATAACTCACAATGCTTCGTTATTTGTGAGGAGGGAGATTTTTGACAGTAGTTTAAATGTATCTGGCAAACAGTCTCTTATAGAATCCACTCTTCTTTGAGTCATAGGGTGGACAGGATAAATCAACAAACCCATTCAACCTCGTTTCTTCAAAACAACTCTCCCATTAACATAATAAAACATCACAACTCTGACCAGCCCCCAACCCCAGTAGTTATATTCGGAAATTCCCCAAAGTCCAAAGTTCAACTGAAAAAGCCTCTCGGATGAGAGGTGAAAAGTCTTCAAGGGAAGGAATTCAAATCCAGTTGCCATGAAGTGATTTCAACAAGAATTAACCATGATCTGGATGACCGAGAACCTCCATTGACACGTTACAAATAGATGCATCATGAAATGGGTACATCATAAGTCTTGTTGGAGAGTTCAATGCACACATGGTCAATAATGAGGACATTTGGGAGGGTGTTTTTATATGAGCGTTTGTGTGTGAGGGCACTGCTATTGGACATCTGTGTAAAGCGACACTCAGGCCAAAGCTCAATGATTGACTTTGTAATGATGTCATTAGATGTATGTCTTAGGCAAAGACAGAAGCAGAAGCAGACGTTAGGAGTTCCTGTCCTGCACTGACTATTCATTTCATGCATAGTCAAAGAAAAAACTGTTAATTTACAGATAAAGTTACTTTTTAAACAAATGTGTTTTGTTTTGCTACTGATAATATCTAGTGGTTAATTGCAGCCTGCTTAAATCAATAAAATGCAATTCCTCCCGGAAAAAATTACTTCGGTTAAATTCATTCGATTAAAATGATAACTCACCTTCAGAAAATAATTTTAAAAATACAAAACTATAAACAATATATTAAAATTGGTTTTGAAAGCAACACTATAATTAACAGCAAATTTCCTCATTATTTCACCTGACACGACATTTAAAAAAAAAATGTCAGTACATTTTGAAGTTACTCCTATTTAATTATACTATTGTTTTAGAGTTGTGTGTCAATGGGAAAGGGAGTTGTAATGTTGTTTAACATCAATGATTTGACCTTTCAAATACAGTTTTAATGATATCAAATATTCGTTAATAGTGCTATAAATGTAAATATATATTCATATAAAATGTATGTATCTGATAATTTCCTCCAGTTACTATACAACAATAAGTAAGGAACAAGAGGATTGGATCTGGATTTGATGTGTCTTGTATTATGTAGCTAAGATAACTTTTTTTCCGCTGAGTATCTAATTTTCATCCAGCAGAACACACCTTGACACGACCTCTGTGGCTTCTTGATAGTTCTTAGATGAACGGCCACATCTTAACAATGTGAATTTGTTTCTTATGATTATGATGGTTATTATTATCACTATTATTAATATCTTCATCATTGCATTACAGAAAACTTTAAATTTGTGCAACGGAACATCAAGTAACTCACAGTCCAAGCGGTGAATAGTCAATTAAATAGACTACATTATTTTAGTTCAATATTCATGTTGATGACGAAACATCCATAATGTTTCAATTAAAATTTGGGAATGAAAATACTGAGCTGTGGCCAGCATGAAAACTTACCTCCTCAATAGCTGAAGGGGTTTTGCTTTGAGTGTCAAAGTGAGAGAAGAAAGAAAAATGAAGACACAAAGAGGTGATGATCAGTCCTTTCAGTATATCGAGAGATAGTAGTCTGGGGCATCTTAAAAACAGGTCTTCAAACAAATATAAAGATGTGTTTGAATTGTGAAGCGGAAGCATGTATGTTTTCTTTACTGTAGGAAAGACAAAAGAAAACAAACTGCATTAATGAATGCAACTTAAATGGGAAAGAATGCTGTGATTTCCTACAGATTCAATGTGTACAATCAAATGCCTTTGCCTGAAAAAGATGGAGCAGGTATTTGATGCTCCAACTGTCAATAGTCATCTACAGCTAAACTACAAATAGACCCACTCTCTGACAAACAGAGATGATTCGTCACAACCAAGTGTCATCGTCCAGGTATATGGTTGGCCACCTTAGCTATATCACTGCAAACAAAAGGGAAGAGTTTGCTAAAAATACTCAGGGTGAAGTAGTTTTCATGTTATTGCTGCAATGACAGCTCATGGAATCAGCCCAGTTGGATCCAGCTTTCTGGCCTGAGGCCCCTTTTCCAGCAATCACTTATCTCCTTTGATTCTCTTGACTCAATGGCTCTGACCTCATGACATTTCCCACTATCCTTCTCAAAAAAGAGTGATTTCTCTCAGATCGCTCATAAGTCACAGCAAATTACCTACACTACCAGGCAAGTCACATTCTGGAAGGCTTTGTGTGGAGTTGCATCAGTGCAGCAGTCAAAGTTAAAACAACAGCTTCAATTGATTAGTGCAGCAAGTCCACTTACAAAAGACTGACATGGGACCAGGAAGCCGGGGAGAAATATCTGATCTACTTTCTGAAATAAATCAATTATTCAGTCCTTCATTTTGTCCCTGCGACTTTTGTATTTTAATCAATATGGAAGTTTAGTTTATTTGGATTTATAGAGGCATCACATGCGCAGAGTTTGATTGTTATTTGATTGTGGAAATTATTGTTCTAAATAAACATTTAGTAGGGCATTTAGTACTGGATTTTCTTGTGGTACAAAGCAAATGTTTTATAAGAGTGCAGTGTTTAATTCATATTCTGCTCATTCTGATTGGATCATTTAAACTTTTTACCAGTTCATGACAACTCCAGATCCTACTACAATGACTTCTCAACGACTCAAACTGACTGACTATTGTGACTTTCTTCTGATGAAAGCTGGATCAAACAAAGAAAAACAGAAACATGGTTCCTTACAGGCTAAAAGTCTTTTAATGGTTGAGAAACAAATTTGAGAGAATTCTTTGGCTCAGTCCTAGCCAGTAATATTTCAGAGAATAGCGTGTGGGTAAACATGAGGTCAGCTGCATGTCTGGGATATCTCATTTAGAAACCAAAGCTTTGGCATTGTGGACAACGGCAACTGGCCTAAAGTGCAGAGCTGTGAGGACATTTTGCTACACCTCAATTGACGTATCAGTAATTTTTCACTTAAAATGCCTTTAACCTTCCAGTGCTTTATGGGCCATCTGACATCACATGGATGATTTACTACTTGAGCATCTTGATGTGGATAATAATATTGAAACTGAGGTCATACATTGTGTCAGAGACAATTAGACACTTTGATCGTCCCCCGCTGGTAATAAAAAAATCAGCTTTGACTGTTTTCCACTTCTGTAAACAGTTTAGTGAGTCAAAACTGACATTTAAACATAATTCGACGTGTTGCCCAATTCCCAACAAGACCAGAGTGTCTTGTATCACGGAGCACTGGTACTGATGACTACGGTTTGACCGTTGACATTCAGGAGAACATAAATGGAACACAGGCAGTCCCTGCTGTCAGACAGTTCACTGGGTTTGACTGAGGAGCTTTCAGAGTGAAATTATCCAGGCATACAAAGAGAAACTGTCCTGCACAATTTACTCACAGACGAATCCAAGACATTAGGATGGGGATTGAGACTATGGTCTGATGTGGTTGCGGGAGTGGATTGCTGCTACTCCTGAGAGCTGCTGGTCAATACAGTGACAGTCTAGACTCTTGAAATGGGGGTTTAGTGTCCAGGGTGCTGATGGGAGCTGAAGGGGGTGAAGGCAGGGAGAGGCGAAAGAGACAATGGACTGGACTGAGGACTGGTGCCTTCAGCAATGGGGGAGTCAGCAGTCTCCTGAGAGACACTGAGAGGAGAGGGGAGTAGATTTGATCAACTCTAGTCACCTAGTGATTGTAATTGTTTTGTGCAAATTGATCCTCACCTGACTGTGTAGCTGCTGCTGTTGCAGTGTTTGGAGTCTGCTACCCCGGTAACAAAAAGCTTCTTGGGTGGACTATCTGATTCCACCCCCCCTGGAAGCAGACATAGGGGGATCCCAAATGAAGAAAGTACTTCAAAAAGTATATTATTATCACAACCCTTGATTGATTAATCTCTTTACTTATTACCTTTCCTCTTGAGGGGTGTTAACGCAGGCCATCTTAAAGTGGCACTGATTGCTGGTCTGGTGGACAAAGGAGATATGAAGCTTCCACAAAACACACAATCACAACGTAACGATCGAGGGACTTCCTTTTTACCTGAACCTCCTGGATGGACTCGGGGAGGAGTTTGGTGTGATGCCACTTTCCTGTGACTGAAACCACTGAAAAAAACAAAGGACTTTTAGACCATGTAACTTAGATTTAGACCGATATCTTAGCTCAACTGAGATTTATAGTTGATCTACTTTCCACGTGTCTCTTTGTGTGAATTCGACCTTACTAGACTGGCCATACAGTCTGTCGGATTTGGAATTTGATTTGATTGTCTAGACTTACTCCGCAATCCATAGAATTTTCTTCGATTCAAAGCACCAAGGACAGTCAGTGTCAAAATTCTTCAAACACAGAGTCTTTCTTCGACTTTACTTTTACTAAATAGGAGCTGGGATTTCTCCAATACATGATTACAATCAGACTTAGCCTGCCAGGAATTAAAATCAAAAGATGCAATCAAAGTAATATGAAGGTGCTCACCAAAGCTGTGTGGTTGTACCACTGGCTGACTGGAGGGACAGTGATCAGATTGGAAGCACTTCGATAAGGAGGGTAGAGAAGTTTCATTTAATGAGGATAAATCTTGTGATGACGTGAATGTTGATTATGTGTGTTCAGGTGTGTTACCTGAGTCTCTGCAGACTGCCTCTGAGTGTTGACTCCATTATGTCTTCCTGTAGTAAATACATTGTTCAACTTGACATGAAGTGTAAATTATGCACAGACAAGGGTTTTAATCTCTATAAATTACGATACCTTATGATTCCATAGAAACTGAATTAGACATTTATGTAACTAAATGAACTGCCAAATTACAATTTTCCTAAAAACGAATTTGCATTTGAATCTATAATTATACAGTTAGGATATAGTCACAAATTGAATAAAACTACTTCCCATGTTCTCAACACTCATAGGAGGGGCCAAGGGGGTTGGGTGCAGAGTGAGCTGGGTAGTGGCCGAAGGCAGGGCTGCAGAAGCTGGCTCTAGGACGGATATGGAACGTCACCTCTGGCTGGGAAGGAGCCTGGGTGGGTACGCTCTGGTTAGACGTAGTAAAGGCTTGCCATAATGCACAGACTTAGAACCAGTCACCAGGACTCTCTTCCACTTTGGAGGCACCCCCCAAGCAGGAGTGGGCCCAACGGCCCCCATCTGATCCCAAGTGGTGTTTTGTGTTTGGACTTCTGTGCTTGTCCTGGATTGTTCATCATGAACACCACATTTGAATAAGGGTATCCATATGTGTACTTGGCACCAGGACACCCGAGGCTGCCATTCTGGTGATCGACATAACAATTTTGTCATCAGACTTGCGTCTGCATGCCTTGGGCACTTGAGTGAAGAGAGGGGAAGAGCTGTCAACTGATCAAAACCTGGTGGTGTGCTAGCTATGCTAGTGGGGGGCGGGGGGGGGGGGGCTCCCGGCCAAATCTTGTAGGCCCAAACGCCGGGGGGGGGGCGGGGGGGGGG
>CAAKHD010013453.1:157300-228173 GCA_901007705.1 Fistularia tabacaria
GGGGGGGGGGGGGGGAGGGGGAGGGGAGGGGGGGGGGGGAGGAGAGGGGGGGAGGGGGGGGGGGGGGGGGGGGGGGGGGGGGGGGGGGGGGGGGGGGGGGGGGCTGCCGGTCAAATCTTGTAGGCCCAAACGTCGGTTGGTCGGCTGGGAGCGTCGGGCGAAGTCCCCTGTCAGAAGGACCGTCAACTTCTACCGCGGGTAGAACTTTCACATCGCCCCAGGGACGTGGGGGACATTGAGTCCAATTGGGACATGTCTTGTGCCGACACTGTCAATGTGGCTGACCAGAGCTGTGGCCATAACGTGGTAGGGGTCTGTCACAGTGGTAACCCCTGAACCCTTTGGTAGATACCGACAGCGAGGGGTACTGTCAAGGTGAAGGACAGAGTAGGATGTGCCTTTAATGGCCCCACGTTGGGGAGATTTCAATTTCAAATTTTAAGAAAGAATCCTATCTAACATGTCGTAACAAAGCAGATACTGGAGACTTGGGGCTGGGCTCTCCTGTCTCGGGGGCTAAATTCACAGAGGTGGTTTAAAAGCTTCTCAGTGGCAGCGTGCTGGGGTCGATGAGAGCCACCCGAATACCTCAGCTCTGGATTTTGTGAGGCTGTTTTGGTTGACGAGCCCCTGCAGCACTGAGTTGTGTTGAAACACAAATTGTGTTGAGTGCCTCTGTATTGGCAGACGTCCAAATCAAAGATCATGGTTCTCAGCCAGCAAAAGGTAGAATGCCCTCTTTGGGTCAGGGATGAGATCCTGCCCCAAAAGGAGGAGTTCAAGTATCTAAGGGTGCTGTTCACAAGTGAGTGAAGAATGGAGCAGGAGATTGTCAAGTGGATCGGGCTGTCGTGGTGAAGAAGAAGCTGAGGCTTGAGTTACCTGTCGTTCTTCGTTCCGACCCTCACCGATGGTCACAAGCTGTGAGTAGTGACCAAAAGAATAAGATCGCAGACACAAGCGTCTGCAATAAATTTGCCTTGCCACAGTGTCTGTGCTCTCCTTTAGCGACAGGGTGAGAAACACAGTCAACCAGGAGGGTCTTGGAGTACAGTCACTGCCAGTCTGCATCGAGATGAGCTAGATGAAGTGGCTTTGGCATCAGGTCAGAATATCTCCTGGATGCCTCTCTGGTGAAGGGTTCTAGGCATGTCCAAGGCCCAAGGGAAGACTCCAGACAAACTGGAGGGACTATGTCTCTTGGCTGGTCTTTGAGTGCCTCTGAATTCCCCTCTAAGAAGTGGACAAAGTTGCCAAGGAGGGGGAGGTCTTAGCCTCTGTTGTTGGGCTACTGCCCCTGTGACCCAACCCCGGATAAGCAGTAGAAAATGGACGGTTGGAATTTAAACTAATAAACTCAATTTTAAATCATGCAATTTAAAATACAAGTTTAATGTTCTAATTCCTAAATCCTGTTTCAACATTTGATTTCATTTCTAAAGAGCATTATCACCTTTTGCTTTCTTCCATATCTGTCTGCACTTAGGGAGAGAGAGGATTGAGGGACAAGCTGACAGAAGCAAAAGGGAAAAGAAATACAAAAGCTATGAAACTGACATGCTGCATATTTAGTTGATGGACTTAATTAGTGTACATACTTTGCAACAATGATTAGACAGAGAAACATCAAAAAAAAAAAAAAAAAAAAAGCAAAGTGTCTGTAAACCCAAGGGGGCTTCCAAGAAAAATGGGTAAAATTACATAATTTTTCACAACCAATAGTATAAAATTATGTTCAACTTTCTGGTGAACATTGACCTTTTTATCTGATTTGGTCAGCCAACCAAGAATGGACTTAAAACACTTAAAATAAAAATAAATGAAAGAGAGGGGTTCTTACTAGTCATTCAGAGAAAAAAATCTTATTATGAAGCCATGCAGAATCCAAAATAGGGCTGAACTGTGGTTGAATGCTAAAAAAAACAGGAAGTGAGGGAAAATGTTTTACTATACAAGCTTCACTTGTGGGACCTTGATTATATATGTATTCTAAAGAAATCTGATACATTTACCACAAAATTAACCCTGCAACTTTATATTAAGAACAAAAGTATCAAAGTTGTTTTTCCTTTATTATTTGGAAACAATGTCCTTGTCCAAAATAACAAAAAAACAAAACATTATATCTTGAGAATGTTTGACTTTTTCTAAAATACTATGACTATATTGCTGAAGTGTTAGATGGTCTCTCTTCATACCTATTGACTAAATTATCAAAGCAAAGCAATATATTTAACGGCAGAGCAGAGATATAAAGTAATTCATTTCATTTCCCGAGAAACATCTAGGTCTACAGTTATTGGATCTTTCATCATCTTTTGCTACTGGCAGGTTCATCAGTATTTGTTGGAAAAAAAAAGGAAATTGAACTGGACAGATGATGTACAACAAAATAATGCAATGGAATTACAGACATGCACTGACCTGAGAGGGACAACTGGGGTTTATAGACACGCTGCTGCGTCTGTGTCGCGCTGAAACTGCTGGACTAAGGACTGCCATACCATCACTGAGAGAGACACATTTGCACAATCATTAAAACTGTATAACTGACACTAAACAGGAGGAGGTCTGTCAACAAATAAATTAGGTTGCGTACCAGACTCAGTCCAAACATCAGCAGTCAAGTGTTTGACATTAAGAAAAAACAAGTAGTTTTAAAGATCCAGTGGATTTTCATTATATTCATTTATTTATTTAGACAAACCTGAAACCATTGTATTCAGTGATTGCACTATTTAGTGTTTCTTATTATAACCGTGAGGGGAGGGGGGGTCTTTAGTCTCTTTCTGAATCACCATACTATGTTCTTTTTTGAGTATCAAATGTCAGCCCAAGCTAGCGGTTACTCCTGAACATTATTGAGAGTTTATCTCACATTTATCCTTTTCCCTGCGCTTCAGCTATTTTTTCTTCTGTCCTTTCTGTCCTTCTGTCTCTTCAGGGGTCTCCTCAGCACATCACCTGCCTCCATCTTACCCACTCATCTGTATCCTCTTCTCTCACACCAACTGACTTCATGTCCTCTTTTGCTGCATCCATGAGTGAGATTTACAGAGTAAACTTTCATATTAGCGCTGTGTGTGACTCAACTGACCTGACAGTCGTGATCATGGGGGCGCTGTTCGACCTACGTAATGCCCCGCCAGATGCGCCTGCGCACTGGTCCACTTCCATCCGTTCCATTCCGAGGTCCGCGGGCCTGGCGGAGGCGGCGTAACTACCGGTCTCCGATGTTTGCTTGACGGCGTGGGACTCAACTCGAGGCCGGTCGAAGCCTGACCCGCAGGCCTCACTTCCAGAAAACCCAAGCCGCCCAGCCAGCGGGCATAAAACGGAGTGTAACTTGTTTCTACCGCATTTCCACAGGGAAAGGAAAGTACGTGTTCGAATGTAGAGTCGGGTCTCACCGAAGACCGACCGACTGCGTCTGTGGCTGCTGCCCGAATTCAACAAATGGAGATGACTCCAATAAAAAACAAACAAAAACGCAAAAATGATTAAAAAATATTCACACTGGACGTGTAGTTTCTACTCAACTGTTTTTCCTGCCACGAATGGGTAAACTTTTATTTCGAGCCCGTCCTGTTGACGTCACTTTTCGGGTAGCTATTGGGCTAACTTAGTAGTCGTTAAAAAATGGAGAAAAAGCCTCACGTTAGAGATAGAAAACCGCTACGCAACAGCCCGCAGCAATGGAGGCCAAACCGGTACTCCGTCGTCGACAAGAATCGGACAAACAGCTCCGACAAGTTCCGAACACAGTTCCTGCAGCGGTTTAGAACTGGTGGAAATTAAGTTTGAAAGATTTTTTACAAAATAGTCTTTCACCAAATAGAGCCAGACCACCAACTGGGAAAACAGCGCTGTAATCTGGCCGCGCGGAGAACTACATTCAAGCTGAAGCATCAGGAAGAAAGTCGATTAATGACGCCTCTGCTTAACTTCGTTAGTATCACTCGACTGAACGAGACAAATGATCTACTGCTTATTATTTGTTGATTTTTATTTTTAATTCCAGTTGAAATTTCAGTCATAGACAGCTTTTAGTCTTTAACTCTATTTTAAGTGACAGGAGAAACATTTTGAGTTACTGTGAAACATCTTAAAATGAATCTTAAATATTTAGTAGCCAAACTGTTTGAAAATATGTCTGATTCAGATGTTTGGAGGAGTCATTCAAGACAGCTTCAGATGGTGAATATTGGAGCGCCTTATCATTTTAATAAAAATGACAACAATATTAACTGAAGGTGACATTGAGATGTTGCAAAGAATCATCAGATCAAATTCCAGTCTAAGGCTTGAAAATTGAACTTCAGAGGTTTTTCAGTCCATGAAGACCCTTCAGTTTTTTCTTTTTCTCCCGCTGAAATAATAACCCTCAGAAAAATGTATGTTGCTTTGGACTGAACTATCTAAAGACTTGTAAGGAGTTTAATAAAATAACAAAAAACATTCACAACAGCTGAAGTTAATGCGAAGCCAGGAAAGTGGGAGGATGTCCTTACAGAATCTTCTAAACAATACAAAACAAGAACATGATAAACTTTGGAGTGGCACATCAGCAGAGCTCTAAAGGGGAACAGAGAGCCTCTTTTTGTTAAAGATAACAAAGGAAGATGTACCAAGATGCACCTCTCTTCTTCCTCTCATTTTTCCAGTCCTGTCTGCACTTTTATCCCTTCATCAATGCATGTTAATAACTTCACGTCTTCTTCATTACGCATTTTTGCATTGAGCCTGGTCCCGTCCAAGGATCCTGCCCGGTGAAAGTCAGTTTTTCCTTGCCACTGTCGCCGAGCTCTTGCTCATTGGGGAATGTTGTTTTTTTTGTAAATCTTTTTAAAGAGTTTGGTCCAGGGCTGCTCTACAGGTAAAGTGTCATGAGACAACTTTGTTGTAATTTGGCACTGTGTAAATAAAATTTTTACTTTGACCTGACTTACTTGATTTCATTGGAAGTTGCAGTGTCTTTGTTGGTGTTACAATATGTTTTTTCAGTTGGTCAAAACTCCATCTGCTGAAGTCATCAGCTGAGAAAAAGTGGTTCAAGGGGACACTGAAATGCCAATGTTTAACCCATTCAGACTCCATAATTGAATGAAAGATCCCAGAGTGTTCGTTTGATTCTCACGAAACCTCCTTTTTCAATAATACACCCACATTATGAGACGGCACTTAAAAAAGACAAGTTAAATGTATTCATACAAAATTTGAAATACATTTTTAAAGCTGCTTTTAAAAAGTGTGTTACAATGGTTTAAATACAACAAGTATGAGACACCATGTTACCTGACCGTTACAACAACAACATATTAGTATCATATCATCGTTTGGAGTATAACCTGTTTTCTGAATAATATAAGACATGTTTCTAGATCTTTATTGACTAATTTAATCGAATAAGAAATTTGTTAAATATGTGTTGAATGATTTTCCATGGATCGTTGATCGTTAATATGATGAAATTGCTGTAATAGAATATAACATTTAAGTTCGCAGCTGTTTCTTAGTCATTTTCATATTTTGTTTTATTTTCATAGTTTTGAGTTGTTTTTTATATGTGTGTATTTTTTATTTTTTTTTGGAGGGGGGATATCTGGTTAAAAAAAAACTACCGCAGTTTCCGAGGTAAGACTTACTTTGTCTTTTGAAAATGTTAAACTCCAGATTTCTTCACTGCATTCATATGTTCTCACATCACATTTTAACCAATGTCTCGTTAAGTTGAAGGCAGCCTTCATGATTATTCTGACGAATTCCCCGTTGTAGCTGAACAAGAGAGGATGGATTCTCAAACATGCCTCTGCACAAAGTCCTACATCTATTTCCAAGTACATGGCGGGGTCCCAGTGTCTCCACACCAGAGGCCAGAGGGAACAGCGGAAGAGGGCGGAGGAGGAGGGACGGTCCTGCCTTCCGTTACTCGGGGTCTTACTGAAACATCTAGGCCACTTCAGCAGATGAATTCATTAAAAGGTGCGAACACACGAGGATTCGCTTTGCGGAGCCGTGGACAAAACGGACGCTGACATGTTTGAGGGATCCGGAGCCGCATGGACGCTGCTGGTCACCGGGTAAAAGGCTCCGAAAGTCCCCGCAGCTGCTAAACAACTGCAGACTGAGTATGCACGCCGCTGTGTGGATTACTTAACTCTTCACACCGGGTAGACGTCCAAGGCAGTTTGTTCCACTTCAATAAACTCTTAACTTTATATTTTTTCGACTAGATAGGTACATTATATTCACATATTGTCGGTGTACTAGTTGTTATTCAAAGACGTGCTTTGGAAAAAACGATTACAGTTGCCTTCATGAAATGAACTGAGTTACTTCATATGTGTGGATACATATATGTACATATGTTAACATGTGTGTGTGTAATTACCTTTGATCACCAAGATATTGACTGAACAATGACTTATGTGAAATCTTGTGAAGTGTACGGTGCTCCTTTTTTCAATAAGATATCCCAGAAAGTGTCCACAAAATGTTATCATTTTCCCCTCGATATGCTAAGCCTTTTCAACTACAAGTTCAAGACTTCTCTCTGAAATGACGACAGGCCTAATTCAATTAATTAGTTACTTCAATTACTGTGTGTAAAAAGAGGTAAAGAAATGGGTTCGGGAATGGGTGGAGAAAAGTGTCAGGAGTACTCTGTGATCGGAGACATCCGGAACCAAAGGAAAGCTGTAGAAGACAGTGGTGAGACCAGCGATGCTGTATGATCTAGAAACAGTGACAATGACGAAAAGACAGGAGGCAAGGATGGAGGTAGCAGAGATTCCCAATTTCCCCTATGGGGATCAATAAAGTATTATCTTATGAAGATGTTGAGGTTCTCTTTGGAAGTGACCAGGATGGAGAGGATCAGGAATGAGTCCATCAGAGGGACAGCTCGTGTTAGATGTTTTGGAGAGAAGGTCAGAGAAGCCAGACTGAGATGGTTGGGTCATGGACAGAGGAGGGATAGGGACTATATTGATAGACGAATGCTGGAATGGGAGATGCCAGGCAGGAGGTCTAGAGGAAGACCGAAGAGAAGATTTATGGACGTAGTGAGAGAAGATATGAAGGTAGTTGGTGTGAGAGAGGAGGATCCAGAGAATAGGGTTAGATGGAGGTTGATTTGTTGTGGCGACACCTGAAAGGGAAAAGCTGAAAGGAAAAGGAAAAGAAGTTACTTTAATGACTCCTCAATTATTTTATCGAACTTCCATGTACTTCTACACCAGACGTTAAATGTCACAATATCAGTTTTCTGTTGTAACTGTTCTAGGGATGGAGTGGGAGAAAGAGAGATCAGAGGAGAAGGTAGAAGAAGAGGAGCTTCCTCGTCACACAACAGCGGCTTCCTTTGTGGATCACCAGGACCTTCCCATGATGCACTGGGAGGATCTGAGCCAGTGGATCATAGAGCTGGAGAAACAGGAGCAGGAGAGGAGGGAGAGGTCAAAGGTCAACTCATCAGTTTTCTTTTTTCAGTCAAATTAATCATTTTACAAATTATTAAGTTATAAAACGGGGGGGGGGGGTGAAAAAAGACTGCAAAGAAATGTACAAAAATTGACAAGGAAATCAGTTTTAAATGTAAAAGAAAAATAAAATTTCTAATGACTATTCTCGTACATTTTAAGGCTTGATTGTTCCTGCTGTTGTCACATGTAAAGTAGTTTTCTTCTAGTTTTGTTTTGAGTTACCTTTCATGTCACCCTATTCCTGCAGAGCGGGCGAGAGATCAAGCTGGAAGAAAGTCAAGGAGGCCAGTGTCGGGCTCTGCGGGAAGATAGCGGCCGGAATTGTGGAGTTGCTGTCATCACATCACGGTGATAGCTGCTGATTTTCTGGGACCCAACTGTCTTTCTCATGATGTCAAAACAGTTTTAGATTTTTAAGAAAAGTACAACCAGTAAGTCTTCGTTCAACAAATGCGGGCGTTTTAATTTTGGGCACTGACAGACAAAAGTATGTACAGCCGTAGGATTATTTGCTTGTCTAATTGCAGACAAACTTGAGACACCATGTATTTATTACATTATTTATTTCAGGGTGGCCACAGCAAATCAGCCTCCTCCATCAAACCCTATTCTCTGCATCCTCTTCTCTCACACCAGCTAACATCATGTCCTCTTTCACTACATCCATAAACCTTGTCTTTGGTTTTCCTCTCGACCTGCTGCCGAGCATCTCCGATCCCAGCATCCTTCTACCGATATATTCACTATCCCTGTTCTGTAAAATCTAACCAGAATCTCTACCACTGCCTCTCCTAGACACTTCCATACCTCCACAAGTTTATCATCAGGACCAGCTACTTTTCCACTCTCACCCTCCTCACTTCATCTTTACTAATCTCTGCTACTCTCGGCAATCATTCTGATACACATTACTGTGGTTTAGTTCGACTTCAACAGTTCTTCAATATCTAAGGTCATATCAAATATTGCTGTGGATAGTTTGCAAGACCTACAGCCAATCAGAGTAAAGGAACAAGTATTGAAACATCTACTCGCCTGTAGTATAAAACAGGATGTTGAGTTGAGACTTGAGAGTGTGAAGAGACATGCTTCTGGCTCTTGCCCAATGTCAGCTGGGTGTAGCTATAGACCCACCAGGACCCTGTGTGCAGCTACTGGTCTTGGTAGAAAATAATTGAATCATCAAGATGTTTATTGACGTATTTGTGTTTATATTTGTATGGACAGATTAACCAACCACAGAAACCTGCAGCTATGTTACATCAACAACAGTGACAGCGAAGATGAGGAGCAAGGCACCAAGAAAAAGGTCATGAAACCTTTGTTTGAAACAAATCCAGTTAAACAGAAGCAAATGAGGTCATGAATTTGACCATATTTTCAATGTTGAGGTTGCACAACACTGAAATATTTTAATTGGTACTCAAATACATAAGAATTTATATCCATCACCATGTACTTGTTTTAATCAGCTCTAATTTTACTTATGTGATATTTGACATTGGAGGTTTCACTGAAGGTATTGAATGTTCTACTGTATATCATCCAGATGTCGTTCCTCTACTTCGAGACTTTTTCTGCGCCTATGGACAGTCTCTAAATTCTCCATGAATGTGAATGAGAGAGTGAATGATTGTATATCTCTGCATGTTGCCCTGTGATTGAATGGCAACCTGTCCAGATTGAGGAAGGCTACATTGCAGGGATTGGCTCCAGTCGCCTTGCTGCTTGAACAAATGAATCTCTTTTTTTCTTTTATAGTTGTATCTTTTTTGTGATACGCTATTCACCTTTATCTCACATTCATTCCCTTTAGGTTTCTGTGGAAACAAGGCAGAGAGCTTGTCATGCCAGTGGGCTAAAACAGGAAGTAGCCATAGCTCTGAGATCTCTAAGAGATGAGCTGCTGGCTGAACAGAAGGAGAAGGAGGTGAGGTGAAGGAAGAAAAACACTCACACGTCAACCCCGAACAGTTTCTGTAATACACTAGATGATGGTCTGAATTACCCCCAGATTTATCGATTTTTAAATATTTGCATCGGCCAATTATGTTTTGATTTTTCTATAAATGAATTTAAAACCAGATCAATGATGCTGTTTCAGAGTTTATTTGATGTAAATTATTGTGAATCCAGTTAAATGCTGGCCAAGAGACAAAGAGTCATGTAGATATCTATATTGAGCTTCATAAAGAAGATGGGAGCAAAAAAAAATTGTGAGTTCATCACTTTTTCATACGTATATCAAAGTATGTTGCGTTTGAGCATGTTAGTTAGTGTCTGTGCTTGCGTCCTTGTCCATGTAGCAACATCTGGAAAACAGCAGCAGTGCCAAGCGGAAACATCTGGAGCGTTGGGAACTGTTGGAAAGGACAGTGAAGCAACTCAGTTGCCTGAAAGCATCACTTCAGCAGGAAATCCACGGTACCAAACAACATTATTATGACTGAAAAATAGTTGCAACATGATGATTTGTTTTGTTTTCCTTTTTTTGCTTTGTCCTGCCATCAACATGGCTGGACCTAATCTGAGATTTTCTGCGATATCTTTCCTGATCGAGGGAGATTAAATCACCATCATAAAAAACAAAACCTATCAATTACATCAGAACATAACACCCCCTGAGGACATATTCACATTTGAACATCTCACCCCTAACTTACTTTTTGGCCGCCTTGTTCAAATTCGATCTAGTTGGATTTTGTTGGTTCCACTTCATTTTACAAGGGCAGTAAAGCATGCATAACATACCATCATCCTATCGTCATTTTCTTCATCTTGGCAAGATATCAGTGCATCCATTTTTTCAGTGAAATTTTGTTTTCGCACATGTTGCAGCACTAGTTTGGACAAGTACATTTTGTACTCTTTTCAGTCAAAAAAAATTGAAATAATAGATAAATGAATAACTAAAGAAACTCAGTCAATTGAATGAAAGACTGACTCCACAAGTAGCATCTGAGATTTTTATTTGCTTGTAAAAGGAGAATAGATTGACACAGTGAGTTCTATTTTTTTTAACTTTCTTGAAGTAAGATTGTTGACTTGAAAGTTTGTTATTTATTGTACTGACTTAGTTGTAATGTATATGAAGATCAATAAGATTTTTTGACTCAAAATTAAAATGCTAAAAAATATATTCTGGGAAACTTTCTTTTTTGCAGGGAAGTTGTCATTTTTTGTATGTTTTTACTCCCTAACATCAGCCACATTTATCATAAGTGTTTGCTAATTGTTCAGGAATAATAGTTAATTTAGAAATGATCCCCTCATACTAATGAAAGCACAAGAATTGACCAAGAATTTGGCCCCAAAAACCCTTGCAAATGTATTTCAAATGCCACAAAAACGTGTTGTCAGATTATCAATTTCTCACAATTACAGGTCAAATTATTTATGAATATATGTATGTACTTCTCAGTTCAGGGTCCAGTCCAAGCTAAACAAAGTTAAAACACTTTGTTGCTAATTTTGCGTATTCAAAACATCTTCAGCTTTAACCTTGTAGCAGGTCTTGAACCGTAAGTTGACTGGTTAAAAAACACCTTTGTCCCAGAAGGTAAGGTTAAACACCTGTCCCTGCATTATGAGCAGTATCAGGTACCAACACAGATATTTTTAGATCATTTTGGGAAAGTTACTGACATGTTGAATTACAGCTTTTCACTTTGTACATCCACACAACAACCCCATTAAAATTGCTGCCCAATAAATTGTCATTCTCTACGCCAGGAAAACCAGAAAACACAAGGTTACACAACTTTGTCAAAAGTCATTTGCATCCCCACCTAAAATAAAGCGTGGAACAAATGTCTTCCCTCTTATAGATGATTTTCAAACAGATTTTAATGCCAAATGCTGTGGTCTTTTCACATTTTTAAGACAAGATGAATAAAATCATCTGCTGCTGTAAACAGGGCCACTTGCAGGTGGATCCAGACCTCATTGAACAGTTTGTCTTTTCATGCTCGAGGTATGACCATGATTCAACCGGCAGCAGGGACTGATTTTGTTGACCGCTGTACTCAATGTACTGGATTCTCTTTTCCTAGCAAGCGACTGAACAACTCATCGTTTTCACATAATGTAGACAAACACTATACACAGGAACAAATCACATTGAGGTGCATGGAAATGTACTTTACAGCAAGGACACTTTTGTATGATATTTGACCTAGAAGATGTGAAGAGTAGCATGGGGCCAAAATGGCTGGCGCTTCCACCGTAGTGAGAAGATCCGTGGTTCGGTTCCAACAGGGGGCCTTTCTGTGTGGAGTTTGCAGGCTCTAACTGTGTCTGCTTGGGTTTCCTCCGAGTTTCTGTTTTCCACCAAAAGCCCAAAAACATGCAGTAGGTCAATTGGACACTTTAAATTGTCCAGAAGTTTGAATGAGAGAGCTGTTTGTCTCTATATGTGGCCCCGTGATCGACTGGCGACCAGTCCAGGGTGAACCCCGCCTCTTGCACAGTGACAGGTGGGATAGACTCCAGCCCCCTGAGTGCAGGATCAAGTATAGATAATGAATGAATGAATGAACCATGATTTGAATGTATCAAGAAAAATTATTTCAACCAGACAATTTCTAATTTTCTTTCCCGTCAGACACTCAACCTCCGCCACCAAATCCAAATGATTTCTGACCAATGAAGAGCAACTGTCTTGCTCAGGGCCTCTGTTGGCATGTTTCAATTGATTTCAATCCTTTTTAATGAATCTGAAATCCTCCAGCATACTAACTCATGGATGTAATTGGAACATAGATCATGGCAAATTAAACCGTTAATATGAAAAGGTACTTAAAAGTGATCGTGCCAGTGACCACATTACCTTTTTGAATTCTTCTTGTAGCTCTGAGTTCAGACTTGGTGGCTCTCCTGCTTGTGCGAGATCAGCTGAGGACAAAGCAGGATGCCATGCTGCTGGATGTCCAGGACCTCACCTGACACAGTGCTACACAGAACACAGAACTGATATGGAATGGTCCATGTTGACTAAGTAGAACCATAAAGGTTCTCTGACTTCAAGGACTTTTGCCCTCTCTGTGACTGCTGTGTAAGGAGTCCACTTCAGAATAAGGGTTGTTTAATCAAACAATTTTTCAGCAAAACAGTTGATTGAAGAGGACAAATTCAAAATGATAACCAGAAGCAGATTTATTTGAAGCTCTTATATAGGCCAAGCATGACTTTATGATAGTCAGACATTCAGAAATCATCAGACGGGTTTCAGTCCAGTCAGTACAGTACAGTTAGTCTTGAAAGAAGTCCAAAATTAGCACATCCTCCAACATTTAAAAACCGGTTTGAATTGCATTCATGATGCACTGTTTAACAGTCAAGAGATCTAAAAAGGACTTGGTATTGTTATGATAAATCCATATGTATGCGTGCAAGAAGGCATGGCGGTGCAGTGGCGAGCGCTTTTGCCTCGCTGCAAAGGTATTGCATTTTAATAGGGAGTTGTTACTCTTTAAGACTGGTTGAAGTTTCTTCAAATTCTATTTATATTTTCGGAATATGAACTGCTAGCACCGCTCCTTTTGCTCACTACTTTCCAGATTCATCAAAGGAGGGATTGACTGGCATTTTATAGACTGAGAATGTTATCTACATTTGCAAAAGAGCAAAAGATGTTTTCCTTTTACTTCTGTTTGCATTCCTCTTGATTTTGAAAATGTCAGGTAAAGTTTATTCACACTAAGTTAATGTGAGTTGTCCACTTAATATATCATGGAATATGCAGCAAAAATTTGGTTTAGTATTATTACACGAGTTTTCAAATCATTAGCAGTAAAAAAAATCATTGGACACATATTTGAAAAATGTGTTTCATTATATAAAAGCTGTTGTTGATATGCGGTGTCAGTTGAATGTTATATTTATACAACACAATGTATTTTAAAGGGAAAATGTTACTTGTCTAATTTGTCAAGATTTATGAAGTCCCATGGAAATGTTGTTTTTCTGTGGCAAATGTAGAATCAAGTTTGAAAGAAAGATATAAATGGTTGATTGTTGTCAAAATCTTATTGTCTTGACAACTGGATTTGAATTTCTTCACTTGAAGAAGTTTCACCCCCACCACAAGATGATTTGGACAAGAATTCACCACGACCTGGATGACCGAGAACCTCCACAGATATAAATGGTTGTATTTCAAGGTCTATTTTGGGCTCCCTGTAAGTAAGCAAAGAAGTTCATCAGAAAGACTTTCATTTTAATGTGTTAGTAGCATTTCAAGATGTTATTTCAAATGTAAAGCGTTAAATAATTTGCAAAGTTATACATTCTTAAATATATTTTCATAAGAAGAGCTGAACAACGATTCTTTTGGTCAAAATGGTTTTCAACCTGTGTTAGCACTCAACAACAAGAAGCAATGTAGTACATAAAAAAGGCTAATGAACATGAATAAAATATAGCCAAACAAGAAAATTTGTTTTTTTGGGGGGAAAAATGAAATCTAGCATTTACTTTGAATGTGAAGAAAATGGTCTTTATACATACACAATTGTTTTTTACAGCTGACACACGAAGGTGCTGTGATTGTTCGGGAAGCAGGTTCATTAGTGGTTTAGTTAACTGCATCTGAAATTAGATTGATAATTTGTTAAAACTCATATTCGTTATAAAGAAGAACGTCAACAGAAGCATTTCAGGTAATATACTATATAATCTGACCTACGTAGGACGAGGTTGAGTGGACAGGAGTTTGGAAAAAGAAACTTTGACAATATTTTAGCCAGATTCAGTAAAAACTGGACAAGCCTAAGTTTCCTCGGTTGTTTGGGTCTTAACTCTCTACACCCTCACCAAAGTTGCCCAGCTGCAGGCGACCAGTCCTGAATTTGCATCCCATGCCTCGTTGCTCAGGGGTTGTTGCCCTGTAAAAAGTGGCAGCCTTCCTCCGGAACTATGAAAGGCAGGGTTGTCATCTTTGTGACACCAAGCGTGGCGTTGGTGGTTAAGGCTGTGTTGCACCCTGTGAGAATGTGCCTGAGGGAGGCAAAGGGCACACATTGGATCTTCACCACACCACTGGTGAAGATTGGTTGGTAATGGGAAAACGTCATACATGTCCCTGATAGTGAAGCTTGGTTGTCTCATTTCCATAGCCCAGAGGTCCTTCCAGCTGATCCTACTGTTCTCTGTGTTGTCCCATCGTGTCCACTGTCCCTGTTTACCAAGGGACACTCCCTTGGGCCACTGCACAGCCTCCTCCTGACACCGAACCTTCTCCACCAACAAATGTCTCTGCTCGGGTGCAGTGTCCTTGCACCAGCCTGGTCGGTAAGGAGTCAGTCCAAAGCTACCTCTGCCTTGCTGACCATGTCCCGCCACATCAGCATGTCTCAGAGCTGCTGCAGCTTCCTCTGATGCTTTTATTGGTGTCCATTTACACCTGATTTTCAATGCTGGTGTGTTTTTCTGCACCACTGTATCCCTTGATTCTAGCAGCGTCATGTGTCGTCTTGTTTTAATGCACCTGAATTTCTTGAGACTTGAGGACCCCGTCTCCATAGATGCCTATCGTGCAATCGTGCCATAGGGTGCTGTTGTGGCACTCTGAGCTACCTCTTGATGTAACCAGTGATTCCTCTTTTCAACCTCTCCACCATAGAGAAAGGGACCTTGTAAACTGCAAGAGGCCACAATATCCTGGTTAGGAGGCCAAACTGCAGGCACCATGGTTTCACCATGGTTTTGTCAGTGGTCTGCAAGCCCCAAGTTATGTCACCGCACAGCTGCTGTACCCGGTCTTTGTCCCTCAGGTATGGATGGTACTGTGTCCCAAGACTTTTTACTGCCTGCTCAGACACCGTTGGAATTGGCTCAACTCTGATAGAGAACCTCTGATCACTGAGCATCCCCTACAGAACTGAGATGCTGCATGATTTTGATGGCTTGATGTTCTCCCCCAGTTTTCTGGATTAAACTACAGCTTTGAAATATATTAGCTATAACAAGAGACTTCAACAGAATAATATTATTCACTACAATAGAACATTTAGATTTTTTTAGAAACGCTTACATTTCTTTCTTTAACAGTGGATTTTAGATTGCATTTGAATAATTCACTGTTTGTTCATACCTCTGCTACCTGTTCGTTGTTTGACAGCCATTGTGTTGCTGTGTTTGATTACACTCACACATGTTCACACATGCACATCCGCCTCAGCGCTTAACTTTGTGGTTTTGGTGAGTGTGATGATGGAGCAAAGAAATGAAAAGGTGGATATGAATGTGCATAGAAACAGTTTCCAATCAGAACTTTATATTCTACAAGAAGGAGAAAGTTTAAACATTCAGCAAACTGGAGGAAAAGGCAAAAGCTTTCTGACTTCTTCACTTTAGTCTGCTTCAGAAAGCAGCTACTGACAAAGAGTTGTATTAAAAAATGTACATTGTTGCCATTACAGTTGCTGGGGACAAAGGGACAGTAGTATAAAGTGTGTGGAGATACTTTAGGTGCCTACACATTTTTTGAACAGGGATTTTTTTTTTCAAATACTCAACTTTTGCCTTTTGATTTTCAACTTGAAATATTTCACCTGAGTATTAAAAATGTCAAAAAAGGCACAACTTTTGTTTAAACCTGAAGCTGTTATTGTTTATTGTCATAAATTCTGCATTATTGCCTTTTGTGTGCAATTTGTAAATGGTATCTTATAAAGAAAGTGATTCATTTGTATCGCAAAAGTGATACTTGGAAGTAAGAAATTTACATGCACAACTTTCCTTTACACATTGAATGGTGCTTCACATTAAACACAAATAGTCTTCAAAACATATAAAAACAGATGGATGTTGCATTTGTTTATGAATGCTTGTTTGACCCTTTGTTTATAAAGTTTACATCTCCAGGTGGTTGCTTGCATTTAGAGTGCCTTTGTAATTGTGGTTAAAGAACAGCTGAAGCTGTATTCTACACAAATGAATGATGTCTTCAAAAACTGTCGAGATTGTAGCTAGGTCAATCAACATCGATAATCAACGTGCCAAAATTCAAAAAACAAGGCTACCAGCTTGTGTTACCACATGAACTTCTCAGTACAATTATCAATGGGTCAGAAGTGCCAGCCTTGGAGAGACTCTTATTTTGAATTGAGGAGAATTTGTTCATTTTTGAATTGAATAACGAACAAATAAATCAGCAGTTAACAAAATAAATATGATTTATCAATGATAAAAGTCCTAAATTGATTAATAAATGTTTAAATAATTATCTATCTATCTATCTATCTATCTATCTATCTATCTATCTATCTATCCTCAATCCATCTATCTATCTATCTATCTATCTATCTATCTATGATTTCATCCATTTAATCAGATTACAGAATCAGAATCAGAATACAAATTGCAGGGAGACTAATTTCCTCCCCACATACTGTTGTATTAACATGAAATCTTTCTTCATCTAACAACATATGCACTAATATAAAATATATTTGAGATACAAACATATACATGTAATTTTTGAGGACAGTTAAGACAAAAAAAAACCACATCAAAAGAAGAAACCTGAACAAAACAAGCAAACAAAACCGGCTTGCGCCCCGACCCATATTGAGTTTCATTCCAGCAGTTCTGATTGAACGAATACGAATCAATTATTTACAGGGAAACTGAAGGTCAGGTGAGAAGACCCAAGAGATACTTCTACCCTGAAACAGACAACTCTGAGCCACGGGGAACAGACGACAGGAGACCAGAAGGGGAACCATGACCAAGGTACGTTTATTTAAATCCACACTCATTTCTTTAGTGTCTGTACACACATGCCGGCACAAATGCACAAGAACACACACAAACACACACACAAAGGGCCTGTATTGAATCTATGACTGCGCAGCTGAAATGACCGAGACAAATTGATGCTCAATACAGAGGCAACATATGAATTTACTACCTTTGTTCCACTCATTTAGACATATCTGTTGTTTTTAAGAACTTTAGCAATTTAACTCAACAATGTAAGTTGCTTTTGGCATATGATATTTTGCAGTTTAGGATGTTTCAATATTATCTTTTTATAGGTAAAACTTTCTCAAATGTGTTCTATATTTCAAATATGCCATGCTTGTTGATGTTGTAGAACCTGACATGAAGTTGTGTAAATTTATTGTAACTTGGGAGGAATGTTTTCTTAGTGTCTTCAAAGTTGTTCATAATCGTTTTGACAAAATTCTCCTCTGCTGTGTGAAAAACCCAGAAAACTGACATTTTAGAAACCATTTCCGTCTTGTTAATACTGTATTGTTGGTAATGACCAGTGCCTTATTTGGCCATGAATGGTCTTCAACTAACCTTCCTATGATGTTGTGACAAAGTTGTTCCACAACACGGGCTGGAATCCAAACTCTGACCTTAACACTGGTACATTTAACCTGTGACACTACAAGTACGGTAAGAGGACACTGGAAGATTTTGTTAATGATTGAGGGAGTAAGTAATGATATTTTCTGTGCCCTCTTTTTCACAGAGCCCCCAAGGAATGCATCAGAGACAAGCTGACCTTCCGTGGACTGAGTGGAAACAAGAAGGCGCGAGAATAGACAGATTTGACGCTGCACAGATGTCAGGAAGATAAACAAATGCAGGACTGTCTGATATAAATTCCACATGTACATTATGGGATTGAGCCGTGCCTTAATCAATCCAGACGTCAGTCTGGGGGCCTCGTTGGAAAGCACTTACACCAACATGTCGTCTTGTAGCATTGATGAATCCTACAAATATGTCTTCCTGCCTGTCTGTTACTCGCTGACCTTTGTTTTCAGCCTCACCCTCAATTCCGTTGTGCTGCTACGCTCGTGTCGCCTCCACAATGGCTGCCGTGGCAGCAGCAGTGCACGGCAGTGGAACACCTCGTTAATCTACATGGTGAACCTGGCCACCACTGACCTGATGTATGGCCTGTCCCTGCCATTCCTCGTCACAAGCTATGTACTAAGGGACCGCTGGCTGTTTGGGGACTTCATGTGCCGTCTGGTTCGCTTCCTGTTCTACTTCAACCTCTACTGCTCCGTCTTCTTTCTCACCTGCATCTCTGTGCACAGGTACAGGAAGAGGGCAGCACCATGCAAATTCTTGCTCTGACTGTTTATATTGATCCTTCATCCTTCAGTCAGTTGTTTACCCAGTTCTCAACAGTAGATCAGAGTTGTGTGATCTTTCCTATCCAAAGAACAACTTTGCCAATCAACCCAATTACTTTACATTTCTTCTTTAATGCTGCAACTTGCTATAAAGATGATTATATTCAACTTTAAAGTAATGTAAAAAATACTGTGTTTTGAGCAAAAACTTAAATTATTCATAAAGAAATAAATCAGCAAATGGCGGCCTTTGCCAACCCAAAAAAGTAAAGGAACCTCAGTTTAGCTTTAGTGACTGAATCCTCTGGATGCATGGACGGTAAATGACGGGTCGGAACCAATAACCAATCTCTTGGAGCGACCCTTTAGTCTGATGCATTTACTGATACAATGTTTAGATCTGCATATTTAATTTGGCTTGTTTTGTTCTGATACAGGGACTAACTTGTTTCGCGCATTCCCTCGTGGTTCACTGTTGTTCAGTTTTGTAAAGAGCAAAACGTCCAAGTATTCCAGCAGGTGGAAATATCTTACATATCATTGTTTGCCAACTGCTGAAAGACAAAGAGCCATTTTGTCAATTGTCAGATTAATTTCTTACAGTCTCTTGTTTTGTTTATTCACGGAAAGAAAATATGACTTGTTACTTTTACAGTATTGTTTTGTTTCTTCTCTTCCTTTCATAAATAAAAAAAATCTTCATTCAAACAGTGAATCACAATCCCCTGTTAAACTTTGTTGGCTTGAAAAAATTGCAGATGAATATGGTGTAGGGCTCCATCCTTACGAAGCATCAGATCATTTTGCTGCAAAGCAAGTCTACTTCTATATTTCGCCTGTTCAGTCAAGAGTTGAAGGTCGAGGGTTTGGTTGCCGTCCTATGGGGATCAAACTGCCCCTTTGCTCACCCTTTCATGGTTATTTCCTCACACCTTGTTTATCCTACATACAAGTGCAGTCGCTGCAAATATAGTTCGTTTCAGGGATATTCTCCACTCCTTTCAGGAAGTGCTCAGTGAGACCACGTCAATACACCAAAGTCTTTTAATTACACAGTGATATAATGATGGTTTCTGTCAGCAGGTACCTGGGGATCTGCCACCCAATGAGGACCATCACCCTTCAGAGCAAGCGGGTAGTGAAGGCCATCTGCGCATCAGTGTGGATCATGGTCTTCCTCCTCACTTGTCCCATCTTCAGGTTTGCACAGACTGGCTATGTTCTGCGAAGAGATGGCATGCTTCTCAGGCCAACGGGGGTGAAAGAACACGGAAACAGGACTCGACCACAGGTGGAGGAAGAGGAGGGATACATTAACTGCTGGGATGACGCAATTGATAAGGACTTCGCTGACTACGTCCCCTATGGGATAATACTCCACCTGCTGGGCTTCTTTTTGCCATTTGTCATCATAGCCTGGTGTTATACACAGGTTGTCAGGACAATTTTTCAGAGTCTAAGATCACCTCCCAGTTCTGTAGAAGGTTGTGAAGATGGTCCCAGTGATGAAGGGATTTCAGTTGGAATTAGACAGCGGGACAGAACCTCTGTATCTATCTCTGGCTCCCAGTACTCACACTACATTCAACAAAGGAGAAAATCCATCAAAACTATTGTAACAATTACACTTTTATTTGCTCTCTGCTTCTTGCCCTTCCATGTAACTCGGACATTGTTCCTGCTGCTGAGGCAGGGGCAGCTCGGTGGTTGCAATGCCATTAAGACTGTTTCCATTTGCTACAAGGTGACCCGCCCGCTTGCCTCCTGCAACGCCTGGCTCAATGCCCTGCTTTACTTCCTGACAGGGGATAAAGGTGCCCCTTGCTGTTGGCAGGAAGAGCCCACCGTCCGCAGAGCCCGATGGAATGGTTCCCTCTGGTGGCCACTGAAGATTCTCAAGAAGGACGCTATGGGAGAGGATGACCAAGAGGCAGGAGAGAAAGTTGATACAGATCTGCCACTCGAAAATGACTCCAAATCTTCCCGGGTCATCTTCTAAAAAGATAGTTCAGAGACATTTACTTATGAAACGAGATGCACTTGGAAGGGCAATTATTAAATGTTGCTTCAATATTTACATTTGAAAGAAAACAACTTTAAAACTTATGATTCTAATTAAACAATAAGGTATTGTCATTTTTGACCATGAAAACCTGAGGTCTATTTCTTCGACACAAAAAGTGGCGGGGCTTAGTCTCAGTGGTTCAAAATGAAGCTGCTGCTACTTCACGCTGAAAGGTTTCAGATGAAGATTCGGCATTTGGTAAGAATGCCTCCTGAGTGCTTCCTTTTTGTGGTCAGATACGTCCATCTAACAGAAGGACCTGTGGTCAACACAGAAGTGCTGAAGGTATTATATTTCTGGGTCGTTGGATCTCCAGACCGAGCTGAGCTCATTAAAGACAGAGTTGTACTCGATGCAGAGCAGTAGGATGTCAGCAGAGGGCAAACTGAAAGTCCTGGAATAACAACTGATTTGTCAAAGGACTTTTTGATGAATTTCAGCTTGTTTAACATCTAGAATGATGCAGTGATCAACTAGATCTTCATCAGCTGCTGTATTGTGCTGGCTTATTTTTCTTTTTTGTAGAGAAAATAGTTACCCCTTTCTATGACAAATTTAATCAATGATGGCGATAGTTACATTTATAAAGCGCTTACCATCAAAGTGCGGCGCAAAGAAGAAGACAAACACCATTTTGCCATTAAAGACCTAAAATAAAATGGTTCTTACTCAATTTGATAAAAACCCACCATGTCTGGATCACATTTTTGTGTATTTCCGGTAATTCTGAGCGAGTTCAGACTCGTGCAGTTCAGTAAAGGAAGAATTGTATCGTTCACCACGTATGTTTGTCAAGACCAGAGTTAAGCCCACTTAGGGAAAAAAAGGGCCAATTTAATATGAATCTTCAGTTACATAAACCTTAATCATCATAATGTATCAAAACTCAAATGTTTGACAAGTTTATACAACTAAATAATATTTAAACTTTAGCAAAAATAAAAAAATTGCCATTGGCATTTAGTGAATGTTTTAGAATACATATATTCCTCACCTATTATAAAATTTAAAGTTGAAGGATAAATCCTGTATTTTACGAAATTGTCTTTTCCATAAATTATCACACATTCTTACCTTGTTTGTAAAATATTTTAATTCTATTGTATTGCCATGTAATTTCCAACACTCACTCTGCAATAAAGTCGGCTAATAGGAAAAAGACACTTGTTGTTTCATGAGCCATTCCCTTTACTACTCACAAATGAGTTGGCTTATGTGAACACCAAAAACAAAAACATTGAATGCTGAGATTAAGCAAATATCACAAGTGCTATCATGTCACTGGAAATAAAATGGGATCTGTATACTTTACTTTTTAAATGATTCACTAAAAAGGTTTAGGAAAGAAAAACAGAAAAGTACAAAGATTTTAAACTGCCCGAATCAAAATTTTCTCATTTTTTTGATGATATTCACATGTACTCTCTTCAGAGCTGGGGCACGAAGTCACATTTTTTGTGTTGTTTTGACTGACTACTGCAGATTGAATTGTTTTGTCTCATCGAATAGCTAAATGTTTATATCAGAGGCAGCATCGATGTGTCATCAATTCACAGTCGAATGTGTTGGAGACAATGCAGGTGAAGGGGGAAAGGTGTTCTAGTCCATCGTGAGTTCAGCAAAATTATCCCAGAGTAAAGCAAGCCTTGTAGAACCCATTAAAATGTTCTTCCAACACGATTATATCAAGTGTCTTTCTGCCCACGTGGATGTCATCACTTGGCGGTGGTATTCCCATGGGGGGTTGGCAGCTGCTGTGGCTGCTGCTGCTCAGCCAGCGCTTGCTGTAGCCGAGTGCGCTTTCTGGAATAGTGCTGCCAGTGAAGCAGCTGCTGCTCATCAATGAACTTGGCACACTGAGCATTGACTAGCTCCTTGCGGAAGTGCTCATACTGCAGTAGCTCCAGCATATGAAGACAGTGAGGATACCTAGGGGAGGGATTACAAGCACAGGTAATTTTAGAGTTTACCTAATTCTTAAATATTGTTGAAATCATTACCATTAAATCAACATGAAATATGGGCACCATGAACAAACAAATTCAGCAAAAGTTGCCTGTTGTAAGTGGCAGCTTAAACCGTGAAACGGTCTTGTGTTACATTCCTAACAAACAACAACAAGAATGATACAGTGGTGCTGCAGCTACTAGAAAAATGGTACAGCTAAATGTAGAAAAAAAACACAAATTTGCATTATTACAGTGGCAAGGGGCAATGGGAAACATAATGAAACATGATGAAATGTCAAACATCTATGAAAAGGATAATTATAAGAGGTCTGTGAAGAAAAAAAAAAATTAAAAATAGAGTAGACAATAAGAATACAGGGCATTGCATTATATTTAACATTGTTAACAACTGACGTGTGCAGTTTCACATGTCTGTTATTTTGCACATGTTATACCGTACCTTGATGAAAAGGTTTTATTGCCCATGATGACAGATGTTTACATGTTTAGCGAATTTTTCGGAGCATAAGTCGTTTTTTTTCATAGTTTGGCTGGTTCTGCAACTTGTATTCAGTTGCGACTTATATATCAAAATATATACGGTAATTTCACATGTTCGTTATTTTCACCGCGACAGCCGCAAGAGTTCGCTCTGGGCTTGTGTGCCAGAATCTGCGACTCCTATTATTTTTCAATATCACAAGTGCAATAAAAAAACATTTAATTTTGGCGCCAACAGTGCTAACTTCTGCCTCAAATCGTTCTGTGATCGATGTTTACGTTTGCTCTGGCTTTTCTTTGTTTTCTTCGCTCTTATTCATTTGATCTTCATGGCTTGAAACTGGACCTGGGCACTAATTTCGCACCACATACTGTAAGCTGTGCTGGTATGACAATTAAAGTTCCTTGAATCCTATTGCTCATGTACCACTGACAATTCAAACATCAGCTTATAAAGACAACTGAGAAGGACGGAACACAAATGCCCCTCCAAAAGAAAATCCTATTTTGCAGACCACAAGCTGCAAGTAGTAAAATCTGCAGCCGGAAACAGGAATAGAGCAGCAGAAAGAAAGTCTGGAGTGAGCGAGAAACTAATGAGGGACTGGCGAAAAGCGGGGGACACTCTGACTGCAATGAAGAAAACAAAAAAGGCTAATCGCGGGCTAAAAGCTAGATGGCCGCAGCTAGAGGAACAATTTCACAAATGGGTACTTGAACAATGTGCTGCCGGGAGAGGCTTGTCAACGGTGCAGTGACGTCTCCACGCCCAGGTATGACTGTAACTGACTTTGAGGGAGGACCGTTTTGGTATTACTGCTTCATGCAACGCAACCGCCTCTCTGTCAGAGCACGGACAACGATGTCCCAAAAACCGCCAGCAGACTTCCAAGCCAAGGTTGACAGTTTCCGTGAGTTTCTCGAAAGGCAAGTAATTGAGCACAACGTGACACCAGATTATATTAACATGGATGAGGTCCCCCTCACGTCTGTCATCCCTTTGGGCCGAGTTGTTGCAGAGAAAGGTCAAAAGAGTGTGAATATAGTGACACCTGGTCATGAGAAATAAACTTCAAAGTGGTGCTGGCATGTTGTGGAGATGGATCAAAATTGCCATCAACTGTCATTTTTAAAGGGAAAACCATGCCAAAAATCCAATCCCCCTTAGTTGTTGTAGACGTGAGTGAGAAAGGGTGGATGGATCAAGAAATGATGAACTTTTGGCTTACAAATGTTGCATGTCCGGATGGCTTCTTTAGAACACGTAAAGCCCTGCTTGTGAACGCACATCAACCCAGAGTTCAAAGAAAAATCAAAGGTTTGCAACTCCATCCCTGCCATCATCCCCGGAGGCTTAGCCACCTGACATCTCGGTGAACCGGAGCTTTGAGGCAGTCTTGCGTCACCTATGGGAGCATTGGACGATGGATGGAAAACACAGCTTCACGGGTACCAGGAGGATGCGCCATGCAACTTTCCAGGAAGTCATTGGATGGATCGACAAAGCATGGACTTCAGTGACAACCGTAACCGTCCTGTCGGGATTCAGAAAGGTCGGAATAATTCTAACTGGAACTGATGCTGAGTATGACAACAGCCAAGCAGAAGAAGCAGCAGCGTGCCGTCAACTCCGGAGCTGGCGGAGGTACTCAGGAGTGACACTGAGGATGAAGAGTTCATGGATTTAGTGATATGGAGTAAGATGGAGAGTTTGCCATGTTGTTTATGCCGTAGTTATCTGACTAACTGTTAAAAGGTTACGTTAACATACCAGGGAGCGAGGGGGCAGGGTGGGCTGAGAAGGCGCGGGGACGGAGAAGATATAGTGGAGCTGCTGTTGGTTAATTGTTATAATTGCTCTAATAAAGATAAGGTTTGTTGACCAACAAATAGTCATCGTTTGGCACATTCGCTCTGACATTCACTATAAATTGCCTTTCAAGGTAAAATGTCTGTTCTTGGTCTCTGATTTTATAAAATAAATGTCCCCACAAAAATCTGAGTTATAGTCCAGTGTGACTTATGTTTTTTCCTCTTCATCATGCATTTTTGGCTGGTGCGACTTGTACTCTGAAGCGACTTATAGACTAGAAAATACTATACTTGTGATCTATAGAGAGAAGCTGCTTATTGTACAGTTCAACCATAACAGGGGGCGATGAACTGCCGTTGCTAATAAGTTTTTTTTGGAATCAACTTCTAAGAATGGAATAGCCAGTAGTGAACAGTGGAAAAACTATCACAATGTGACGAAAACCAAAAATACTTTTCCCCATGCACACGGGGCAGTTGAAAAACATAAGGAGCATTCTTTGAACCTTCCAGGTCTGAGCAATGACTTAACCAGCAGAACTGGACAATTAGATGATTGCGGTTATGGTACAAAGACTAAAGAGCTCTTTATAATGTGCTTTATCAGGAATTAAGGACTCAGTTGGAGGCAACCATAAGACACATTGCTTTATTCCTTGTTCATTAATTCTCGATTACAGGGCCCTCAAAGGGCTACTGAACACACATCTATAAAATAACTGTTGTAAAATTATTGGATGATGAAGTCTAAACAAACAAGCTGGTGATATGGGTATTCCTTAATGAAGCCCATTTTTGCCATTGCTTTCTCAATTTTTCAATGTTTAACATGGCCATATTCGGATGACTGCACTGTAGTGACTTTGACAGGTTACATGACCCCCTCCCACCACGCGTGTCTCGCTGTGTAACGTAAAAGACTCGAAACATCCCACACTAAAGGTAAATGAGACAATTCCCATGTCAAACCTAAGAAAATACTAAAAGTGGAGTGCCAATATAACTACAGTTCTTACTTGAGGAACTTTGCATACTCATGCTCCTTCCAGTAAAGCAGGTACTTGAGGTAGTTGATGAAGGGTCTCTCCCTCAGAAATCCCCGTTGAGCCAAAACTTTAAAACACATGGAAGAAGAATAGAATAGAATAATACTTTATTGATCCCACGGGGGGAAATTCATGAATAGACATTGTTGGTTTTACTGTCATGTTTGGGACAAGTCATTGTTACAAATTCATTCTTGTACAACCACGATTACCAGCCAATAGTCTGTGAAGCTGGGGACACACTACACAACTTTCATAGCCGTAACAATTATGAAACACTTGGGAGTACACACTAATTGACTAGTTTCAGATTCATTTAAATTTAGGCTGGCTGAAAGACTCACATTTAATGACTGTGCCTGTGGGATCAAACACTACATGATTTGTCAAACCAACAGGAGCCAGCTGAACGAATCAAACACTCGCTAGAGCCATCATGTCTAGAGTAGTAACCGTTTAGAGGGTAAAGGAACATGATGATTAACGGCTCACCTGATGTTTATGCAGCTATCTGCACTTTCTTCCATTGGTGTAGTCCAGTTTTGCATTGGTTGGCCCTCTCCCTTCTTAGCTGTTTGCTATTGCTGATTTGATATTCCAGCTATCCCTGTTGATTTCATCTTTTGATGCTGTTTCCTGTTTCTCACCGACTCTTTTTGACTGGCTGTTAGCAACATGTGTTTGCAGTTAGGTCCGGAATTAGCAGATGCTACCCAATCGTGTCAAGAATTGGCTCAAAAATTAGACATATTCGATTGACTGCATTGGAGGTCCCATCCGTTAGTTCCCCTCACACACATGGAGCAAATTTGGGTCTTTAGCCATTTCTATGCCAACTAGCCAAGCAAAATGTCCCCAACTACAGCTTTCTGGTACTGACTCTGCTAAACAATGGATTGCGGGTAAGACTGGTCAAATAGTCTTGTAGGGTGCCCTCAGCTTTACAATAAAAAAAGCAAAACATTTTTTAAATTATTGATTGTATTGGTGCTGCAAATTAGAAGAATGTAACAGATAAAAGCCTGTGGAAGACTTAAAAATGAGACAAACCGGCATTATTGAGTCTAACTTTAATCAAAGCACTTATAACCAAAAAAACAGAACTGACATAGGTCAAACCATGAACATCATAATTGCTACTAAACCGCTCCCACAAATCCAGTCCATCTGAACTCTGGTGTGTGAGATAACCCATACCTCGGGGCAACTAAAAGCCATTGTTTTTTTGAAAATACAATTCATAATCTGACGAGTCGATTGGTGGTCAACTAGTCAGCTATCAAAATAGTCGCTGGTCGCAGCCCTACTCTAAAGTAGTTGAACGTCTTCACCTGGGGCATTACTTCTCTTCAAGCCTGAAGGAGGCTATCGATCAATTTCAGGTACAGAACCACGGCCTCTGAATTCTTATCCCAACCACTTCGCACTGGGACGCTAGAAGCTACAGTGCTTGCTGGAGGTCAATTGGCGATGTTACCAACTGCACCAAAATGCAAAAGTAGAGACGCAAAATCCTGAGGTTTCCCTCTTTTGATTGTAAATTAGTGGCTGCTTCTGCTGGTACAATGTTGTGAGAAACTTGACAAACTGAAAACTCTATGGGAAAAATACTCAAAACTATAATCTTCTAGCATATTAAGAAAACAACATGAGGTCACAAGATGCTGTCTCAGACTGTTGACATACAGAGTGTAGGATATGAATGTCACCAGGTCACGTATATGAAAAATAATTATGTTATGGAACATGATATTTGAAGAAGTGATGCCGGTGAATTCATATTTTCAATTACATGAAAAAAGTCATTACACTTACAATTTAGGTAATTGGGGTTTGCCAAGCACTGGATGAACTCAAGCTCTGACTGGAAGCGATTCCTGGCTTGTTCATCTGCACAGACAGAAATGAAGTTAAAGAACATTCAATAACAGCATCAGCAGACATTCATGATTCTTATAACCAATCATCAATTCTTTCATCATCTTGTCAATTTCCACGATTAACTTTTGGGGTTAGGACAAAATCCCTTTCTATACAGTCTGACTCTGATGCTGCTATTAGGCATTCAGTGGCTGCTATCTTCCCAAACAAACAAAAAGGGCCATTCTATGTGGACACAACACAGATAAGAAATCAGATTAAGTATAACTTACCTTTAATTCTTCCTTGTCATCTCAAATTTGAAAATTATAATGTACCTTAATGTCTTCAAATCACATGAATTGGCCCACAGACACCCGTAGTTTCAAAAGTGCCCTTCTGCAGCCGTCCACGAGTAAGAGTAGTGCTATAAATACTAGCAATTTTTTTTTTTTTTTTTTTTAAATCAAATATATACAACATTCTGGAGTCCTAATTCCTTGATCCTGACATAACTGCAGCTTCAACTTCACTAGAAAGTAAGGAAATGCTCATAAAAGGGTACTGAAAAACATTATGGAAGCAGGATATATTCATCAGTACAAATAAAATATTTGATAAATGACAGTTGAATATGGAAAGCTGAAACCAGGCCAGAGTGTACCAGAAACTATGTCTGCAATATATCACTGTCCCAATACCTAGGGCTGAGAACCTTACTGAAACACTTGGTGTCACAGTAGAATAAACTTGGGACACCAATGCAATTTCCAGTACACAGCAGGATTGGGAACCCACCTGAGATGTCTGAATATTGAAGATAAGTTGCTTGATTAGTATTCCACTTTTAAGTTCTAACTGACAAAGGAAACTGACAAGGTAATGGACCTACAGTGCATCTTTAACTGTAAGGACGAAGTGTGCAGATTCAGGGAAACCCATGATCATAATAAACACTTTTTGACTCAAAACTTACATTTCCCCCAAAATTATTTTCCTGTGCTTACATGTTGTGAGACAAACTGAAGTTTTTTAAAAACACATAAAAACTTTCTATGGCTACCATTAAACCCAGTTAGTTTTTATATATCTTAAATAGTGATCACTGCGTTTATGAAGGAAACATGAGAGTTGGGCTGTGCACTATCTGGCACCAATAGATCAGTAAGTCATGCCCTCTTTGAGTCATTATTGAACCTTGTGAGTGACTTTAACATCCCAAAGAGAGCCCACACATGTGCAGGGGGAGTATGCAACTAACTACACTGACTCCCTGGTTGGTTTAAGTTGTGGCCATGGTTGTGCTTAAATAAAGCTGAAACACCTAGGTTTCAAACTCAACAATTCTTTAACAGTCAGATGTTGCAGGAGTTTCTGATGGAATACAAATAAATAAAATTGGTGCGATCAATCCATAGGATACTGTTTTCAGGGGATGTATTTCAAGTCTTTAGAACAATGGGCTGCATAGATTAAAACATCACGGGTTGGTACAGAGCCATGGATGTACAATGTACAATACATTGTACAATAAACAATCAGCTGCTAGAAGTTATTTGTTCTTTGTGAGATTACTGCTTAATCCGAGTATTCATAGTCTGTGTCTTTGTTAAACTGGACCGTGTAAATTGTACACCAAAAATGTAAATTTGCAAATTGTAGCCCACGTTTAGCAAAAGAATTAAAAGCGCAGTAAAACAGCTACATACCTGTTTCCATGACGACTACAGTGCGCCACAAAATCACAAATAGTCGTTGCTTAAAAGGATGAATATTTCCCGCAGAGATCACGTTAAATGACGGACAAAGCTTTTAGCTGTTAGACGACAACAACTAGCACCAAACGATCCATAGTCTCCGGCCGCCGTGAGTCTGGTTTACGGCAGTTTACGGCAGTTTACGACATCACTTGGTCAATATCCGCCCACCAGCGAACACGTCAAACAAAATGGATTCCAGCGGCTTCCAGTGGGAGGCGAGGGATAGTTGGAGCGATACCGATATCGTTTCTTTCGACTTTAAACCATTTTCATTTTTTTTTCCCCATCGTGATCATTCCAATAAAAATTGCCCCGCACAGTGTTCATTCAGAACTTTTTTTCAAGAGCAATAACATATATGAATAAAAGTCCTGAGCATAAATACATGAAAAAAATGCTAATATAATCACAATAACATAGATCAATAAGTACATTTAATTAAATACGATATATAGATATTTTAAACACAAATTATAGACTTTTCCTTTCAGGCGCAAAACAGTGATTCATCGTTCCCGCACTGAATCATATTTCCACATCAAACTCAAGTCTCTTTATCCTCTTCTCTCACCGACTAGATTGATTTCCTCTTTCACTGCATCCACAGACTTCCTCTTCTGTCTTCCTCTGGGCTTCCTGTCAGTTCCAATCTCAGATGCAACATAGCACTGCCTCCCTCACCTTGTGACTTGTGACACTTAAATTCTAAACATTACATGAGCTTTAGAAACAAACAAACAAATATCTCAACAAGAATTATATTGGCTACATGCTGTTCAAGAGAAATGAACATCCGCAGCCAAGTTTGTGAGGGACTGTGCGTGCAGAAATGGGGTGCCGCAGCTCTGCTTGCTGCCCCGCATTTAAATGAGCAAATTCAGCGATTTTCAATCAAGAAAATGTGAAAAATTATTGGCACAGAAAATGAATATGCAACAGAGAACATTGGATTAAAATTACTATTCATCTATCTACCAATAGGACTGTAGCTGGGGGGGGGGTGTTTTTTTGTCCCCGGTATTTTCTGGTCCAATGTTTTTCCTTGCTAGTATTGTTCAGGAGTTCGGGAATAAAGTTTGAAACCGGCCTTCGTCCTCGTTCTTATTCCTCATCCCGCCACATTGCTGACCTGGCGTGTATTGGATCATGTCTACTTGGGAGACACACTGAACCAGCAAATACCAGGGGACGTAGACCACTCCTCCCAACTAGAAGTCCTGTTGGGTGAGAGGCACTGCCCCTAGTATCTGCCACATTATGATTTTATTATCATTGATTATTAGATTTTACTTTTTCAGGGTCTAAAAATGTTATTGATGACATTATACATTTTGTATATCTAAGTTAGAGCTGATCGGCTTAATTTGCCACCTACCCTCAGCAGACAGTCCTCAAGAACTGGGAAGTTTACCGCTCTTTTCACACGAGAACCCATATTCAGTGTTGCTATCTCCTCCGGAAAAGCTCTTGGCTGGCAAAATCTATGATTCCCATCTTTGCATACATGACTCTTTTTTTACAGAGTTCCATCTTGTTCAGCTGTCTTTTGAGTTTCCACTTGGCCTTTCATCACAGAGAGCATCCTCTGACTTAGAGTAACAGGAAAGTTCTCTCCGGTGCGGTGCACCGGGTAGACAGATGATGGTGGTTACGGCACAGAGTATTGTAGGGAGTCCTCTCCCAGATCTAGATTCATAACACGGTGGCTGGGTCCACAAGAAGGTGAATCGCTGCTGATCCAACCCACCTGGTAAATGGGCTGTTTCATCCCTGTTCCTTCCAGGAAAGGTACAGAAAGTAGCCCCTCCAACACACACACACAAATTCCCGCAGGACCACGTTGTTACAGCTCCGAGGTCTGCACCTTCACTTTCCCCTGGACATCCCCCCTCCTGCTCCAGAATCTGTGTCGATTACTGGGATCTCATCAACATCATGGTCAAGAACAAGGACGCACTTGTTCCATCATCTTCACACAGTTGGGCCTCGAGAGTGCTTACGACCTGGAATGGGTACATGAGTGAGACGAGTGAAAGACTGCCTTCAAGACCCTCTGTGGCTTCTATGAGTACCTTTGGCCTCACCAATGCCCAGACTGCTTTCCAGGCCATGATGAAATACTGCTCAGGAACATGCTGGACATTTTCTTGGTTGTTTATCTTGATGACATCCTGGTATTCTGCAGGAGCGTCAAAGAGCACGTCAGGCACATCTGCCAAGACATCGAGCAACTCCTGGAGAACCTCCTCTTCATCAAGGCGTAAAAGTGCACCTTCCACACTTTCCACTGTGGAGTTTCTGGGGTTCATTGTGGAGGGTGAACTGACTTGGCCTGATCTCCAGAAGATCCAGGCAGTCATCTACTGGCTAACTGGAAGCAGCTGCAGAGTTTCTTGAGTTTCACCAATTTCTATACGGCACTTAATCAGGGAATGCAGTTGGGTGGCTGCTCCCCTCACAACCCTCACATCATCCCTGCGCCTGTCCGTTAGTTTGGAAAACTGCAGCCAGCACCGCCTTCAAGGACCTCAAGAGGGGCTTCACCTCCACCCCCATCCTGCTCCAACCTTGGAGGTGGATGCCTCCCACACAGGTTTGGTTGGGGGCGCTTGTCTCATAACAGTCAGCCTCCGTGGACAAGCTGCACTCTCCTCTCCCGTTGAATCACCCCCGCTGAGAAGAACTATGACATCAAGAACAGAGGGCTGCTGGCTGTCGTGGAGACCTTCCCGGAGTGGTGCCACTGGCTTGGGGGGCCAAATATCCCACAACTGTCTGGTGGGATCACAAGAACCTCACCTGCAAGCCAGACAGTTGAACTCCCTTGTTCCTTTGCTAAGTCCACTCCTCGGATCCATTCTGCAGGGACGGATCCTGACACCTGTGACATCATCCTTCCCAGGTAATTGGAGAGATCACATGAATCTTGAGGCAGTGGTCAGGAGGGCGCAACATACTAAGCCAGACCCTGGGACCGGTATGAGAGACTGTCCCCGCTTTTCTCCAGATGGGCAATGCCTGAGCCTGCAAGGGAGCCAATCACCCTTCTCCAAGGTGTGTGTCTTCTGAAAAAGAAAGCTATCAATCAGAATTTCGTTTTGCACATACATTAGGACAATGAAGAGTCTTAATTCTTGGTCATTTCCTTCTTTTCAGGTTTTCATCTACTTAGATTGGCTTTTTAGTTGTTTTTTCTACACTTTTGTTTTTGCGCATACTTGATTCAAATGTCCAAATGATTGCCCAACAGAAATTTTACTCACAGTTTAATCCTTGGATCATCTACAGCCATGACCAGAAATCGAGGTGTTCTCTTTCAGTGCTATCTTTCAGGTAGAAGCTGGCCACACCTTTTTAGCTTGTGAGCGACTTATAAATTACAAAGTAAAAATGATCTGCCTGCTACAAAAATGTAAAAGATATATTTATTTCTAATATACTGAGTATTCTCAATTGTTCTTGTCCTTAATTTTTTCATTTTTTTCTGCTGAAAAATGCTGAAAAGATCAGACAAATAAAATCTAATTAAAACTGTCCTATTTCTTTCTCATAATAAAACAAAATAGGAAACTGATTTTATGTCTCTTCATAGGTCTTTTGTGGATTATAGAAGCGTTCGTAAGACTCCATGGCTTTGGACCCAGCTGAATTTAGTAATGGCTGACAGGGTCCACTCGTAGTTTCTTCTGTAGCATAGGGACAGTCGTTCGAATATGGTGCACCCACATCAGCTTAGCAGGACTGGCCCCTGTAGCAGTGATGGGCATCGGCCAGTAGCTCATCAAGGCTAAACGGGTCCGGCTGCTTAAGGATCCTTTGGCAGTTTGTACCGCTCTCTCAGCTGCCCGAATCACCTGGGGGAAGTGGGGGCTGGAGGTAGAAGAAGTGAACCCACAGGCTGCACTAAAGTCTCTGAATTCCGCATCCCCCATGTGACGAACATGCTTTTGAGTCTGCTGATGACTTGATGTTAAGAGAAGGTGAGCCATGTCTGCAGCATGAGTAGTAGCAGATGACACTCCGATTGTCCTATCATTTCAGGTTCCACAACAGCCCCCAGAAAGGAGTCATCACTTCCCACATCTCCACATGCAACCACATTGGTCATCTTAGTCTTGCACATAGCCCTTAAGTGCCCTACTTGGTTGCATTTCAGAAATACCTTCCCATGAGTTGGACACATGTCACTCTTTCAATGTTTCCTGTTGCATCTTCAGCATTTCTCTTACGTTGACTTGTTGACTTGTTGACTTGTTGACTTGCTGTAGCTCCTTTTTTCTCCATTGGCGTCCTGTGGTGCCTCTTTTTGCCTTTAGGCACTGTTTGCTGTTTTATCTGTTATCTCAGTCTGGCCAATTGGATAGCGCTCTTAAGAGAAAGGTCAGGCTCAAGTTTTAAATTTTAAGACCCTTCATTATCCTGTATTCCGATGAATCTCTAATCTGTTCATCTTTTGTTTATGCCAAAGCACGGAAGCACGCACGGTCATGGATGGTATTATTTTCGGCTATGAAATGTTCATCACACTTTGCCAGCTTATCAAACTTAGTCTCATAGTCAAACTTAGGTCACGCATCTTCTGCAACCGCTCCATACACAAAAGACTCGAATTCCCTCTGCTTCACTCTCCCTCGCGTAGAGAAGGGAGTTCACTTGTATCTCACCGGACTCTTGACCAAGCTGTGTTGCTACTCGAAAACGTCTGAAGTATAGCTTCCATGTTTCCACTCCGATGGCTGCGAGAAGTCCAACTCCTCCAGCGTTTGGAATTTCGCCATTTTAATTCACTCTCAATTTTTATGACTTACTCCGAGGCATCAGTCAATCCCACTTCTGACTCCATGCCACGATAATGACGACAGGCTTAACTCAGTGTTTACTGCATCTTTATTGCTTGTGTCAGTAACAACAATATACGTGTAGCATTCACATACACCGTTGTATATACCCACGTATAATCATGATGCCACTTCTAGGTGGCTGCGTAACTATGGGGACCAAAGAAAGCCTATGCATGAAAATACATCACAATACACTCATTACCACAATGCTTCTGTACAAACTTTTTGGCCTCTATATATCCTCTTGAAGCTTCCATGTGCTGGCTTGCCCCACAGTTAACTGTTCTGGACCTGGGATGTCTTCAGTTGAAGCTATTTTGAGGCCGATATGTTTGTTTTGATCTAACAACAGTTCCATCCACCATTCTTGTTCTCTTTTGTATGTTTGGGTCATATGTGGTATGAGCAGTTCGTTAGCCTGCTGCTATATCTTTGTGAATGTATGATCTCCAGCGTCCAGTAACACAGCTTAAGTCTTATAACATTCTGCCTACTCCATTTCTCCAGTTGTATTCGGCATGCCTGTGCAGTAATTTATAGTTTCCAGTGGATGGTGACAGAACACCTTGACTAGCTACCTTTGTAAAGTGACATTTTGTCCTTTGAGGAGAGATGGACAAATTCTATTTAAGTTCAGGAGCTCTGTCAGTTTCCTTGAAGCAAATTTTTTAACAATGGGTCAGAGCTTGAACTGTTCAAACATCCCCGCCGTGATCGAGGACATTTCATGCAACACTGGTGCTTCACATGCTTGACAACCATTCATGGCACATTTCTTTGGTTGAATGAGTTAAATAGCTTTACCTGCAGGGTCTGTATTCCTTATTTAAGCAGCCTCAGCAGGATTCTAAAGTTTGGGATTATTTTGATCTTTTTACACATAGTGTAAAATCCATTTTCTTGTAGAGACCATTCTATGCACCAAATCTAATCCTAATTTAATCGTTCAATGTGTCTCAATTTAAAAAAAACATTTTTTTCTGTTTTCTTGCAGCTGTGGTGTTTGACGTGCACACATGAATTATATTACCAGGACAAGAACGCAATGTTGTGAAACTTGCATGGCAGGGATGATGACAGTCATGCCCAGCAAGCTAGTGAGTATTTCAATGCTGTCAAGATAAATACTTTATATAATGACATCACGCATTTATTGCTGACAAGAGATTTAAAAGCATCAAGTCAAAATTATATTTATATGGTGCCAAATCACAACAGAGTTGTCTCATAACAGTTTGAATTTAGAGCAGTTTTGGACCACCCTCTTTAAAATGATTTACAAATGCCCACCATGTTCTATATCTGACAGAAGCCTCTTGGCCTCGCATACCAGCTAAAGTTCCTTCCCCTTCAGAGAAGTGACATTCCATGTTCCTAGAACCAGGTTTTGCAGCCAAAGATTGGACCACCATCCCAGATTGCAGCCACCACCGCCTTGGCCTGTTCTATGGATGCAAGCCCGTGGGAAGAGGGGCCACGTTATCATGTCGGGCTGTGCCCTGTCACAGCTGAGGGTATGTATGGACATCTGTACTGTTTTATAAGGGGCCAGGAACTTGAAGAGGCAATGTTGGTCCCAGGGAGACAAGATGGTGCAGACATCCACCAACAGGGAAAGGAACTTGAAGAAGCAAGCTCGGTACCGGGAGGCCCTTAGGGAGAAGGAAGACGGAACGGAGACTCAGCGCCTGACAGGCTCAGGGCAGAAGACAGCAAGGGGAGCATGAGAGAGAGATGACATACACAGAGAGACACCGAGAGTGTCAGAGAAAATGAGCCCCCATACAGACTCAGAAAGGGGGGCGGCAAGAAGTGATGCCACCCAGGAGCAGTGAACTTGAAGGGGCAAATTTGCTCATTTTCAAACCTTGGGAGATGCAAGTGCAAGGGCCAGACGAGGCATGGTGCAGGCGGAGGTGCGGAGCAGGGAGCAGAAGAAAAAGTTAGCCAGGGCAGTGGAACAAGGTTCCCAGGGGGCCTGGACAAAATGGGATTTGCCCTGGCATAAGGCCACGTGGAGAGACCTGTGGCGACTAGAACCTTACCGTGTCTCTTTCCTCTTGTGGTCTGTCTATGACACCCTTCCTTCGCCATGACATCTGCACACGAAGGAGCCAAGAGCTGTGACTTCATCAGATGTGGGGGTATATCATGGTTTCATCCGGGTCCAGCCTGATCTGCTTGACCTAACTTGCAAAGTGAATTTTGGATATTGTGTGTGGTGTTGCCAAAATGTGTTTAGCGATGTTGTCGGTGACAGAGTCGATGCTGCTGACGATAGGTCTGAGAGGAGATCCCTCCTTGTGAATCTTCGGGAGTCTGTAAATGCAAGGCATGGTGTCTCCTGGGTACAGTCGATAATAAAGTGGTTTGTCTATGGCTGCATCCTTTTCGAGATTCTGTAGACCTCTGACCACTTTCTTCTTGTATGTGTTGGTCAGGTCCAGTTTCAGGCTTGCATGTACTGTTGTTGGCTGGGAGGATGGTGATGCTCTTATCCTTCTGAAGTGAGGAGAGCGCCGCCTTCTCATCAGGTGTCAGATTGGAACGGGGTGGCAGTTGGGGCTGCTCGAGCTGACCTTCCCATGGGAAGATGGAATGGTGGAAGCCCAGGAAAGGAGGGCAAGGTACGCGGATCTGGTGGTCGAATATCTGACGAATAGTTGGAAAGGCCGCTGTGAGCCTATCAGGACTTTGCAGGCCAGTCTTTACATCGGGTCCTGGGGCACTTAGGAGTTTGCGGACACACAGGCAAAGACCCAACAAAAACATCGTGGGAGCTGCTGAAAAGGCTTCCCAAGATGTTTTTGTTGCACCGCAAGGTGTATTCAAGGGATAACTGTTGGACACAAATCAGATCAATCATTGGACAGCCAAGGATGTGTTATTGTCCAAAGTATATGCATAGGATAGGAAAAGACTGCCTGAGAGAACAGACCAATGCATCTACCCTTATCATTAAAGACCACTTTGAGTGTGAAAGACAGTTCTTTACTCTTGGGAGTTATCATTCAAACATAGGGCAAAGAGAAATGTTAATATTACTGCGTCTACCCCACTAGAATCAGACAATAGACCTTGTTTCACCTGTGTTGAGTTTGAGTCATTCATGAAATCAAATTGCGTCCATCATATTCCATTCAACCCTGATATCAGTATATTTAATCCAGGAGATGTCGTGTTCATCAGAAGCCACTGTTTTAGACAAAAGTGGGTTTCTGCTGTTATACAGGATGTTTCTGGACCAATGTCAGATTCAATCATGATCGAAAAATTTACAAATATTGAAGAGATATGCGGATCAGGTCCACCACCTGCTGACAGACAATGGACTGACAGGAAGGACTGAAGATCTTCAGCTGTGAGACAGACAATGATCTGTAGGTCCTGGGAGGGTCCGGCTGCTTGTTAAGTAGCAGCCGTACAGGACGGTAAACTTAACAGGAGTGGATCATCTAGCCTCGTCAGGCTGAAGATAAAAGGAGCCTGTTCCCAGATTGTTGGTTCCCAAGTCCTATGTCTCGCAAGTTCTACGCCTTCTTGTAAATAAACCTCTTGAACGCCTCCCCACCTCAGTGTCTTTGCGTTTGGGTCAAACCCCTTCACCCATCATGACAGAACAATCTGGCCATTCTGCACCAGCGGACACTCTCAGGAGGTCCCTAGCTGAGCAGAGCTCAGTGATCTCGTCTCATGACACCTCTCTGAGGTCACTTAACAAACGACAGATCACCAACCAGCTTTTGGCTCGGCTTACTCAGTTGCTGTTTGGACTTTGGTGTGATTCATCTCCACCTGCGGAGGCCCCTTCCACCCCACCAGTCTCCCAGGCCCTATCTACCTCCAGAGAGGTTGACTCCCCCATGCCGGAGAGATTCTCCGGTGATGTGCGTCGATGTGGGGGATTCCTTTTGCAATGCACTATGGTGTTCAACTGTTCACCGGACTGCTTCCCCCACGATAATGCCAGGATCTCTCATTCTCCTAAGATGGCCTGAGGCCCGTTTAAAGGACTGTTCTAGCTTAGGGTGCACTTTCTCCGGGTTTATCCAGGAGTTCAAGCAGACCGACGGAGATTCTGACCTCCCTGCCCGGTCCAGAAACCTCTGGAGGATGAAACAGGGTCAGTGAACTGTCTCGGAGTTCTCTACTGAATTTAGAACACTTGCAGCTGCATCTGATTCAACCCTTCTGAATGGAGCCGGTTCCTTCCCTGGGTCAAGTATGCTCATAATTCACCCTTTTCTGCTGCATGCCCCCCTTCCCAATCTCCTTGGGCTACCAACCACCACTCTTCTCCGCAGATGAGTTACCTCAGTTACCTCAGTCCTCCATCACGTCCATCGCTGCAAACGCGTCTGGTCTGACGCCCTGGCCGCACTACAGCGTACCTCTGGACAGAACCGCTGCTTTGCTGACCGGGGACCAAATGCCCGCTCCTGTATATTCGCCTGGGCAGAAGGTTTGGCTATCTTCTCGCGACATCCCTTTAAAGTCTGTCTCCAGGAAATTAGCCCCTAGGTTCATTGGGCCAAAAGAAATAGAATCCGTAATCATCCCCACTGCAGTCCGTCTCTGCCTGCCTCCTAGCCTTTACGTCCATCCAACTTTCCAAATGCCCCAAGTTAAACCTGTCCTTGCTAGCACCTTGCACAAGCCCAGCACAGACTAGCGAACTAACAATAGTCCAAAACCCAGCCATCCTCAGCCAGCAGCAGAAAGGAGGAAAGGAAGAAGGAAACCAGGGGCTGCATGGCCCAAATCCAGCCAAAGGGGAGAGTGGCATACCATCGACTCTAACCTAACTACAGAGCAAAAGCTGGGAAGATTGGCAGATATCATGTATAGTTACGGAGTGGACAGATTTGGAGCGACAGCTAAGAACTATAAAAGATCATCTGAATCAACTAAGCCAATGTCTCGGAGGAAGCAGGAACTGGAAATGATTGTGAAGGAAAGAAAGCAAATAAAGAAGCAGTGGGAAAGTGAGAAAGCACACAGAAAAACTGTTTGACAGGCATAAGAGTGTAAACCTCCAGGTACCAGTAAGTGAGCTGGAGAAGCACCTGAAAAATACCTATTCTGATAAACAGATATATAAACCAGGGCCAATCCCTCATGATATGACATCAATCCAACTGTCTCAGTACCAGATGGAGATTAGGCCCCCCTATAGAGGGAAATAGTGAACACAGTTAAATAGGCAAGACCAGCATCGGCACCTGGGTGAAATGGCATCCCGTACAAATTGTATAAGAACACTACATGAGTATTAAGGTACCTCTGACGACTGATGAGAGTGGTGTTGGAGAAAGGAACAGTGTCTAATGAATAGCGAAGAGCAGGAGGGATTTAATCCCAAAGGAAGAAAACTTCTTTACCGTAGGTCAGTTTTTCCCCAAATCACCCTGCTAAACATTAGGGGGTAAATAGGGGCACGATGCTTCTCGGGCTGCTTGGAGCATTCCAGTGTCATCTGGCACCAGAATTTGGATCAGTCCCCCATGAGATGATATGAGAGGCATACAATTTACTCAAAGCCTGAGAGCATCACCAGCCTGGTCAAGTCATACTCTGAAGACCTTCAGTTCGTTGTGACGATGCAGCTTTTGGAAAAAGGCATAATGGCGGGATGAACCATTTCACCACTTGCCTTCAACATGGTGATGGAGCTCAGTATCTGGGCATCAAGGTGGGTGGTTGGATATCTGAGCACAGCCTGCCTGCAATCTAAGCACTTCAATATTACCAGGCGATCTAATGCCAGAAACTCAATTCAACACTGTCACAGCCTACAATTACCTTTGTACAGTTTCGAAAAATTGTGTAATTGGAAGTGGAGAAATTGCAGCTGGAGACTGAACAACAGGACAAAAGTAGAATGATGACAACACAACATTCTGCAACCATCCATTCAGCGCAGACTAGTGGGCAGCCAGCTGTAAAGAAAGAAAAAACATTAGTCCAACTGAACAGCAGAAAAAAAAACCAGTCAGTTCTCTCAGAGCTAAAAGAGAGATGGTCTAATATGACTTTCCTCAACAACGTGAAAGCAGAAGTCTCTCAAATCAAAGAGTTTATTTCGAACACCTACCAGCACAACATTCAGATCAAGTACAGGGCTCGGAATGTAATATTGCTCAGCCAATTGGCAGATCGCTCCTTACCAGCACAGGGACAGAGGCCCATGCCAGATTATGGACAAGGTAATTTGCAAGACATTATGGATGGCCTGGGTGTCAATTGGTGGTTTTTACTGTTAGACCAATGTAAGATCTATCATCAGGGATTTATGGCCATGTATCATTTACCATCTGCGATCCAACTCAAAAGTGTAAAACAGACAAAAGAAGAGACACTACGAAAGACAAAGAAGACGACATAGACCAACGTGACAGCAGCAGTGACGATGAAGATGATTGGTATTGTTATGTTTCAATACACCACCAATTCAGCCAAAGGTAGAGGAACCTGCAAACCGAACTGAAAGCAATGAACTTTGGAGCTCGTCAGGAATCAGTGCTACAGAGAGATAAGGATCGAAGAGAATATCACTTGTTGGATCAAAATGACATTCCAAATCAGGTGGAAACCATCTTTCCAGATGAGGTTGCTGTGGAGAACAGTGCAATTGTAAAAGGGGCATCGCAGACCCCTGCCCCTATGTCCCAGCACGCCCCCTCCCCACAGGATGGAGCCCAGCTGTACAGACCTCCCCCAGAAGCAGATGATGCTGCCCAGTCTGCGAGGGTGGTTTGCTGGACATGCAGTATGTAGGAGATTTTGCTGGACCCCCTCACAACATTGACCCCCCCCCCCGTACCCCAGTTAATGTGCAACCCCCTGCCCTGGACCTGCAACCGGCAGCCTGTGGGGTGGACAAACTGGCAGCAGTAAGGGAGATATGGAGGCGCAACTGAAAAAACTTCGAACCCAGGCAGCAGGAACAGCTGTGGCAGTTGCTGCTGGAATTGGAGGACATTTTTGCCCTTACAGAGGAAGAAGTGGGCCTGACACACCTGGTGCAACATGACATTGACACGGTTGATGCCCAGCCCATAAAGACGTGCCCCTGCCGCCTTTCCGTGGCACACCAGGCAGCTGCTGATAGAGCTATTGAGGAGACATAGAAGGCTGGCATCACTGAGCCATCTGACAGCTCATGGTCCTCAGGCACTGTCATGGTCTACAAGAAGAAGAGCTCGAAAATGAGGTTCTATGTTGACTACAGGCCACCAAACAGCGTGACAAAGAAAGACTCATACCCACTGCCCCGCATCGATGAGTCTCCAGCCTTGATATCTGGCTCATCCTGGTTCTCCTCATGAGACCTACGCAGCCGGTATTGGCAAGTGCCCCTCAACCCCGAGGTCACACCAAAGACTACTTTCTGTACCGGCAGAGGATTGTTGCAGTTTCGAGCTCCAGCCACGTTCAAACAGCTGATGGAGAAGGGGCTGACTGACATCCCCCGACAGGAATGTCTGGTCTACTTAGATGATGTGCCTGTCCTTGGGAGCTCCTTCCATTCAGTGTTGGGGGAACACAGGTTCCTGACATCCAGCCTCACACCCCTTTGAGGTGTGAGGCTGGGTTTTGGTTCCCTCCAGCACCACCTTCCTCCATATAAAGCCACACCTTTTGCTGTGTTGCTCTTGCCTCTTGCTCTTTTGCCTCTTGCTGTGTTTTCCAGAGTTGCTGATGGCAGTATGGTCACACTGGTGCAGATAGGGATAAAATATGTTTTTCAACCTCCAGGGTGTAAGAACTGACACAGTTGTGATGAAGATGATGTTGGTGATGAAGGAGGAGGAGAGATTTTCTTTTTATTGCTCACAATCTGCCCAAGACCATGTATTGAATCTTTCACCATCTCTAACAGCTTTGTGGGAATTCATGGTCAAATCTAAATTACATTTAAAGTGTGATAACATACAAGTACACACACACACACACACAGTTTGTCTGAAGTCTCACCAGAATAAACACAGAGTAAGGAAATCCCATCTCCCACTACATCCAGAAGCACTCAGCCTTCATCCCACCGCGATAATATTCAAAACACCAAATACTACATTTCATTATCACTTTGACACACAGGTTACTGAATCTAAAATAAATTTTCAACAGCAAACATACAGATAGGTGGAAATTCCTGCTGGGCATCTCTGCCTGTCACATCTCCTCTAGCGTCCATGGCTCAGCTGCAGGGTCAACAGCTTCAGGGTCAGGTATGGGTCCACTTTAAACCTGGAAGGTTTCCTGATGGCAGGTCAGTGTCAGGGACGTCTTCCTGCAGCTGAAGAGTGTAACCCCCTGCATCCATTGTTGGGGTTCGTTGTTCTTTCTCAAGCACCTGTCCTTCCACCTCAGTCAAAGCCCAAATCCACCCTCCTCTGCCAGATATTTAACCGCTTTGTTCAGCTTCCCTGCGGTCACTCCTGCGTCTTCCAAGAGGCATATTGTTGACAGCCGCACAAAGCCTCTGCATCCCACCTCAGCAGGTGGTCTTCCAGCCAGCCTCCAGACACTTTGCGTCCAGCTCGGCATATTTGGCCTTTTATGGGTGTGAAGGCACCGTCGATCCTTTCCTCATGTGGAGTTGTCTGTTCAATGAGGTATGCCGACCTTGCACTGGTGGACCAAACAACAGTGTCGGTTGGAGAGATGTGGTGGTGACCTCAATGGGGAACTGAAGTTGCCTGTCAAGGTCAACCCTCGTTTCCCTCTCCTGGTCTTATGCCAGGCTTACACCTTACGATTTCCAGCCTCAGACATAAAACTGTCAGTAAAGAGGAAATCGTATGTAAATCTCAAAAAATATTTATTTCATAATCTTTGCAAAGTCTTTGGATGTGAGACTCGCAGTCTTTGGTCTCAGCCTAGTAAGACTGGTAAACTAAATCTACGCTAAGACCTAAGACGCTTAAAAATGTCTGAAGATGTGAGCAGGAGTGTAGATCGCTTGAATTGAGTCTTTTCAAAATCTTAGGTCTTCAACCTGTTTTTCTTTGTTCCTCACCTTCTGTGACAAAGCTGATGTTGCTCTCTGCCGTTGATGACTTTTTGTTGTCTTTTCAAAACCTCTCCAGCACCTCAGATAGCTTTCTCAGGACCTGGTCCTGATCAAGACTATCCCTGCATGCTTCCAAAGTGAGGACAAAGCAGTTTAAAACATTACAACAGACGGATGACTCAAGATAAAATTGACTTGACTGAATCAGTGAGCAGGACAAGTAAAGCATTTTGTTAACTTAATGTTGCCAGTATGTTTGACCAAAATGTAACTGTAGCCACGGTTATTGAGGTCACAACTCGTGTAAGACATTTGATTTTGTTTTCTTTGCTGTTTTTCATCGACATTGAGGCAAGCAGGAATGAATTAGGCTCCTGATAAACAACATACAGTATGTACACGGATATGCAGCTCATTATCATATTGACAAAATATATTCTCTGACCAATACTGAGTTACAAAAGAAACAAAGAAATAATTTTGGTGGATGTCCAAGCACTTGACCTATGTTTTGTATCCAAGGCTGCAACCCAGTAGACATGCTTCATTTCAAATGTTACATTCATTTGTTTTATGCACTCTTCCTGGAAGAAAAACCTACTGAAAAGAACAATAAAAGGGGATGTGTATGAACTTAAAGTGTGTTTCACAATTTGTAGAAGAGTGTTTTTGACAGGTCCACATCACGGGAAAATGTGTGACCTTATCTGCTGGATCAGAAGATAACTCTGGTGTAGCAGCTTTTTAAACTGGCAGCTGGACTACTTCTGTTCTCTGGTCAGTTTTCCTATTACCAACATTTCTCCTTAGATAGTAACATTTTTCATGGATATAGTAATAATAATGTATACTTTATTCATCCATATGGAGAAATTCATTCTCTCTGCATTTAACCCATAATGGGTGGGTTAAATGCAGAGTTGAATGTTAAAGTCACATCCAGCTAATTTCGTGTTTTTAAGTTTTACGTTCTTCTGATGACAGCACTGCTGAAGGACAGGCTGGAGCAAGCTGGGGTGGATCTCTACCTCACATCCTGGATAGTGGACTATCTAACCGACCGACCCCAGGATGTGAGGACACCAGACATGGTTGTCTGTAGTACAGGGGACATTTCTGACATTTCCAGTATTTCCTTCTCTTGTCACCTTCAGAAGTTCTCCGATTTCTGTTCAATCGTCGTCCTGCTGATCACAGGGGACGGAAATAATAATAATAATAATAATAATGATAATAATAATAATAATAATAATAATAATAATAATAATAATAATAATAAGAAGAATATTATTAAGAATAATATTAAGAATAATATTAAGAATAAGAATAAGAATAAGAATAAGAATAAGACTAATAATAATAATAATAATAATAATAATAATGATAATAATAATAATAATAATAATAATAATAATAATAATAATAATAATAATAATAATAATAATAATAATAATAATTCAATAATAATTCAATTATAAATCTACTAATGGGTCAATACAGGTTTACAGGGCTGTTAGGGCAAGCAGACATGTGCAAGAGAATTTCACATGTTATGGAACAACATAATCTGTTCATTAAGTGTTTATCTAGTGTGTCCAACCAAAAATTACAAACCTATCCTCTCACTCTCTGGTGCTGAAATGATTCTTCGAAACAAGTTTACCACTTCATCTGTAAACTGATTCTTGAAAAGTCGGTGAACGACTGCTTACTACAAGGGGATTTTGGCAACTCTTTAGTGGTAAAATCCGTGTCCAAGTTAGCTGAGGTGCAGGAACAAGCCTGTTTTATGGGAAGGCGTATTGTGGGGGCGTTGAGCTGGAACCTGGCGTTCAGGACAAAACAAATACATGCCCTCTCACTCAGCCAAATGTATGTGCAGATATACACAAAACCTTATATATCAGCCTTGTATAAATGCCATATATATGCATATAAATCACGTATTTTTTGAAAATACACACACACACATATATTTTCCATATATATGTATATGTGGAACTCAAGTCAAATGTAGTTTTGTGTCATTGTTTTGACTTTTTCCATCTTTCTGTGCACTTTTGAGACCTTGTCTGTTAGAGAACATTTTATACATCCAGTAATGTTTGCACACCTGCCCATCAAAAGTTTATAGACACAGAATTCCACTCAATTCTGCAGGGTGAAATACAGAAAGGCCGCAGCCTCGGGTAGAAACTACCTCAAATTTAGAAGGAAAATCTATTTACTCAAAAAATGTGCTTTTAAATATTTAGATTGTGACTTTGAGGGTCAAAACAATAAAATGAAAATGAAAACGCTCATGTTTAGATTGGCTCTTTTAGTTTTCTTATTTGGGTAGCATGAGGTCACAGTATGTAATGTTTTTGAGGCTCCTAGTGCTTGAAGGTCTCAAGGGCCTTTATTATTCTGTACTTGTCTTTTGTATGACTCAGTGATGAGAGTCCTTGCATTCTGGGGCTGTTCTCTTTCTGTGATAGCCATTTTTACAAAAATTACATTTTGAAGGGCTTTGCACGCTTCCCTTAAACATACTGTATATAGCAGGTTTGATGGGTCACTCTCAGAATGCTAATAACTGAATATGATCAGTACTTCTTTTCTGAGGCTTATTTTTAGATGGCTTACTCCCTGTTGGTGAGTGTAACACGTGTCTTAGTTTAGTCAGAGCCAACATCAGTTCTGTTGATTATTAACCGTCACCAGTCAGTTGTCGATTCCTGGCACCACTCTGTCCGATCCAAGAGCACCGACTACATCTGTCTTTATCTCCTCTGGTATCCCTTTTGTTCATCGTATTGTTCGCGCATCAACTAGCCAGGTGAGTTCAGACAATCTTTGACTAAATCACGTCATCCTGGTGAAAAGGAATGTGCTGCTGATCAGTTGCTTCTCTGCTAAAAACATCTGTACAGATGTAAAGGATTTGAATTACAGTCAGATCAAAGATGAAGTGTGTTTAAGAAAAGTGAAGTCAAGCCTCACCTCCTACAGGGTGTAAGATTCCTGCATGTGTTTCACCCTGCTGTGCATCTGTAGAGAAGCTCAACATGAAAACAGGTTCTAAATCGGTAACCTTTAGTCCAGTGGTAAACATTGCAGCCATATCTGAAACCTCAAGTGACTTTAAACCCCCTGCACAACAGCTTTTACCCACTGCAGTGACTCTAATATCTTACAAGTGTAAGTAAAAGTGCCAGTGAGTGAAGACATTCAGGCAATTGGAAAAAAAATAAAACTCTTTGAATTAGCAGCCACTTGATGGGTTGAGTACAATAAATGAATGCACGTGTAAATGAATAGATTGATAGAAAAATAAAATACAACATTAAATTGGTCTATTTTCTCAAAAATATTGAAGTTGAATGATGACTCTTAACTCCGACCCCCAAACCGTGACTTTTCTAAGGAGAGCAAAACCATTTGAGCTATTATTGAAAAAATATTTCTGGCATCCTCATTATTTACTTAGCCTAATCAGCAACTTACACCATATTTTCTTAGAAGGCAAAATACTCAACTTTTTTTCAGATGGTTCAGCACGGGAATAATTGTAAAGAACATTCGGAACCCCTTTTTTGATTATATATAGTTTATTAGATCTGGGCACTTTCTTCAACCCCTCCACTGGTATATCTATTTAGCTCTTTACTGCTAGTACTCCTCTTGAACTCCGCTCAACAACCTAAATCTGTTTTAGACAACTATACCACTACAGATCATTTTCTGGAATTACAGAAATCCTGCAGGGATAAATGGCTTGTCAGTAGCTGTTCAAACTTTCCTAAGTGCAAGTGCCCACACAGATACCTGCTTGCTACAATGGACACAGGTAGATCTCTCCTCAGGGTTAATGTACAGCACATTTGCGGAGTTTTTTGGGATCCATTCCAGGACACCTTATATGTGATATGAACAGAAAAAAAATCTCTCCCTTCAGGAGTCGCCACAGTGAATCAACCTCCCCCATCAAACCTTATTCTCTGTAACCTCTTCTTTCACACCAACTACGTTCATGTTTTCTTTCTCTACATCCATAAATCTTCAATGACCAAATCCAATAGCCCACTTTTGTTGTTGGATAATGTAGCTCTGGATTACTGAAAAGTCACATATTCTTTCGGGCCATCCCTCTTTCAGTGATAATGGACTTAACTAGTTTTACGCTAAGCTTTTGGTAGCATAACAGTGCAAACTTTTGAAACTGAAAACATACTGTGAAGACAGGCTGCATTGAGATCAAGACACGGACATATTTTTACCTCTCTTTAAATTTCATGAACAGCATATGAATGATGTGATGTTAATAGGATGTTGATAAAAAAGACGCTAAAAAAGAAAATTCTGCGTTATCTCCACACTGGCACCATTGAAAATTCCAAGAGGTCTTGTATCTTAAATCAAATCAAAACAATGAAAAGCTAGCCTGAATCTTGGAGGTTCCCAGTCAATATTCGCTGTCTCACAGACACATACTGTCAAACTATGTATTCTGGTCGAAGTTGTGTCATCTCTGATATTTGTAAAAGCCCGTCTTTGCCTCAGAAAAGTTCAAGAAAATCTCAAGATGAGGACAAGTGATGAAGGTCTCTTACTTTGACTTTTCTTAATTGTTTGAAAAAGCACCATGCTTACGGAGAGGAATAATTCACTTTGTTTCTTTTGATTCCAATTCATTCTAGATCCTCCTTTTTGAGTACAAGGGGCTCCTCACAGGCAGCAAACAGAGGTATTCAGTGAAGCGGCTGGAGTGTGTCAACTCTGTATGCAATAGGCATTTTAAGCATGAATGTGTTTAATCAAAATGTACATTTTTAAAAACCTAGTATGTCCTCTGCTGCATTAGATCAAATATTTCCAAAGCTGATGGTGTATGTCTCTGTGTCTTTCAGTCTGCGTATTTGGAAATGAAGTTGCGTTTTTTGTTGATTTGTCTGTGCCATCTGGGATTGACTGTAAGAAGACCCTAATAGTAGAAGATTGTGCTTTAAGCGATTTATTTGTCTTCCCAATGTGATCTTGAGTGAATACTGACTGTCCCCAGGAGGAGCCCAGTCTGACCCCAGAAGCTCATGATGCTTCTGTACCTGTAGATAAAGAGATGGAGCTGGAGGAGAACTTTCACAACTGCGCCAGAGGCCAGCTGTTCAGCTATGAAGAACAGCGGGCAATGGGAATTGCCATTGAAAAATTGGGGTTACACCTACTACAAAACCTTCCAGTTGGTCAGAACCAGCCAAACATTGTCTTTTCACCTCTCAGCCTGGCCTTTGCCCTTGCTCAGCTCACCCTCGGTTAGTTGGCGCATCACGTCTAATGAGTAACAAACACTCATTAATTAACCCACACTTTCACATGCTAATCCATATCATTGTCAGCTCTTGTTGTGACAACTGGACGTAGTTAGTATCTCCATCGTTACTAAGTTAGTAACTTAACAACTGGGTCGAGATGCCCCCAAAAGATTTGACTAGATGAGTGCGAACCTTCATAGACACGATGCTAATCATACAGCGCTCAGATAACATCCAAGAATAGAGGTTGTTGCCTCCAATGGCATTAGGTTTGGTTGAGGCTCATTTGTTTCACAGAACCTTTTCAGTTTGAATTTATTTCCCAAACAAAACTTTTCAAACCACTGATGGAGCCTCAGAAAAAACAACAACAACCTTTTACATAATTGTGACACGTTCACCACTTTGCCAATTGCGTGTCAAACAAGTGAGCATCTGGAGTAACAGCGAATACATTTAGTAGAATGTTTTATGACCATTAAAAAGGAAAGTAACACTGGTCCTAGACCAGGTTGCTGTTTCACTGATGATTACTACCGACATACCTCTTGTCTTAAACTGGGATCTTATGTGTTCAATGGATCACATTGCCTTTCTTTGTAAAGCCAAGTCTGTTCAACAATTAAGTGCAATGAATTGGCAACGTGCTTATACAATTTACAAAACTGAGATATTTTTGTATATGTAGTGAGTCACTGTTAGGTTCAGGCAACGATGTTATTTGGCTCATGTTGTCATGGCAAGGGATTAAATCTCTGATAACAACCTTGACTGACTTGAGCCTCGATGGCTCTGCAAGAGCGGTTAAATGAAAATAGAGGGTTTCTTCTTATTGAATCTGTTCAGATTGTACCATCGGTTGCTCCCGTGCCATGTTAAACCGAGATTTGTCGCCCAGGTTCACGCAATGAGACAGAAAAACTGCTGCTGAAGAGCCTCCATGCGAACAAGCTGCCTTGTTATCAGGACATGCTGGGGGGATTTATTTCTAATTTTAAAAATATGTCACTGGAGGTGGCAACACGCATGTACCTAAAGCCAGGTAAGTGCGGACATTTTTATAACGGGAGCAGGTTGATAAAAGCCACGTTAACCTTTCCACTGTTTTCTCTCCATCTTTATTTTCAGGCTTTGAAGTAAAGTTTTCTTATGTTAAGGACTCCCTTGCCAGGTACACACTGTAATTTGGAAACTTGACCTGTTGGACCCAACAAGCAAGCTATTCTTCAGTACTGGTACCATAGACACACAAATTAGTTATAAGATCAGCAAAGGAAGCTCACCAACATGGTTTGACAGGCAGGAAGAAGGTTTGGATGGTGAAAAACTCCAGCAGTCGCTCCCCTGAAATAGGTGTGGTTGAAAAATGATGATGTAGTAATTAGAAGCACAGCTAATTTGTAATCAGTTGCTGCTGGAGAGCTAACTATTTGGCAAGCCATCCAGGTCAAGCAGGCAGTCAAAGTTTGTCGTAGGATTTTACCGCTCTGCTTACTCCGTTATCTAATTAAGTTGGTCTTGCAATGAGTGTCTCACTTCTCAAACCACACCATTTCTGTTCGTTTGTATCATGGATATTGTGAAATGTAAAATATTCATTTTCTTCTCAAGGTACCAATCACATCCCATCCCGATGCCTTCAGTGGAGGAGGTCAACCACTGGGTGAATAATGCCACAAATGGTCACATACCAAACTTACTGGAAAGCATTTCACATGATGTGGTGCTCATGCTCATCAACGCCATTTACTTCAAAGGTAAACACTTTCCCGATGACTATTCAGAATGGTGTCTTACACCCGAAGTATTGGCAGAAATAAAGCAAATAAATCCAAATTCTAATGATTTGATGGAAAAAAAACACATCACTCCACACATGTTTCTTTTTGTATCAGTAGGTCACCTGACAATGTTTTATCAGATCGCCGGCATGCTCTAACTCAGTCTCAGACAAACCCGGACATACAGTATAAGCCACTTGATCAAATAAAAAAATCAGATTTGTTCTTGAGGCAGCTAAAAAAACAACGTACTGTTGGCATGTGTGTTAGGTGAGTGGCAGAAAAGATTTGACCCACAAGTGACATCTCAGGAAATGTTTTACCTGGACAACAAGAACTCACTGTCCGTGGACATGATGAAGTCTGCCCAGTACCCACTCCGATTACTGGACGACGCATATCTGGAGGCCCAGGTAACATCTATGGCTATATTTGTGATGCTACCAAGGGTTCAGAACACATACTTTGTAATTACCTTTAACTTTTAATTTTCTCCCCCTCCCCTTCTTGTTCTTATGTAATACCAAAGGACCATGTGCAGACGTAACATAAACAGGCAGAAACAAGGTTTTCTTCACAAAGCAAACTGAACAGAACCACAGTATTTGGCTCAAGGAATAAAACACTACTGTTGTGGATGATCCAAGAAAGAATAAGATAAACAATAATCTGAAGTGAAAGTACTAACGCGTGGCTACTTACACACAAGAAGGGAATTTACACAGCCCACTTTGGCAACTGAAAATCTGGGAGCATTAAGAAATGGCACAGTGAATAAGCACGGATAGAGCAAAAAATTTAAAAAAGGTGTACGAGATTTCACTGTCAAAGTAAAAAAAAAAAAAAACTAGAACAAATGAGAGACAAACAACAACAGAATCAGCAACAGTTGAAAATAGGAAAATGAGAGTCCACAACAAAAACATCTCAGAAGGCCATGGAGCAATCACAGTTCAACAATGTCAATTTGACTGTGACTGTGTTTTTGGCATCAGTTCATCAAACACGTACATTTTTGTCTTGTCTTCAAGGTTGCCAGTTTTCCCTTCAACGGAAACACCAGCTTCTTAATTGTCATGCCCTTGCCAGGCAAAGGAAACGTTTCTTCGGTGCTTCCAAAACTGAGTATTTCCGACTTGTACAAGCGTCTACCTCGTGAGAAAACAATGCAAGTTCACTTGCCCAAGTTGAAGCTGCAATACCGTCAAGATCTCAAGGAAGCCCTCACCAGCATGGGTAAGAAAATGGGGAGAAATCAGGATAAAAATGTCATTATTTAGGGCAACAATCTATCAATCGGTTGATTGTACTGACACACACTGAATCTTTCAGGAACAGCGGTCATGTACGCCCACAGGCACAGATTTGTCTCCTCAATGAATTGTTTAGACGACACAGTAAAAGTTGGGGAATCGTTTCTTTTCACTTCCGGGATTTTGTAGAAAAGGTAAAAACAGTTTTGTTGTCCTGAAGAACGAATCAGCGTCTGTAAAGGCTGACACCATAGGGTGAAATGTCGCATGGACCTTCTCAAAATATAATGAAAATCCATGTCACTTTGACAGAGACAAGAAATGACAAAGCGTAGTTAGGGGTTGCTGATCCAGCTTATGAGAACAAATGTTCCTCCTTTGGTCTGATTTCTCAATATTGATTAAGGGTGCAACACCTCCGACATGAACCACCTTTGTACAAATTCAATCAGGCAGCGAATTCAGCTTCTCGAAAAGTCGACTTCAAATCCGTCCAAAAGTGCAAATCTGGATTTCGTCCTTCTTCTTTTTCTTCCATCAGGCCTTGGCACATTATTCCTGGCTCCTGACCTTTCTGGAATCTCTGACCATCCACTGAGGGTGACAGACATCCACCATGCAAGCACCATTGAACTCAACGAGGATGGTGTTGAAGCATCTGCCACAACTGCTGTCACTGCCATGCGCTCTGTCTCCCTCTTTGCTGTCAATTCTCCCTTCCTCTTTGCACTTGTTGATGATGTCTCTTTAACCCCAATCTTCATGGGCATTGTCACAAATCCTGCCCACAACAACAGCCCCATGTTTAATGATGATCCCAACCGCAATGTTACTATGAGTGATCAACCTAGAATGGAGAGTGTTGAAAAAATAGACTGGGAACACAGGTCACACAGTGAGACTATGTCAGAAGGGGGCATCAACACACTGTCCTGCATCCCCTCCCCTGGTCACAAAGAGCAACTGCAACAAGGAAACAGACTGGAGACCAACCAGACAATTATCAACAAGCCTGGTGTTTGATATCAGACTCATTAAAAGGACAGTTTGACCAAATGGCAGATGCGCTTTTTAACATTCTTGTACAGAGTGACATGCAAATATCAAAATCAGTCCAATTTTCGTACAGTTAATATGAGAAGATCTCACATAATGGTGGATGTTTCAGTCTATGAGCAGGTAGCTGAAAAAAGTGCTTCAAACGCAAGGACACTAAAATCTAGTAGAACACAAAAGAATCCCATCTGTTCCTCCTTTGTTGTATTCAGATCAAACATGCAACCAAAACCTCAGCTAAAAACAACCAAATCAACCCAGAAAATGCATCCCAAAATAGCCCGATATTTGCACTCAAAAAAACTAATTGATCTTTTCCCCTCCCTTGATTCAAGATTTGAGTGGGTAGTGAAAAATACTTTCGAAAATCCAAGTAATGTAGTCAGTGATGAATCAGAGAGAGAACACAAGCAAGCATCCAAACAAAGTATTTGTGACGTTGACGTTGCACTGAGAATCCCCCAAAATCAAAATGCAATTGATTAGCAGAGTAGCATATTCATCTCGTGGGTTGCACGGTGCTGCAGTGGCTGGCGCTTCTGGCTCAAAGCGCAAAAGTCCTCGGTTCAATTCAGGCAGGCGGCCTTTCTGCGTGCAGTTAGCATGTTCTCCCTTCGTCTGTGTGGGTTTCCTCCGGTGTTTGCGTCACGATCCAAAAACATTTATTAGGTCATGTGTGCACTCTGAATTGCCCAGGCGAGTGAATGGGAGAGTGACTGGTTGTACGTGTCCATCTGATAATGTATGCGTATCTATGTGATCGATTGTCCAACATGTACCTAACTTGACAACTTGGTTAGGGTGCTACCCAGTTGTGACCCTGAGTGCAGGAGTGGTGCAGATAATGAATCCATGAATAATGATCTGGTTCCGAGGTAACTCCTCAGTCAGACTGAGGTGCAACATCTGCTGCGGCATGACTGGCATCAGTGAAAAATCTTTTAATATGAGACTACAGTAAACGAATCGCAATAGAAAATAAAGGATTAGACAGTGAGGAGTTCTCGCTCACAGCATGCTTAACACAACATGCTGTGCACCCCATGGACATTGACCTTTGACCGATATGCAGGTTTTACCACTTCTTTTAAGAGAAGAGAAAGGGATTTGTCACATTCAGTCATACATACAGTAAAACATCACTGAAATTCAATCAGTGCATTGAACCCATTACGGATGAACCATGAGCAGAAGGACTTCAGTGTCTTGCTCAACAACACTTCGACAGGCTAGGAGGAGAGCAGGAACCAGAAATGTCCGAGCCGAACGACGACCACTGTAACCCCCAGGTTGCAGTGTAACCTGAGCCACAGTTTTCATCATGAAATGAGAGTAATTGAAAGTACATTCATAGGGTGAAATTCAACCAGAGGTAGGTAAGATCACATGCTGTTGATGCACTGTTGAAGATTGCTTTGCTAGACAGGTTGAGCTGAGGTTGTGACAGGTTGTGTTCCCTGACAAGGTAGGTGTGAGCAGCACTGAAATAAGACATAGCACAGTGTGACACAAGTTACAAATTCATAATCAGAAACACAGATAGCTTTGAGTGGATTAAGTTTTAACACTGACATTCAGATTCTGGTGACAAATTTCTTTTTCCTGTCACTGCCTGGAATCTCGTGGGATTATAATCTGATTGAAAGTGATGCAAATGTCAATTTCAAAAGCATTAATGGTTCTGGAGTCGTTCATCCCAGTCAAGGTATCAGATGACCGAAAGACTTCCACGTGATTTGAGGCCCTTAGAGGAATGTGAGGAATTTGAAACATTTCCAGAGGTTTGTCCAACAACCGAGGAGTTTCTCTCACATTTTCTCATTTGTATCCTTGAATTTGAAAACGGCAGTTGTGTCTCTCTCTATTTTTAACTATTCACATTGTCAGTGTGGGCAGCATGGCGACACAGTGGTTAGCACTTCTGCCTCACAGCACCAAGGAGACTGGTTTAATTCCCAATGGTGGTCTTATTATTTTGTGGCGTTTGCATGCTCTGCTCATGTCTGCCTGGGTTTCCTCCTGGCTCTCTAGATTCTTCACAAAGCCCCAAAGCACGGAGAGGGTCAATGTCAGACACCAAAACTGCCCAGATATGTGAGTGAATGGTTGATGACTGGCGACTGGTCCAGGGTTGAACCCCACCTCTTGCCCAGCGACAGCTGGAATGGGTTCCATCACCGAGGCAAATGCAGGATACGCGGGATTAGAAATGACTGAATCAATTCATGTTGTCAGTGCGTAAATGTGGGTCATTAACTGCAAGAATTCGTGTTTTTGAAAAAGAAAAGTTTTGTGCTGGTGTGCAAAAAATATCTCAATAAACAGTCTTCAACTGATTTTATATTTGGGGGAAAGAAACTGTAATAATGATACTACTACTACTACTACTACTACTACTACTGCTACCACCTCTGCACGGTATTTCTCTCTTGGGGGATGTGCAGTTCGTCGGATCAAATTGGGTGAAGAGAAGTGGAGTGCCAATGTTTTAGAGCTTAATTACGATGCTGTACTATAATAAGCGCAGCGTTTCGTGAGGAGGGAAATGTTTTGAACATATTCTAACGGTCCGTCCCACCACTTGTGAGATGAATCCATCCAACTTGAATCGGTTGCACTGCTCCAGCTTCTCCTGTCTGCGCGTTCCCGACGATTCGTGGCAGAAGGCGAGCACGAGCAAAGATGTGCGTCACCATCGCTTCAACCGTGCACAGGCGGTTCGTGCGACGTGGAGCGTCCCGGAGCAGCGGAGAGGTTCGTCCGCGTTTTGTCTTCTGTCTTCTGCAGCTGTTTGTGTCATTGCCATGTTGTTTGTGCATGAAGTTTCGAAGTTTAGGTTGCAGGATTGACGACGTTCTCAATCATTTGAAATCATCTCAGTTTCACGGGGTTTATCTCTCGGAATTGTAACGTGAAAGGCATTCTCGGCGTTTTGGAGGTATCACATGCGAATGTATTCCGTTAATTTGGAATGTATTGTAATATCTATACCTCATATTCACTCAGTGTTGTTTGGAGCACATCACACTTGTGCCACTGTATAGCCTTCTCATTTGCACACCGTCAAATATACCCAGAGGCCGCAATGAAATAAACGTTTAATTCCGAGGATCATCACTTTCTAAATAATACATTTATACTCACTGCTCCTTTATGAGAAGGTACTTTTAAATTGGTTCTTGACATGAATACTGATGAATTCTGCAGGTCTGTCAAAAAAGTATTTTACCTCACATGAATTATATGTTGTATTTTGAAGAATGGCTGTTTTTCATTACTACTTAAAGCATTGCTATCAAATCATGATTTACCAGCCAAATACGAAGAACATTTGCTTGAACTTTTCAGAAAAAAAACACTGGGATACTTTATTTCGTTTCGCAATTCCCAATAAACTGAAAGCACAACTGACTGGACTTCAAAGGTTCAGGCAAAATCAAACATTCAAGGACTTCCAAATAGTTCAGAGAACTAAATAATCCAAGAGCAATTCGTTGAAAAACATTGTGAGTGGGAAAACACATTGTGTCTTGACATGTTTCCAATCTGTTCATTTTCCAATTCATAGATCTTTTGTGCCAAGAAGCTGCAGATTTTTTCCACCTCAGATTTTACATATGTGTTTGATTTAAGAGGCAAACATTAAACCCTTCTTATTCAGAAGATATTCTCTGGTTTTGAGATGTCTGAAGACGACCTGTCGTTCTTCATTAAATATGCTTGCTTTTAAAGGACTGCTCAAAGCAACGACAATGACAATATTTCTTTTTTTCATTTTTGCTGATTAAAGAAACAGCTCTGCAGCTCATTGATGTCAGGCATGGGTCAGTACCTCCCTGATGTGACATTAGCCAGCGAGAAAATACTCCCATGAGACATGTTTCTGCAGGAAACTCATTCTCTGCCACATTATCTTGTCATCTACAGGAAGCTACCTGGATCGGAAGAGAGGAACTCGGTTGTTTTTTGTCCCCCGTTGTGATGATTCCACAGGGGGAACTTTTAGTCGAATATACAACATACATCACAATTGGATGATTGATGTTGCTAATTTGATCATTAGCATTTCTATTATTTTTCAGGATAAAAATGGCTTTTTCATCCAGTCATCAGTAGAAAGACCGGAGAAAGCACTGCCACAGGAGGAAACACGTTCGTGTTTTTTCTTGCAGCTCACTTAGTCTTAATCTTGAGAAACATTAACAAATTTGTAAGAGTTTAGGGACATGCTGTAACTTCTGTTTGGTGGAACTGCGGTTGTGGGTCCTAGTGTTTTTAGAAGAACAAGGACAAAGTTTGTCTTACTGAGTCTCTCTCTTCCCTACAGCTCACTTTGAATGGAGAAAAAATGGTTAACTGTTAAAGCAATGTTTCAATATTTCTTCCCTCTTCATTTATTTATCAATTTCATTTCTTGCCCTTTGCCTTTGTGGAATAAGTTTGTTAGTGGTATGATTTTGCAATGATGCCCTGAAACTGTAATAACCACCACAAATGAAATGTGAATCTTGTGCTAGACAAATGTAATAGATCTTTGTTCTATTAGACCAAAGTGGACCTTTTGGTGCAGAAATCCATACCCTCATGATTGTGACTTCTGTGTTTCTGTTTACAGGATGAGGCAAACAATTTGTCTGCTTGTGTTTGGTGTTGTCCTGAACTTTTGTCAGGCTCAGGTAACATTAAAACCTATTTCAATACAACCACATGCTTTTAGAGAAAAAGCATTTCGTATTTCACACTCGACATCTACGGAGGGCAGAATCAGATGCTTTTGGTATTCACCGTTATTCCAGACAATCATTAAAAACCAAGCTGTTTAGTTAACACTCAAGCTAACAGTGAGTAAAGTCTCTTGGACAGAAGCTTTGATTGAAGACTGAAAGAATGACATCACCGCAGCCCAAAAGGGATTTTATTGGTAAGCCTCATATCCTGCTGCTGCTTTGACTTTTTATCATTCATCAAGATTCTACCAATCCTGAAATAATCCAGCCCAAAATTATACCCATTCTTAGACAAATACGTTTTCTGCCTTCACCTAACCACACTCTAAATAATAGATGGAAAATAAATTGAACGAGCTCCCAAACGTATGTTAACATGAATATGGTCTTAGCTAATGTTTACATGTCATCCGTTCACTGATTAGCACAGGCCCATCACCAGTCTGAGCTATGGACAGGATTTTATTTGTTGTTCAAGCAAGCTTTTTTTGTTTAAATTCATTCATTTTAATTCCCCTTTTGGTCGGGAGATTTTATGATTCAGTGTGGAGTTCTCTGCCCTTTATCCAACGGTTGGATAACAACCCACTTCTCACTGGGATGAATCAATAGCTACAGTCATGGCTAAGGGTAAGATGACTCTTATGATTAGCAACCATAAAAACACAACAACTACAAACCAAGAGAGAAAACTCACACAAGTTGGATGGGTCAAATATCAAATTGAAATCACGTGGAGTGTGTAGTCAGTGCTCCCTATAGATTACAGAGGTGATAATTGTACAATTCAAACCAGCAGTGCCAACATACAGCAAATGAACAGACCTACAGTGCTGAAGACTAAGCCAAGCCACAGTTCCCATGAGATGCTAAAATGTGGCAAAAATGCACATGGTTGTCATTTGGCCGAAAGAAAATATTCCTTGTCACACAAGTCCTGTCATGGATAATACTTAATGGTTCCTTGTATATGTTCAGCTAAAATTGGAGGCTCTTCTGAAATGCAAAAAACCAACTTTAAATGAAATATAATTTACTTGGATCTCTGGAGTGTGCTGTTTTGTCACAGGTAGCTGGTTAGGATCCCGCTTTTAGGTGAGGGTCGATTGTCAGTCCGAGTTTGTAACACAGGTACAGCTAAGGCTGTTCGTCACAAAGAGGTTTGCACAAACAGATTTATGCCAACTTCCTCTGTGATGTGACCTTCAGAGATAAAATTAGTCCAGGCACGGTTGCTTCTGAGGTTGGTGGTCAGTGTAAAGATTTGTGCTTGTCTATGCAACTACAGTGCAGTTAGCATGCTTTGCTCATGACTTCAACATATTGTTAGTGGCTGTCCAAGGCTGTTGAGACAAGATTGCAAACCAGCAAGAGGTAACTGTTTGACAGGAATATTGCATTGCATTATTCAAATTGTGTTAAAGACTGAGCAAATTAGGGAGCAGAATCTAAATGGATTGCAAAGCCGAATGACTTCAGAGGATGTCCTCCCTCAAAGATATGACAATGTTCTCTGTATACAACTGCTTTCAGAGTTGCAACATGAGGGACTGTTGAGTTTGAAAATGATTAAAAAGTCACTGAGGCATGATAGGGGACTTTTAACAGGACTTTTTTTTTTTCTAAATATCTGGTGTGAAGAGCTTGTTAGTCATATCAAATACTATCTATTACTAACCCAAATTGTAATTTGATAAAAATGCTGTCTGGTACATAGATTTTTTTTTTCCAAATGCCACCTCAGTAGTTATCTCAATCTCAACAAGACAATTCTCCTGGCTTCATTTACATTGCATTGGCAATGTTTATTTGTTAACCTGTAAGAGGTGGAAAAAAATAATTGAGAGTTTTAGCGGTTATCGATGGACAAATGCTAAATAGAACAAGAAATCTTCGACCTTTTGCATTACTGAAGCGCTCTATAATTATGACTTGACTCGCTCTATATGTCAGTGTTGTTAAAATCAACCACGGTTCAATCAACATTTCACTTGGTGCTAAACAAATAAATTAGAAACATTAAAGAGAAGTCAAAGATGAGTTAATATTACATTTAATACATCCTTAAACAGCTATCAATAGTTTTATAGCTCCTGCCACACCTGAATGAGACTGTTTTTATATGTAGGTAAGATGCTAATATTTGAGGGGTGGGAAGGTTGAAAAGGCAACTCCTCTTGGAAATCCACTGTTGGTTTTCATCAGTATCTTACTCAGCTTGATGTTCTGAAAATTCTACAGACTGAGATGCCTCAGTGTTACTAATGCAAGAGCTTGCAAGTCATTCTTTGGCAGTAAATTGTGAGTTACCGGTGTTCTTGTAATTATAAAACCCTTAAAGTTTTGAGGAAAACATTTGCTGAGAACTGAGCTGAGGCTCATTTTCTCAGATTTATGTTTACAGTGTAATGCTTTTGAAGCAGTCTCTTTTTACCGGCTTTGGAATTTGAAAGCTCTGTCAGCTGTTTTTGTGCCATCATTGGTCCAAAAGTCATCTGGGACAGATATAAAGATACTGAGTGAATATATTTGTCCAGTCATGCAATATAACATCTCTTCACCGACGCTATCCAGTCAGACACGGGAGGTGAGGAGCTGACCACAGAGGAGGAACATGTGGAGCTCTTCACCACACCCGCCACAAAGATGGGCGCTGCCACATCAGACTTCGGCTACAATCTATATCGCGCTCTGGCAAACCACGATGCTTCATCTAACATCTTCCTGGCTCCCATCAGTGTGTCAGCAGCACTGACTCAGCTGTCCATGGGTAACGACATTGACACACTACAAAATTGAACTTGACTGGACTTTTGGAATCCGCAATGTGTTTGTGTTTGGCCGCTTGATTAAAAATAATTTTAAGTTGAAATGAATATTAGCATTCTCTATTTCTCAAATTCAAAGGAAATTTTTTTCAGTTCATTTGTTTTGTTTTGTTAAAATTGTATTTGTCCTTTCAACTTCGCTGCACCGCTAGTATTTATTAAAGTTATGTTAACATTAAGGTTAGTTAGCCTTGCTGACATGATTAAATAGCACCGAAAAATTGAACAGAAAATCAGCTCACGCTGGTTCAACAGTAATAGACCAGTCCAGTTCTGTCAGTCTGCAGATGAAGGTAAACATGATCTTTTTGAAGATGTGCCACCTAACACAAGCTGAAACCACAGGAGGGTCTGAACGTGCTGAGAGGCAACTGTTCAGGGCCCTGAGGTACCACACCCTGCAGGACCCTCAGCTCCACAACACACTGAAAGAGCTACTGGCCTCACTCAGGACGCCCGGGAAAGGCCTGAGCACAGCTGCACGCCTCTACCTGGCCAGACGTAAGATAATGCTCGGAATTTGACATCGACACTCAGTTTTGCCACAACTGCCCATAAAATTTGCTGGAGCTGACTGGACAATTGTGTTCAGGACTGCGTCTGAAGCCGGAGTTTCTTCAGCTTGTGGAGCAACAGTATGGCATCCGGCCCAAAGCAATGATGGGAGGAGGTAGAGACATGAAAGATATCAACCAGTGGGTGTCTCATCAAACGGGTGGGAAGGTGCAGCGCTTTCTGATTAAACCTCTCCAACAAAACAACGGCGCAAACCTAGTTAGCGCTGCTTACTTTAAAGGTATGTCATATTTCTTTGAATCCACTCCTGTATCAGACTGCTGCCTCCTGCTTTTGGACTGATGGACTTAATTTACATTTGAGTATCCAGATGAGGAGCCATGTTTTTCAGTCACTCATTTTGATCTGTCAAAAACCTTTCAAGAATTATATAAAGTGTGACTTTATAGAATTTTTTTGCTTTGAATCAAAACAATATTTTATGACAAGTTAAAATTAAAATTCATGTTGAAGGTGTAGGTGTGGCAGGGCAGCGCAAGTAGTGCTTCAGCTTAACAGCATGAAGGACCCTGGTTAGATTCCCACAGGGAATCTACTGTGTGGAGTTTGCATGTTCTCCCAGTGTCTGAGTGGGAGAACACATCTCCCACATTCCAAAAACATGCAGGAGGAAAACTGCCCGGATGGGTGAATGGTTGTCCGTCTCTATTTTCTCTATGGAGTCGGCGGGACGGGGTAGGCTCCAGCATCTCTGCAGCTAGCTGGAATGCAGTGCTGGAAAAAAGCGATAGATAATGGATGGAAGTGTGTTCATATTAAACAAAACTGTACGTTTTGGTTTCTATTTGGCTGAGTCTTGTGCAAACTAAAAATATGTTTGAAACTAAATTTGCTGACTTTTCTAAAAACATTCTGATTCTCTGACAAACCTCATGGGTTCACATTGAAACCTTTCTTCCAAAACTTTCAGGAAAATCTATTCTTTTTAGTTTGTTTTTTTTGTTTGTTTAATTTTCTTTCCACTTTCACTCAATTAGCTTTTGTTTTGAAGCTTTTTATGTCACATCTTACTGTTTACCATACAGCTTTGTATATTCGAATACTCAGTTTTGTGTTCACTTTAGCATTTCAGTTAATCGGTCAGTTAACAGAACAAAACAGCAAATGATTCAACAGACAAAACCAAACCAAAATGATTTTTAATGATTGTTTTTTAACGATTGTATGCGTGTCAATAGGGAAGTGGCTGACCCAGTTCAGTCAGAGTGGAATACTTGGCAATTTCCAGGTTGATGGCGCGGCACCTGTTCGGGTTCCCATGATGCAGCAGGATAATTACCCTGTAAAGATGGGAGTGGACTCAGATCTGAGCTGCACGGCAAGTACATTTTTCAGTTTTTCAAGCTTGCAGAAAGGAGCATGGATTTTTTTTTTTAAACCTTAATGTAGAACATATGCGAACACTTCTGCCTGTGGTAGAAGTAGGCTAGTCGTAGTGTAGCATCAAACAGATGTTTTTTCTTATGACATTTCAGGAGTCTGCTGTTATAAAGTTGGCAGTTGCCTTTAAATTGCCCCTCGGGTACAAATTTAATGTTTCTTGATGTGAAATCGGGAAATCTCGACCAAAATTAGGAAGTTAAACCATTTTTGGTCTTCAACTACAAGGATGCTCCTCTATTGTATTTTTCAAGTTGTAAATGTTTTTCAGCAAGTATATTCAATATCAAGGCAAAATTTTGCTCATCTCAGATGTGTACAAATTTTCCCCAAATCTTCAGACCTTCACCGAAAACCAAGTTCAGCCATTGTTATTATTGACATTGTTGCCCAACAAGCCATCGTTTACTTTTCATTTCACATACTTATTTTTTCTGGGACAGCGCTCTAAAACATTGAGCTCAAACAGATTAGTTATATAGTAGATAGTTTCCATCTGTAGTCCCATGAAAGCAAAACGGAAAGCAATAAAAAGAAAATTGCAAGAGGACAAAAACCATCAGATTTATCCATATAGTGACTTAAACACACACAGATGTCTATATTGCAGACCAATACAATATCCACATCCAAACAATTCATCAAATTCTTCCATATATCAATAAAATCATCATAAAGCACAAACAATAAATTACCAATTCATCTGCATGTATACTGTTTGTATGCACCTACTGTGCTTATCAATAAAATCATTTATTTGTGCTTACATTCATTGTGCCCATGGTTTAGCCTCCCTGGTGAAGGGTGCATGTTCTCTCTATGTGATCTGTGGGGAGTGTTTTCCACGGCTTTATGGCTTTGTATGGGAATTTCATGTTTGCAAATGCAGCTTTAGGTCTTGGGACACTGCACTGTCCTCTTGTGGTGATTCTTGTTACTCTGGTTTTTATTTCCAATATCTGCTGAAGTCTTAATGGGGTGGAGGGATGAAATTATCAATGATATTGAATACTAGCTGTACTTGAGAGAATGTGATTTCCTGGGTGAACCCGCCTCTCGCACAATGACAGCTGGGAAACGCTCCAGCGTCCCCGCGACCCTGAGTGGAGGATATGAGGCAGACGATGGATGGTTGGAGAGTTAAATCTAGACTGTCGATGTGCAATTTACCTTTGTGTGATTTCACATTTTTGACATTTCCTCCTGTAAGTTTGTCAGTTTTCCATAGTCTCTTAGTATTTCCTCCTGCATCTTTAATCATGCCCTGGAAAAAAAACTTGCTTTCCTTTTCCTAAGTTGTGATGCTGTTTTTTTCTAAGGCCTTTTAAGATGCAATGGTCATTATTCAGGCCAGAATTGAAACACTTTTCTAAGAGCAGAGTCTCTTTTTCCTTGTTTGCCTTAATGCTTCACTGAACCATTGGAGATTGGGTTTTAAAGTATGCTTATACAATGCAGTTATTGTATATTGTCTCATCATTTATCTAACTGTCATGAATACACCATCAGTCACCTCTTCACAGATGGTACCCAGATTATTGTCCTATTCAACCTGTTTCAGGTAGTTTTCAAAAGGCCACAGATTCCTCTTTAGTGTAATTGAATTAGAATTCTGGATGGCGCTTCAGCCTCACAGCTGATTCAATTCCCACAGGGGGGCCTCCAGTGTGGAGTTTCTATGTTCTTCCCATGTCTGTGTGGGTCTTCTCCGGCTTCACCAGTTTCCCAGTAGGTTAATAAGAGGCCTTCAATTGCCGAGACGTGCGATTAGAGTGAATGGATGTTTTTTTTCTGGATGTTGTCCTGGGATTTGCTTGTGACCAGTCACAGATATAACCTGCCTCTCGCACAAGAACAGCTGAGGTAGGCTCCAGCCCCCCCTCTCAAGCGATTGTAGAATATGTCCTTAGCCGTGGGTGGTCTATTAAGTGCAATCACAAGGAAGTGCATGTCTGGAAGTGCACAATCTAATTTTCACACCAACACTTTCAAATATGTTTAAGCGAAGGTCAATGTGCTTGCAGACAATTCCATTTTGAGATAACCCCAAACCCCAAATGTTCTACCCACGTACATTAATAACACCTTGGGGCCTTGTGGGTTTCAGTCATAAGTTGTTGACATTTAAGTCAATATGTGGTTGTTAAAGTTGCTCCGGACCAGAGATAATTCCCCTTGTATTCAGATGACCAACAAATATGATCTGTGGCTTTTGCATTCCACAATACCACTGCCTGATGTATCTTTTTGACATTGCGTGTTGTTGTTGTTGATGATGATGATGATGGCCCTCAACTGGAACATCTGTTCAAATGAAAAACAATTCTGAGACTTGCCGTTGTTTTTTCCTCTTTCAGATTGTTCAGATTCAGATGCAAGATGACATCAGCATGTTCATCTTCCTGCCTGATGATGTGACCTCTAACTTGACATTGGTGGAAGAGAGTCTGACTGCTGAGTTTGTTCAGGATCTCTCCATGACACTTCTCCCTGCCCAAGTCGCACTCACATTGCCTGTCCTGAAATTCAGCTATGGCACGGACCTGCTGCCAATGCTGGGTGACCTTGGTGAGTTAAAACTGTAGGAACCTCTTAAGGAAATGAATATGCTGATAGGGAACTAAACACAGCTCCATTATAACCCTAAAAAAACACATAGTTGTGTTGCACTTTACAATGACGAAAGCATTTTCCCTTAATTTCATTGTATTCCACTCTACAATGACTACAAACCTTTTCTATTTTCATTTCAGTTGTTTGCATGTCAGATGTAAAAAATCTATTTATTTAATACTTTCAGTTTCGATGTGCATCCATGTCACAGTGCTCTGTAAAACTCATTGTACCCCATGCTTGCAAAGATGTCCGTTACGTTTATATCAAATGAACAGTAACACAAATGATGGCAAAATTATTGCCTCACAATTGTTTTAAAACACACTCACACACACACATCAGGAAAAGAAATACAGAAAAAGAGGGAATCCTTGATGTTGGACATTTTGAAATTGACAAAATAGAAAAGGAAGGACCTCTTTTCAAAATTTTAAAATCATAGTGAGAGTTGTTAAAGAGTCAAGAAAAAAAATTAGAAGCTGAAGATGCAGTGCTTGACATCCCTCATTGATAACACAACCGGAATGGATTTCTTGGTCCTGTGACAGGAAGCGCCACAAAAATAATAAAATTCAAGTTTGCTGGGTTGTCGCATAGAATGTTGTTATCTTGTTCTTCCTCTTTTTTCCCCTCCATCTCCCTCTTTTCTTACCCCCCTCTTTTTGTCATTCTCTGTTGTATTCTTCATCTTGCCCTTGATCCTCCATCTTTTTGTAGGTCTCTCTGATTGGCTGGCAGACACAGACCTGCAGAAAATCTCACCTCAGTCCATCATCCTAAGCAGCCTCAATCATAAGGTCATCATGGAGATGGCACCCGAGGGGAACCAGAATCCCGGAGTGACCACTACATCTAGCCACTTGTCCTATCGAGTTGACAGGCCCTTCCTGTACCTTATCCGAGATGAGACATCGGGGGCGTTGCTCTTCATTGGCAGAGTGGTCAACCCCAAGGACCTGAAAATATAACATACACGTCCTTTATGACCAGCTTTGACCCCAACGCGAACACGGATCATGCAACTGAATCCTCTCAGTCCTTCTGAATAATCGGACGTGAATAATCACAGGCCTTCCTACAAAATGAACCTCAACCAACAAAGCCTCAGCTCAAAAAATTAACTCCTAAAATTGTCTTCCCTTCATCTTCTTAAGAGCTGAGGTCCTCATAAAGGTATTTTCATAGGAGTAGGAGGAGGGACGCACACTCCTGAGAGAGGATTAGATTTCTGGTGCCAAAGGATATGCAATTTTATTTTACATGATATCTTTACTTTTCATGATTTTGTGATAATCTTACTCTAACTTTGCTCAAAGCTTGACCAAGATATCAAATATTGCCACTTGTTCTATGGGAAATAAACATGATGATGAAAACTAACTCATGCATGGAACTTCTGTCTAACCCCTCTTTTTTTTTTTCTGGCTGGATAGATCCCACCACTAGACAGGATATGACCACGATCTCTTGAGGATCAGCGTTTTAGAGATTTATGAGCCATCCAGCGGCCTTAATAAATAAAATCAAGACAGATATTTCATACTAATGTCCTTCTTTGTATGCAGCTTTGGCAAGATGGATGCATTCTGGTAGGTAACATGATGCCTCAGGAAGGCACATGTTACCAAAACAATAATGACCACACTATTGTCTGCAGGGCAGTTCCAATGTTAATTTGGTTTCTCCCTTACTTAATGTGTGATTAACAAAGATTAGGGGGCTGTACTCTGTATTTTATTGTTATTTTTTCTTTCAATTTGAAATGTTTTTAAAAAAGCATTTTATTCTATAATGCTCCTGATATTGCAATTGACTAATTTTGATAAGTGCATGAGCATCTTTTATTTATAGACATTTATTTCAATTGAGAGACAAGAAAACTATTACTCATCAACAAAATTTGGGGGCTAAAATGACCCCCCCCCCTCCGTCCACTGATGGAATCTGAAGATGTCCGGCATTCAATGTGACTGCAGTTTTCCTAAAGAAGAAAGCATTTAGGGGTTAATCGAGAGAAATCTGAGTGAAGTTTTCCCAGTGAGCCTGAATACTCCCCCAAATGTGGGTCAAAGTGATCATATTTTCACTTGCCAACATTCCATGAAACATTCTCTGTGGAAGAACATTACAGCTGTGAACAATTTTCTATTTTTCAACTTTGTATGTACTATATATTCAGTATCTATATACATTAGGCCGAAGAAGTTGACAGTATTCAAAAAACAGAAGCATTCTATTTTGACACAAAGGTTTGACAGAAAACTGATAAAAAGTATCATCTGCTCACATAAAGACAAAGCCGCACACATTTCCCTCGACAGAGAGTGAGGACAAAAAGACTAGAGATCAGATTGAGGTACGGTACTTCAGTAGAATGATTTCCATTCCTCCGTTTCATGGGTGCTCAGTTTTGCTGGTAAGGTTATAGGAAGGTTCTGAGGTATGAAATAGGTCATATCCAGGAAATGTAATAAAAGAGGCATGTCTGGATTTGAGCTTTCCCAACAGCCTTTATTTCTCACAGATGTAATTCCTGAGGCTTGGAAAGCGACCCAGTTCAAGAAGGAAAAAAAAATAACCAGGAGGATGTTGAACAGTCTTCCTAGAATATTTCAGAAATACTACCATGAATGATGTGTTTCTCTCCTTTTCAAAGAACAAAAACCTTTGGTGCATCTAAAAGTTTATCATAAAAATAATCTCCCTACAAAAGAATTGGGAAATGATGAAAGGCATTCTTTTTATATGCTTCTCTGTTCACCACCTAGTTGCTGACCGCTACCATCATTATTTGTCTTTGCAAGACCTTGACGAATATACTGAGGTTATCAAAGATAGCATGTAATACAACAATATAACATAACAGAGAAAGTTTTCCAGTAATGCAGCTTCAGGGGGACACAAGCCAGTGTCTTTTTCAGTCGGACCCCAGCCAGGATGAATAAAGAGGGTTGCGCTAGGAACGGCCTCTACAACCTTTGCCAAAACCAAATCTACAAACTGAACTGGATCAGTTGAGGCCCTGGTTAACAACGACTACCACTGGTGCCGATAACCTACAGGGTACCAGAGGAAATTGGGCGACTGTGTGTTGAAGAAGAAGGGGAAGAAGGCGAGTCCAAAAGCAGATAGAGAGGATGAAAAGGCAAGACAATGGGACTGAGAGGAGGGACTTTGAACATCGGGACAACGCTAGGAAAAGCTGGAGTGGGTTGAGATGATGCAGAGAGGCCATGCGACCGGGTGAAAAGGTAGCAAGGCAAGAAGCTTGGTATTGGTAGAATGAGAGGTGGAGTAGGTCTAATCTTGAAGGAGGAGTTTATTAGGAATGTTCCTGAAGTGAAAAGACTGTTGGATAGACTGATGAGTCTGAAGCTAGAAATTGTAGGTGTGATGCTCAATGTTGTTAGTGGCCATGCCCCACAGGTGGGATGTGAGTTAGTGGAGAAGGAGAAGTTCTGGAATGAGTTTGATGAATTGATGCAGAAGATCCCTCGCGATCAGAGAGTGGTAATTGGTGGAGATTTCAATGGACATGTTGGTTCAGGCAATAGAGGTGATGAAGAAGTGATGAGCAGGTTTGTTATCCAGGATAGGACTGAAGGATAGGTGCAAAAAGGATTTAAATGGCTGAATAGAATACTTCTTTTCAGAAGAGGCAGGAACATGTGGAGCACCTAGGAACACACAGGTACACTACATTTTGTAGAGTCAATGCAATTTGAAGGAGAGCAGTGACTAGAATAGTGAATAGTGGTAGATGAGCATGGAGCCGAACAGCAAAGGATGCTGGTTTGTAGCATCAGTCTGGTGACACGGAAGATGAAAAGGACTTAAGCGGAGCAGAGGATCAAGTGGTGGAAGTTAAAACTAAAAAAGGAAGGAGTGTTGTATGATTTTAAGAGAGACTGGGTGGTCAGGGTCCAGATAACTGGACAACTACAACTAATGTGATCAGGGAGACAGGTAGGAGAGTATTTGCTGCGCCATCTGGAAGGGAAACACATAAGAAAATTTGGTGGTGGAATGAAGAAGTGAAGGAATATATACCGAGAAAGAGGCTAACAAAGAAGAAGTGGGGCACTGAGAGCACTGAATATCCGTCCTCGTCACTCCTAAAGAGAACCTCAACATCTTCATCTCTGTGACATCCAGCTCTGCCTCCTGTCTTTTCGTCATTGTCACTGTTTCTCGACCACTGTCTTGTACACTTTCCTTTCCTTCTATCACAAGGAACCCCTGACAATTTTCTCCACCCATTCCAACCTGCTTGAACCCATTTCTTAACCTCTTTTCCACACTCTCTGCTGCTCTGGACTGTTGACCCTAAGTACCTGAAATCCTCCGACAACTTAAAACCTGCTCCAAAGCTTCTAGCCTTACTACCTTTCCACTTGGTCTCCTGGACACACAGTACATCCACCTTCCTTGTCCGCATCATGTCAACCAACTCTCAGTTCCAGACTCTTGCCTTTCCTATTCTCTCGCTGCTTCCGAACACACCTTCTTTGGCCCACAGTAGCCCAATTTCCACTGGTACCCTGTAGGTTATTGGCACCGATGGTTGCTCACCGCTGTTAACCTGGGCCATCGATCCGGGATGAGATTCCTTGGTTCGATTTGCGTATTTGGTTTTGGCACAAGTTCAAAGCTGGATGCCCTTCCTGACTCAAACTTCTGCATTTATCTGGGCTTGGGACTGGCTCAGGGAGACACTGGCTCGTGGCCCCCCTGAGGCTGCATTTCAATGTTCTACCACCTTTAATCCCTCTATTTTGATGGCTGATGGTGTACTACATAACTATTTGGCAGACATAGAATACAGTTTTACCTCAAAAAGACTCAAAAGACATCCCGTTTGAAGATGCACTTGACAAGGTTGGTTGACACCTCTTGTAAAAAGAAACCAGATGGAATGAACATAATTTGTTGTGCAGAACTGACAAACAGACATTGGAAGCAGACCATGGCCAACGTATACATTACGTACAACAACAACGACAAAAACAATAACAACGGTCATGATAATTCTAACATGATGGTGCAGTGGTTGGCGCTTCCGCTTCACGGAATGAAGGAACCTGGTACGATTAGCACAGGGAGCCTCTCTCTGTGGAGTTTGCAGATTCTCCTGAAAATTCAGACAGAAGAAGTAAATCATGTCAGACTTTGTCAGTCAAGAATTTAGGATGTTTGATTGTGCTCTGGATCAGCGGTCTTTTTAGCACCAAGGACCGGATTAAATCATACAATATTTTCACTTTAAGGTGTGGTGGATAAATGCAGCAAAATAAATTGATACAACTGGCATAAAAACAATGGTATAACATAACAATACACGTGAATCCACTGTGTACTCCTCTGCAACTTTACTAGCGGCGTCATAACATCGCGCCAACAACATGAGTAACATCCACTCTGACTCTGGTCGCTATGGCAACGTTTAAACACGCCTTCAAAATAAGATACAGATACGCCACAAAAACGAATATATAGCGCATGGAAATTTTAACTCACGATAGCGATGACTCAATGGGAGCCCTGAGCTTGTTTTTCTGTCCTTCGTGTTCCGTTCCAGAATATTCCGAGGACTTGTGTCTTAATTCAGGGTGCTTGGTCTCCAAGTGGCCAAGCACTTTTGAAGGCTTCCTCGCCTCATTGGAGAGCTGCTGCGATAAATCCATATTTTAAGTAGGAATCCTGCTTTTGTCTGTTTAATGCTTTTCATTTTCCCCCTCACAGAGAGACTTTCCAAACACGTCTGTTTCTGACTCATTTCTGACTAGCTTGTGGGTTCAAGTTTAGCCTTCAGGTGACCGAGATGTAGGAGAGAATCCGGTCATTTTTCAAAATAAAAGACCGTTCAGACTCAGATAAGAAATAAAACGGAAATAATGCAATTATTTATTCTTTCTTGTGCGGCCCG
>CAAKHD010013454.1:0-18532 GCA_901007705.1 Fistularia tabacaria
TGCGTGTGTGTGCGTGTGTTTGTGTGTGTGTGTTTGTGCTGTCTGCTCTCCACTGTAAGTTAAGCACAATCCCGTCTGCAGTTGATTACCTGCTCCTGTTTCATAGTTTTCTGTCTATGTGATGACTATGTCAGGAATGCTGCTCCCCCCAACATGCCCTTTTATTTGTTTGGAGCACCACCTGGTTTAGCTGTTTCATATAGCCTAGCTAGATTTTTGAGATTTAATAAATGCATACATTTCTTTTTTCTTGTGGATATGTCAGCTTTGAGCACCAGATTCTTAATACACTGTGTACTGCGTGAATTACAAGTTGTATATTTTTTTGAAAGACAGTAGGAGGATATTTTGCAAATTCACTGACTTATTTTTTATGATTGTTTAAGTATATGCACTTACATGCTGTGGAGATTCATATGAGACAGGTGAAAGTTGAAAGAGAAAGGCCCAGATATGAATCAGAACCTAGGCAGAGAGAACACCTTGTACATATGCATGCACGAAGCGCAACACTCACTCACGCACACGCACACACACGTGTACAGCAACCATCTCAGACATGCTGTACATAGCAAACGAGGACAACAAGCTGATTCACCGTCTGATAACTACCTGTCATCCAAGTATGTAATGAAATGAACCAATCACAGACTATTTTGGTCATTGTTTTCTGAAAGTGGTAGTGTTGTATTGTCCTCTACCATGCAGCAGGACATTGGTCTATTGTCTCAGCCTTGATTCACATTGAAACTGGATATTTTTATTCATTTAATGAACATTTTTAGAGTAACTCTGGGAAATGTGAAGAAATGAATTTGCTAGCCAGGTAGCTAATACTCTGCATGTTCAAACAAATTAAGGAAATGTCAGAGGCTTACTTGACCATTGCAAGACTATTGCGGTTCTTTTTTATGTTGGTGCGCAACCCTGTTATGGTTCGTTACCACCAAAACTGGGATGTCGTGTATGGCATTTCTTTTTGTTGTCTTGACCAGGTATTACTTTGTGAGTATTCAGTCAGAAGATGAATGCAACAATTGCATTGTTTTACTTGACACAACACAAACAAGCTATAATTGTTAAATACAGCTCTCTGTTACCATTCCAATAATTGTATTATTTTTTTTCTGCTCTTGAGCACATTAAAAATATGAAGTGCAATTATTTAACCCTTGTCTGTGGGTTCTGCACAATTGAAGATCAAAGTCAGTCATGAAATCCACAGCTTACATGGGAAAGAATAGCTTTGGCTGTCAGTGTTCCCTTAATCAATAAGATTTTGTCTTAATTTTGATAAAAAAATGTATGAGAACTTTTGAAGTGTCCGACATTTGGGCTATTTGTTTTGTGTTTTAAATTAGATGACAATGATTAAGCCCCTAACCAACTACCGAACTTTTCTTATTTTCCTTAGAGATTTATTTTTCTTTTAGGTCTCTTTGTCTCCCTCTGCCTGTACCGGTCAACCCCCCCCCCCTCCCCCCCATTCAGTGCCAGAAGGTAGAGAGAAAGCGAGCCAAAGTCACCAGTGTGATTTGATTTAGGCCTCTTTCTTCTTTTGGCCAGCCATCTGACAGTGCAGGGCCTGCGTGTTGCTCTTTTCTACCCACTTCAATCTGCCACAGCCTGGCCCTTTGCCACAGCTGTAACGGGACCCAGTGTTGTATATAAATAGGCTAGGCCAGCTCCCCTTGCCATGCTCCTCAATAGGCGAGTGAGGCAAAGGAGGAACAGGTGCTCCAACCCAGTCTCTCGCTGTCTCTTTCTCTGTATCGCTCTCCTTTCTGTCATTTTATCTATCTCTCTTTCAAACTCCCACCTTTATTTGATTTCCTCAAATGTGGAAGTGCAGATCGGACATGATGCATATCAGCTACACTTGCTTGTTCTGGATTGGTTATTCTATATTTTTAGTTTTTTTTTCTGCCCTGTGTTTTTTATGTAATAAATTTGAGCCCTTTCCTTTCATCGACGCCGCTTTCTTTTACTGGCACACGTACTGTTTTTTTAGTCCTTAACTCTCTTTGTTTTGGTAGTACAAGTCAGTGCGTGTTGATCAAAATGCCGCTCAGCATCATTTTTCACTGTAGAAGCCACAGCTTGGCAGTGGGCACATAGGAAGCTGGCTTTACTTCCCAGGACTTTCCACAGCTATATTAACAAACAAATGCATTTTTCCACTGGCACAGGGACCACATATTCTCTCTCCTGGGGTTTGTTCAGCAACTGCGCTGTTGACAAATCTATAATCAGCAGATCACCTCATCAGGGGCAGCATGTGCCTAAGCTGTCAGAGAGAGGAAACTTCTCACAGTCCAGAGTTAGCTGCCACCTGGTTTCATGCTATACAGGTCTAGTTTCACGCTAAGCTAACATGCAAGTGCCCTGTGCTACAGTAAGGGGCAGAGAGACAGGCCAATCCTTGGGCAACAGAGGGGCCCAAGCTTGCCCTCTAAACCCAAGAGACATAATCTATCACTGCCTATCGGCACTGGGTGTCCCATACAGTTAAAAGTTTGTTTGATGCATATTAAATCCTCTGCAGGGAGCACATCTCTAAAAATAAGAGAAGAATCTGTCTGAAACTGTAGCTACACTATAACGGAGGTTGCAGCTGTGAGTGCTCACTGAAAAGAAGAGATGCTTGGTTCTATCAGACATATCTGTTACAATACTATGACCTCAGTCCCACAGTTTGAGCTGTAAATACACAGAGAATATTCTCTGAGTTAAGAAAACATTATAGCTGATTTGAAGAGATGGCAGAGTAATGGATAGACATTCTGAAATTGCAGGCTTTAAGTGAAAGTTATCTGAATGCTGTTAAGAATTTTGCTGTTGAAGATGCGTATATGGAAAAACAAAGAAATAATTATGATTGGCAAAGTGTTTGTTTTTTAAATCGTACTCATGAACTCATTGCCAATGTTGGGGTGGCATCCTGGCAAATATTCCTGGATCCTAACACAATATTTAAGGAAAAACATAAAAAGACAGGCATTTTTTTGGCCACAGGTGCTTCATGAACCTCTGTCTTCATTACCGTAAATAGATAATTAATCGTCTGTTACTGTTGTTGGTTTGTCCACCACATCCCCTTTTGCTGTGTCATTACAAGTCTTTCACACCACTATTAAAGTACACTTATTAATGTCTGTATCTTTTGTTAGACGATCAACAAAATCTTTTCAGCTACTGAATGGGTTTCATGTGTTTAGTTTAGGATACGTTTGATATGTTGTAGCCCTACCTGCCAATTTTCCTTGATCATACCTGATACTGTATGTTGGAAAGCAGTAAACATACTGGATTACAAACACATGCATTACATAATCAGTCCTCTCATATTTTTCACATGAGCCAATGTCTATAAATTTACAGTGTATTTAGTTGTGATGCTTTTGCATGAACAAATATTCTATTGTCAAAACACTACATGCAATTTAAATACAAAACTGGACGTAATTTGAACCTTTGTTGCAGAAATAAAATGTTCCATCTGAAGACCTGACTCTGACTCTCCTCAGATTGAAATGAAGAGTGGAAAGGAATATTTAACGAATTTAAAATGTCAAGATTTAAATGTAAAATATATTAGAAATACTTTAAGATACAAGCTTCAAGGTCGTATAGTACAATCTAGGAATTCAATGAAAATTCATAGAATATTAAATATTTAAATCCTTTTTATACATGGGTTTAAGGATAAATCTGAGCAAAATAAGATTGATATAATTGATTATTTAATAGTCTTATTTGAGGAAGATCAAAGAGGAGATTATGGATGTAGTAATAGAGGACGTAAAGTTAGTTTGTGTGAGAGGATGCATTGGAGAAGGTTACATGAAGGCAGGTGATTCTGTGGGACAGCCGAAAGGAAAAGAGGATTGACTTATTCTAACGCAACTAAGTGAGTGACAATTGATGTAGGCAGCTGTCCTTTTGAAGTCAATCGATGTGCAGTTATGGGCAATTTCTCATTCTGTTTGTGGAGGATGATGGCAAATTAATTCTCCTTCATTATTAGCTTGAAAGGGAATTCCCTTGTAACAATATATCCTTTATGAAATAATGTCAGAGCTTCTCTTGTGAACAACAAAAGCCACTGCCTTGTCTGAAGTAGCAATTGAATCCAAAGTTTAATGTGAATTAGTGTGAATACCTCATGACAGTGCCACTATTCATTTCATCTCACTTAAACAAAAACAAAATTTCCATAAACTCAGTTTCATGCCCACTCTATTCAGATACAAAATTATACATTAAAATATTAAAATGGAGGCCCTAGTTTGTTAGTCTCACTTTGCAACTTAACATTTCTGTATCTCCAAGCTTTTTACTTTGCTGTTTCTGTTTGTCTGACACCCCTTGTACCTCCCTCCTCCTTTTCTCATTCCTGCTGCCAAATTAAGTGTCAAGCAGACAGGGAGGGCGGGTGGATGGCCCACATTTCTCCTATAGAGATCCTGTGTATGGTACAGTAAGTTCCAGGCTGTGCTCTGTTATTCCATTCTTTGCTCAGCTCCAATACCCCCCTCCCCCTGGGCTCATTAGAGGATGATTGGGTTGTTATTGTAATTAAGAGCTCTTGTACAGCCAGTGCGAGAAGCAAGCTGTCTGCTTATGGGTGGTCCTCAGTGGGGGTTTGGGGCTGGGGGGCGGGGTGGTTGGGGGTCACGGTCATTGTTCACCAACCCCAAATGATTATACACCTGCAGATAGTCAGTCTGAGGAATCCAAAAAGTAGCTTATATTGCATCACTGACCTCTTGTACACAAAATCCTTTCCCTGTTAAAAAAAAAAAGTCCTCTGCATTTCTTTGTATTTTACCTTGTTTGCTAATTTTATGCCCCTGATTTGATTCAGATTTATACACGTTTTGTTTTTTTGTAGTGAGTGCTTAGTTGTGAGGGAACAAACTCATCCCCTCCTCTTGCCTCCTCGTGAGAGAGTTTCTGTTTGTCCATATTGCCTGTCATATAACTGGGGACTATAGTGGCCCTCCATTCATGCATGTGACCACCAACCGTCCTGTAGGTCCCTTACGTCACTCTGCGTTCCTGCCTGGGCTCAGGTTACACTTTCACCCCCCTTGCTCCCATCATTGCTGTGTCTTCCCCTCTTCTGCCAGTAGCCCTTTTCTCTAACCCTGCTTTGTTTACTCTTGTCTCCCTCGTTCACTCCCTTTGCCTCACCCATGTCCGCTCTGTTCCTAAGCACTATGCTCAGTTTATGGACAGTGACTCTTCCCGCCAACCCATAACTACATAACAATGCTTTTTCCCATCCACTGTCCCTTATCAGCATCTGCACCACTGACCAACCCCCACCACCACTCACTTCTTCCTCTTTTCTTGTTCCTCGAAAACAAGACTCCATTTTGATGAGTACCCTCATTACTAACAGTGCCCTCCACTCCTACCCCTAATGGCCCACTAGCATTTCTTTGTGTCAATAAAGCTCCTGAAACACAAAGCATGATATATGTGCTGGATTGTTAGCAAGCTCTGTAAGGGGAAAGCGCTGATTTTCAGGAACCCATTTACTTGTAGTAGGGGAAATAGACATTTATGTTAAAAGGTCATGTTTGTCCTTTTGGTCTGTCTTGAGCATCATTGTGAGCAGAGGTGAGTTACTCCCCGGCTCTGCTGATGTTGTGTAATGTACTCTGTTATGTTGTTGTGTTGCACAATAGGTATCCGGTTAGTGCTGCAGGCTGACAGCGAGCGGTTGCCCTGTTGGCTTGTTTGATGTGTCCAGGAGATAAGACAGGAGGGGCACAGAGGTGTTAGGTTGCTGTTATCACTGGGAAGAACACCAACTGCAGAATAGAAGAAAAGTATTTTTGTGTTTTGGTTTCTGCTACAGTATGTGTCCAATAAAAGGGGCGGGGCTAAGATAACCTGTTGGGTTTACGGAAACGAAGTTACTGATGTTTATCTGACTAGCTGCTAGGGAACACTGGAATTAGTTTGCTTCCTTTTAGTCGCCTTACACCTTAACTCTGACACATACTGGCCACTTGCGCCCTGGCAGATCTGCACTGCTTTTGGCAACCTAACTGTTTGTTTGAAATGTTTTCTATCCAAGTTGATGAGCTTATAAATGTTTGACTGATATGGTCAGTCACAGGTCCTGTGCCAGAGCGGGACTAATGCTCTTTCACTTTGCAACATAACCTATGTCCAAGAGCACATTTTAGCACCATAAAAAGGAACATACTTTCACTCCAAAATATACCATGTATTCTTTTACCATTCACATTCACTGGCCATATGTGTCCACTTACGAACTTTTTTTGTTAATACCTAGTAGCAGGAAATATTTCTGTGGACAGTTAGTAAAGATGGGATGAAAAAGTAAAGAAAATCCTATTTTGATGTTCGTACAGTCAGCTGTTCCCAGTATTGCCCATATTTTGTATTTGTCATAGAAGCTTTTGAGCATTCGAATAATGCCTGAAACAACCAGCCAGGGTGGTCCAAAAGCAGTAGTGACTTGGCAGTGTAAATCATCATTGCGAAGTGATACAACTTTTATATACTGGCTCTTCTAATCACCCTGATTTATTTTTCCTTGCTTTCTCATCTGGTGGAAGTAGTATTTTTTGATATTGAACAGTGTTGATATTTCCATTCTTCTTGAGCAACAATGCTATTGATAAAATTAATCCACCAGGGAACTAATTTTCTCATCTCAATCCTGTGCTCTGCATAAAAGCTGATAGCTCCACTGAACATGGTAACAGTCTGCTTGAATAGGAAGCCACCTGTGCTTGTCTGCTGTAATTGGGTGTAAAGTGTAGAATACAACTGTACAACTGCTACGAGCAAATGCAACAAGGTCAGCAGTGCTTTTAATTCATTACCCATGTTAAATTAACAACTGGTAGGCAAGGCAGATGTTGTTTGTTATTTCTGGAAAAGGGTCATATGACAGCTGTGTGATGAATCAGACAAGGACACGTCATGACCAATAAATAATGCCTCCACTGGTGCCCATGTCATCCTTTTTCTCATTGGCTGCCCATTCAGATGTAATCACAAGCAAAACAATGTTTCTGTTCCCTTTTGAAGGGGTTTATTTGCCGGATGGAAGGCTATAATGTAGCAAAATTTAGTTATAATACAGCCGAGTGGATGTTGCCTTTTCACAGAGTTTTTTGCCTTCTTATTTTGTGGGATTTATAGGGACGTCTTAAATAATTGACAGAAATAAAGAGTCTAACTGTACTTGCAACAGTTCGTACTGGAACTGCTGGCATGATTATTAACCTATCCAGATTTGGTAGTTTGAGATGTACTGTTATCAGATGTATAATTTGATAAGTTGTCACCCCCCCCCCCCCCCCCCCACCCCTTGTGCATGTATCAAGAGTTGAGGGTTTGAAACAGTAGGCATAGGGTAATATTTCAAACATGAAGCATGCTCTTGGCACCTTAATTACTTCTTACCCAAAACATTATGCACGACCATTTTTAAAATTTGGTTTCAAAATTCTTGACCTCTCTATCTAGTTTTCATTCAAAAAAAATACAGTTTACAGTGCCCTGCCCTTCATTAATTAGAAGAAGCTAGGAGTGATTTTCGGTTAAAAATGTTTTACTTATGAGACAATGTACTTTTCTTTTTCCAACTTTCAGTTTCAGTTTTTCAAGAAAAATATGAAGATGGCAATGATTTAAATGAGGACCATTGTTTTTGCAAATTGTCCCATTTTCCTTTCAGTAAGGGAATGGTGGGATTTACAAAATCAAATGAAACATTTAAATTTTTCATGAATGATCTCCTTCGTATTTTCAATGGTTTGTGCTGACACTCCCAGTTAAGTTGTACAGCAATATTTTACTTTTCATAAAATGACTCTGGAAATAACCTAACATTGGTTTCTTGTCATGGGAAAAACAAGTTTAATTTACCATTAAGAAGTTGCACTTGTGTCTTCCATGTTTCCTTTTGTCAGTAACCATCTATTTTAAGGCATTTTGACTTTTAGTGTGGTTAAAATTGGATGTGTGTAGTTTTGTCATTCAAACAAATATGGTACCTGTCTCACCAATGTGTATATTGACAATAATTGTTGTATATGGATGATAATGTTAACTGCTGATTCTTTGTGCATTTACCCAAATGCACATCTCCTTTAGGATCCGCATGTCAAATATTAGCTGTCAGATCACTTTGTCAAGCAATGAGTCATTTGGCTTTGAACTCAATGGTATTAATAACAGCCTGAGTGAAAGAGACAATTTGACTAGATAACATTTGTTTTAAAGCTGATAACTGTTTGTTTTCTACCTCTACAAGATATGCTCAAGCTATCTAACTTCATGCTCGGTCATTTTCCATCAAATGACAACAGAATGTGTTGGAAACATGAATTTCAGAGTATTTATACCAGGCTAAAGTAGCATGCCATGCCATGTACCTCTATCCATCTCCTTCAGTAACTGTCCCTTAATGAATTCTCCACTCCTTTAGCGGTTGTGTGCGTGTGTGCGTGTGTGCGTGTGTGTGTGTGTGTGCGTGCGTGCGTGCGTGCGTGCATGCGTGTCAGCTAGAGTATGAATGAGTATGGATAAGCATTTTGCTTCCAGGCTTCATTCCTGTTAACCCTTTCATGCCTGTATCATTTAGCTCACACAGTGTATACAATAATTTAATCCTTGGAGAAATACTGCAGCAGCAAAGGAAGTTGAAGACTTGTAAATGACTGTATACGAGGCTGAGAGAAAGTGCTTGTGGCCTGCCATATTGTGGAGGGGACTTGACAGAGGCTCCTTCATGAATGGTTTTGCCTTAGAAAACACTAATTATTTAACAGCTTTATGGGGGAAAAGTTCTGGTAATGATTATAACTGGATGTTTCTGTGTAGCTACAAATTCAGGGCACTTCTCACATTATACTGTAAACCGAAGTCAAGCTAATTCAATGACGTCTACTCAGTATTGTTCCAAACTACTTGCAGGACTTGTACAAATACATGTTTTGCAAAAAAATGGTAGTACTCTGATAATGTTCCCAGAGTAACCATTAAGTGGGCATCTCTTTGCAAATAGTGAAATCAATGTGGCTGAAGCCTTTGTATCCGTGACAAACCAGCATTAATTTAGCCTGATAAAATTACATATAGTTTTTCTAAATATGGAAATAAAGGGAGCATTCGTAACCGAAAAACATCCTGAGAATATACGGTTAAGTTTTATAAAATTTTGTAAATGAAAATATCAAACCAAATACCCAAGATTAAGTCTAAATTCTCTTTTCTTATATTTTTGTCTCCGTTTCCTTCTAGTTTGCCAGAGCAAGGATATCCGGAACAACGTGACCAACCTCCAGTCATTGGAGAACTGTACCATCATCGAGGGCCACTTAAAGATTCTGCTCATGTTTAAGACCAAGACTGAGGACTTTCGGGGTCTTACCTATCCGAAGCTACGAGTAGTGACAGACTATGTCCTTCTGTTCAGGGTCTATGGCCTTGAGACTCTCACTCAAATTTTCCCTAACCTGACTGTCATCCGTGGCAACAACCTCTTCTTCAATTACGCTCTTGTTATTTATGAGATGCTGCAACTGAAGGAGGTGGGCCTTTACAGTCTCATGAACATCACCAGGGGTGCTGTGAGGATCGAGAAGAATCCTGACCTCTGCTACTTGGCCACTCTGGACTGGTCCAAGATCCTGGATTCGATGGAGGACAACTACATTGTGGCCAATAAGAACGATAGGGAGTGCGGCGATGTGTGTCCTGGCACGGCCCAAGGTCAAACCACCTGCCTACAGAACACAATCAACGGGCACTTCAGGGGACGCTGCTGGTCGCAGTACCATTGTCAGAGAAGTAAGTGTATTTGGATATGTATATTTATCTTAATAAACAAGAAGGCTATAAATTAGCTAAATTTGGGGAGTTTTAATTCAATGGATCTCCATATGCCTTTTTGAGAATTGATATTTCCAAAGAAATTGAATGACTAAATACTAACAAAAGAATAAAGAATATGACCCACCCACCCCCATAGACAATTGAAGTATGCACTCACAATATCCATCATGCAGTCAATTGGAACCCCGCAAACTACTATATATGTACGCACTGTGGATATTTACTCCTCAAAAGTGATCTGCGATACTGCTGATTTTAATTTCGATAATGATTTGTATGGTGCACTGTGTTGCTCGCAGTATCAGCAGTTAGTTGTCCTGGGCATGTCCTCTGATTAGCATTCATTTACTGGAGCTTTGTGGGCTAGCTGCCTTTAATTACAGGCGCAGGAACTGTTTCATGTATGGAGTAAGTACTGTATTGTTGAGTAAAGAAACAAACACAAAGGAAGGCGTCATGGAAACAGTGCAATGAAACCATGGGTAAGAAGTATGATGTTTTTGCACCTCTATGTCAAACAGAAGGGATAGCATTCAAAGAACAATGACTTTGGCAGTGTTTATACCTGAACATTGGCTGTTACAGCCTTCATATAATGTTGGCTCCTCATGTCTTCCAGATCTTAATGTTGGGGAAAGTAATTCAGGAAATAGCCCTCAATCCTTGCCTATCCCCCCACACAGGCATGCACTCACAGTCACACATGCGCAGACAGAATAATTTATACGTGTGTTCTCATGGGATTAAACTTCACTTTGTGTACAGGGCGTGGTTTTAAATACAAACAGGGTTGACCATTAGAGAACAAACCAGATGTCATCTGATAAACATAAAATAGTTGATTAAAAAACATCCAATGTACATTTACAAATATTTCTAAAACAACTGAGTCTGAGTCTGTGCTATGCAATTGAATGTAGCCTTAGTCTTGCTTGCCTCTGTGGACAAGCAGAATGAGATTAGGGGTTGGTTGTCTGTTTAATGTATAGTTATAACATCAATAACATTCAAGGCATTGACAGATATTTCAAAGCGTTCTATTTTAAAATCTTTCAATCATAAATACGCTCTGCGTGGCTGTTTGCCTGGACTAAAGCAGATTAAATAATGTTTGAAGCAACTTCTTACCCGTGCCATTTTGCATCTAAGCCTGCGCACTGAAGCCCCCATGGAGAACCTGAAGTCAAAAGAATAATTTATTGGCCAAGGATCAGAAGTTTCATTTTGCAGCAGAACTTTAACAAGGCAGAAAGGTAAAATTATTAGATCTCTTCTGGTACAGTGTCACGTGCACACAAGGCATTGGACATGTAGGACTGTGGATGAAGCTTGTCCATCCACAATATTGTGCATGATGTAACCAGCATGATATGAATTTAGCCAGATGGAGTTGACAGGTTTTTTCTTGTGATTTAAATGTGATGAAGTAAAATACCTTTTACTTTTAGTCGAAATGTCATCTGATGTGATTTAAATGTGATGAAGTGAAATACCTTTTACTTCCAGTTGAAATGGTGAGATACTCAGAAAGTATGAGGCAAAGAGGCTGAATTTAAAAGTGAACATTCTCTTATATTCTGGAGAAACAGACACATTGTATTGTATCATAACCTACAGTCAGAAATGGACTACGTATAATATTCACAGATGAAAAAACATCTTTCAGGTTGCTGTTTAGGTGAGTCTCCTCCTCAGACATAGCACAGTCCTCTCTACAGACCCCAGCCTGCACCGTGCTTGCACAACCAACACACAGAAACACACACAAGCAGAAGGAAAGAACACTGGGGAGGTCAGAGTTAACTTTGCCTGCGCCTACATGCTCTGTATGTTGCTGTAATTGTTTTCAGGCAAACACAAATAAACACTCATGACTCACCTCCAACTGACAAAGGCGACATGTGATAAGTCACTTTGTGTATTACCGAAACAGTTTTTAGTCTGTCACCTATGCTGGCAATTGGTTTTAAATGGGTCAACATCTGTCATATGAAATGGTTTCGAAACACAGATACTGAAGCAGGGAACATGGATTAGACAAGGAGGCTGTCCCTATCACTCAAATTGTGAGAGCTGAAAGTCTTATGTTCGAATACACATGTTGCAGACACTATCCGTTCATGGAGACAATAATTGGTTATCATAAATATATAAAAAAATAATCTTCTCAATGCTGACAACATGTTATGTCTAATTTTTAAGATTTGTGCCTGTATTACAATTTAATGTAATATTTTAATTTTAATTGTTTTCGTACATGAGTTATACATTTATAAGCCACTGCCATTGTTTCAGATGATAGTCATCCAGTCATCTTTACCATACAGATTATGGCCATTATATATTTTTTTAATCTTTATGTCTTTTGCGTTCTCATGCAATAGATAGTCCGTGTGGCGACACTTAGGGCCGAATGAAGAGGCCAATAGGTGAGATGGAGGGGTTGGGCAAAGCAAAATAAATAGAGCAAAACAAACATGGCGGTGTTTTTCAAAGTTTGGCTCCCAGGTACACACATGGGCAAACATTCAACAACTACGCACATATACACTTTTGCCAAAATGGCAAGCCGCCAAGCTAGAGGTGGCTAAAGAGTGGAAGAAAAGGACAGTAATAAGGATGGAGGTGCTCAATGAAGCGTGTGGTTGGCTTTTAACCAGTAACAAACAAGAGCACTTAGCTGGCCCAGCCTCTTATTTTTAAACATGTCTTTGTTTAGGTGTCCAGTGCCCCTCTCTGTCTCCTCACTTTTTCTTGTCCTGGCTGACTATAACAGTCTTGTCACCAAAACAAGAACCACAGGTGGACTGGAGTTGACAGTTTAGCTTACACTTTCTGTAGATGGAGCAAAAGCTGCAATGCTTTTCTTGCATGTTTATGTTTTTCCTAGCTGACTATTTTAAAATCTTGATGCCAGTATGAACAGGCAGGAATTTAATTTTGGTACTCATAGTTTTTAGAAACTAATATTGGAACCAAAAATATAGTTCTATCTTTGCTTAGAAGTTATGTTTTACTGCATTTGTTTCCCCCCACTACACATCGGAGAAAAAAGATCTGTTTGATTAAAATATCTGTAAATATAAATCTATATTGCTGAGATTAGAATTATGGTATTTTTCAATACTTTGTGTTTGACCTGACAAGAAACATCACAAAAGGGATCTAAAAAATGTAATTTATATATATATTTGAAAATTTCAAAAACATGCGGTCACTGATGCGGTCCCCAGAAATGTATTTTGAGGACCAGCAATGTAAACTGCTCTTATCATGTTTTTTTCCTGACACAAGCCAATCACCTACATGGACAGCACATGCTGATTTCAATATTTACTGTTTGTTTACACATCATGTATATCAATGGCCAATGCTAAGGTGTCAGGTGTAACATTTCCGATTTGGGGGTGCTGCTTCTCACTGGTTCGACTAACCATTTAGCAATTATTTACAGGTCTAAACCTTGGATTTTGCTGTTGTTATTTTTATGCAAGTCAACTGAAATTATGAATGAGCGAGGCAGCACTGTAAATAGATCTTGGAACCACTCAGGCAGAGAGATTGTGATTATATAAAAAGTAGTCAGTGACTTTCCTGCTGATATGTGAACTTCAACTCTTGCAGGGTTCATAGGGGCTCTATGCGGATTGTCTGTAGCAGAATGTTAAGTGGTAGGGATTAGAGTCATGGCCTGCTTGTCAGAAACAATGGTTCCCTGCCCTGGTGAAGGAGCTCAGGTGTTTCCATGTATGCTGCTCATGTGTTGAGATGGTAATGGACCTTAAGTTCAATAGGTTGATCACTGCAACTTTAGCAGTGATGTGTGCGATCCACATGTCTTATGATATACCGAATAAGATAAGCTAGAAAAGAAAGCTTCGAGTTTACTCGTCTATTTATAGTCTAACCTTCACCTATGTTTTGGAGCTCCCGGTAGTGCCAGGAAAAAGAAATGTTGCGATATACCTCTTGGATGCTTCCTGTTTGACACATAGACAGTAAGCATGATACTGAGTGGTTCAATCACAACGTGGTAGATTTTTCTGTGTTTATAAGTCTGGGAACAATCAAGGCACACCTTTAGAAAAAGCTCAAGTGTCACAATTTTTTAAAGATTATTTTCTCCCCAGTTAAAAAGAAATAAATTGTCATAAAGGTTTTTTTTCCGTGTGCTGTCATTTGGATGAAAAATTGTTGGTAACATGATGTTGTCTTTAAAAATTTGGGTTAGGGAGCTGCAATTGCGTTGAACCTGATAGTGCTACACCTAATGTATAAATATACACGCTGAAGAGTCTACTTAAAAGATACATAATTTGTCACTTGAGTTATTGTCATAGACATAATTAATCCCCTCTCTGGTGATGTTGAGTCGTCATTATTAAATCTTTTCTTTGGTGTCTTGTCTTATATTTGTACATAGCCACCAGTGTTTGAATAACTCTTGAATGTTTTGTAAGGTAAGGAAAGTCAAAAACTGAAAGTGATGGGAAGACCAGAGGGATAGAAAGAAAAAATACTGAGACAGATGGAGAAGGAGTGCTCGTAATTGTGCTCCTTTCCTTCTGGCAGCTTGTATTCTTGTTAATAAACCCAAATTAACTTTGATAAGTAGACATCAGTTATGTGCATGTTACTTTGTGTGGTTATCTTAGCCAACTCCATTGGTGCAGGGACTGTGGTAGTAGGCAGTCTGTTCAAGCCGAGCACGCCAGGGGAAAGCTCTCTCTTCCACCTAATCAATGGAACGACACTCCCACATCCTGCTCTACACGCGTGCATATGCAAGTGTAACAGTACACAGTTTGATACGTGCACAACTAACACACAAGGGCACACAGAGCCAAGTAGAGTACAAATTCACACCAGTGGAGCTCATGGAAACTGCTGTCCACTGTGCTAGTAAAGGATGTTAGCGTGTTGTGGAAAGGTCTTCTGAGGATACCTCTACGCTAGAACAAGCTGTATGCATACTGTTTTTGTATTGTGTATCCTGTTTTTGGAATTGATGGTCCAGCTGATCCATCACTGAGGTTGCATGCTATTTAATATATTTTGCTGAAATAATTTGTGTACACTTGAGTTTAAAAAAACTGTGTGCAAGTTGTTCAGGAAACCATATTGACAGGCAAGTGGCCTAAGCGGTCTGAAAGGACTTCCTTATTACTTCCCGCCTTTGTCCAAGCCTCTTCCCGCTGCTGAGCTATACAACTGTACCCTGAGGGAAGACTAACAGGGAAAGAGAGGGCAGGGAATATTGCATTTATCTGGCAGACAATGAAAGGAAGGAAAGAAAGATCAGATGATTATATCCTTAGACCCTCAACCTTGGCCTGGCTCTTACTGAAACTTTCATTTTTTATTTTTTTATTTTTATCATAACAGTCTTACCATATCTCACTTTAGCTATAGAGAAGTGGAATTGGAAGAAAGTCTATATCTGCACATATTAAGCTGCTTGTGTTCAGTGACACTGGGGCAAAGATGTTCACCTTACGATCCCAGACCTTTGATAGAGGCTTAACAAACCCTGCAACTACAGTTAATAATATGTACTCTATTTGGAATATGTGATGCTAATGCTTTTTCACATTCTTGGAATTTCATGGGTGGCCTTTGAGGTGGTACAACAGCTCAGCTGAAAGGTTTTTGTGGGATATTTGGATATTCAACATTCTCAAGAATTCTGTTGCATCACCTTCCTGGGAAAGCAGTGTTTCCCACAGGTTCAGTTTTTTTTTTCAAGGTGGGTTGTGGAGTTCATACTCGTGATATTTCATGTTTGAAACCGTACAACTCTGTGTTCCATTTGTTGTTTATTTGAACAAAGAAAATGGGTCTGCACACGGTCTGCACATTTTATTCCCTCTTACAGAGTGGGAATAGTTTGATATTACATACAAGAACATGCTCGATCTTCCTTGGGCCATCTTTTGTACTTGGTTACTGCCACCTTAGTTTTGAGTTTGGATGAAGAAATGCCAAAATGTTTATTCAATGTCAATACTCACTGCTGGAAATCAACTTTGTGTGTCTAAATTTGATTTTCCCGAGTTGAACTTGTTTATCCTTGTTTGACCTCCCCATCCTTGAATTTGCTTCCAAGCCAGACTCATTCCGTGCTGTTTTGTCCAGACTGAGCTCACTTCACTGAACATCATGTCCTTGTCTTTTCTAGAAATTTTTGTTTCTCTTGAGCCATTTAGTAGATTTCTCTGCTCAGGATATAGTGTTCACAGGGCAATGTTTTTATTATCTGGGGAGGGAGCATCATTCTGCTTGATCAGGGCACTGCAAAGGTCCAGAATATTTAAGGCCATAATTGTGATATAATTCTCTCGGATGAGAGGGTGGAGAGGCTGATGCAGGGAAGCATTCTCTGGAGAGCGTGACCTCTGGTTAACCCATCCAGGTCAAGGGTCAGAAAGTAGAAGAACAGTCGAGGTCAGGCACTGTTGAGCCAAACATTGGTCATAACTACTGAGAAAGATGCCCATGTGTTTGTTCACATGTTGAGTCACACATTCTACAGGAGCTGCAAGGGAGGATGTGCCAGTGTGAAGCATGGACAGGTGTGGTTGTTTGGGCACACCAAAGACATACAGAGAGACTCTTTTCTCCATCCTTACTTCTTTAAGCTGTTCCGTTTATAACCACAGACAGCAAGTATTCCAGGTTAACTGTGTCTAATATAATTTTTACCTACAATCTCTGCATAGGAAATTAAACTCTCTTAATTCTTCTGATGTTAGAATCTGCAAGAGAGAATCCAGCATTTCATTGATTAACAATCACACCTTTGTGTATTGCATTAGTTACATTTGCATATTTGTATCATGGCTCCAGCAGGAGTGTAGTCACCATTGTATATGTTACAGGAAACAAACTAACAATATTCGACTTTCCAAATTAGCCACTCTTTGATAAATCATTTCTGAAAACGGTGATACTCGAAAGTAGAACAAGAAAACTGAAGAAGTTACAGTGAAACCAATCTGATAGTAAATATTTACACAGAAATGACACAGGAAATAATATCCTGCATGAATGGCTGACAGGGCTTACATTCACACTTGAGCGGGCATACAGTATTTTGGGACCAAAGGTTTGTGTGCAAGTTTATTTGACTTTGATAAGTTGAGACAGAGAACAAGAAGGGACAAACCCTGGTTTGGGTAAATGTGAGAGGCTAGGGGTCACAAAATGACCGTATTGCTGAAACAACTGATGGCTGAAGCTGTCTTCTTTCATTCACTTCCTCCAAAGGCTTGACTGCATAGATTGTGGACTCTGGACAGACATGGATTTAAACTCCAACTTGACTGCATGCAACCGCAAAGTGGAAATTCTAGTTCTACTGCTCCTGCTCCTTTTCTCTTACGGTGATGATGATAGGTTCTGTATGTGTCAACTTAAATTAAATGCAAAATCCTGCATGTTCCCCCGGCAGTCAATAGTATTTTATACTGTAGTCATGCAGTTGAATGACAGCTATAGATGTTGAATTTTCCCATTTCACATTTCTCATTAAACCCAAATATGATATCAAAATGCTGTCAGACTTTCTATCAAATGGACAGGCTGCAGGATTGATACAAGTAACGTCCTCCCTTCATCTTGACCATCCTTTCTTGACTAAATTTGGATGGAGCATTGCCCATATAAGGAATGAATGTGATAGTTTATACCATGCATTTGAAACATTAAGTCATCTAGTTGTATACAAAATCCAAAAATAGTATCCTACATAGCTGAAAGACCAATTTAATGAGACAAAATGAAAATTATGTTTTCTTTGTCTTTTTGTTGTCTCCATTTCTCTTCCCTCTTTTGGTTGCTCCACCTCAGTTAAGGATCCTCCCTCTGTGATTCTTTGGTTTCTTTTTCCCCCTGCTTTTGAGCTTTGCTCTCTTTCTCTCTCTCTGTCTCTTTTTCTCTCTCTCATTCCCCCTTCCTTCCCCCTGCACATTGTGGTATGCAGACATGCAGGAATTTCTGGGCCTCAAAATGATAGACCAAACTTGTCAGCCCTGGATCCTGTTACTAAAGATGGCCGTATTTGCAGTGTGTGTGTCTGTGATTGGCGAACATCTTAGTTACTCCCCACGCGATTGGTCATAACATGTTTGTCCTCAGATCCTCTGTTTTTGGCTAAAGTATGAATTTCAGTATTTTATTCGCGTAAGACAGTTTCTATTTGTGATGTGTGAGTGCACAGTGACTAACTCTGTTTCCTGCTTCTTGTTCTGCTCTGTTTGTCTGTTGCCCCAGAAATATGTATTGGATGCCTTTTGTGTGTCTTCACAGCCTCTATCCTACATGTGCTGAAATTCTAAATGTATTGAGATACTACGCAGAGGAAATGTATGTGAGAGTGCAAATGTCCATTCAACTGAAGAAGTCAGTTAACAGATTCGTCCCTGCCAGTTGCCCAGTTAAAAGGTTGTATAATTTCTGATTGAGCCCATAAGTAAATAGAATCGTAAATTGTCCAGAGGGTACATGGCATACGTATGTGTGTGTGTGTGTGTGTGTGTGTGTGTGTGCGCGTGTGTGTGTGTGTGTGTGTGTGTGTGTGTGCGTGCGCGAGTGTGCGTGTCCGACCACCCGCGCATCTCATTAAGAGTCTCCATGCACGCGC
>CAAKHD010013454.1:21568-38394 GCA_901007705.1 Fistularia tabacaria
GATGCGGGGGTGGAAGATGGGGGGAGAAAGGGGGGGGGGGGGGGGGGGGGGGGGGGGGGGGGGGGGGGTGGGGTGGGGGGGGGGGGGGGGGCACAATCCAGACTTCAGCTGAGATCATTCGATTGGGAGATGATGGTTGCAATTGGGGACAAAGGTCATGGCTGGAATGGGTGAAACACCATAAAAAATTGTTAAAAGTGTATAAACTCTGAAAACTTGGTTGCAAAGTATGTTGAGACCAAAATTTTTTTTGTGGCCTTTTCATTTGGTTTTCTCTTAGATCAAAAAATGGGAAACTGTAGGAGGAACACAATAAAAAATATGAAGGTCTGTTTGGCCAGAATAGATGGAATAGACTTGCATAGATGTACATAAATAGAGAGATGAATGAATGAGAGTTTTTTTAAATTGTGTGACCCTTCTCCGGGCTTCATATCTCTGATGTATGCACTGAATAACTTGGATGACAAACCTTTCTCCCCCTTTTTTGACCTGATGCACTTATGCATGTATTAATGTTAAGAATTTTGTAGCCTGAGACAGATGATCCTCTCTCTTTGTGTAATCTGAACCCCAGACAGAGATGGTACTGCTAACAGTCGCAAAATAGTTGGTGATTCAAGGGGACTCTTTCTGTGTCATAGATAATTGACTAACTATTTTATAGTGGGTGCTCCTAGGTCATGTTATCACATCTTCCTCTGCAATCCCTGCCTGTAGCATGCTTAGAGAAAATGACTATTTCATCAAGGGAATTTTTTCAACATTTTCACCTTGAATGAACGATGTAATTGGCATAAAGATTGCATCCTTAAACGTTTGTATTTTGGAGGTTAGAATGCTGGAAACAAGATATCCGTTGACTCGCAAGTCTGCTTTCAGTGTTTGCAACGGAGGCACCAATGCCCAGGATGGATTTCAAATATTTCTTATTTCACAATTCTAACCCATTGAGATCTGTCATCATAAATCAATGAGCACTGGGAAAAAGTACACTTTAATCATCAATTGGAAGTTTGTGGACTCCTTTACAAGGCATTAAAAAAAGGTTGCAGTTTTGTATGATACTACTGATTGGTCCACTGGTCATTTTTAGGACGGCATAAAATTTGATCAATCACAAATAATTTCAGTTAAAGTTCTTACAACATGTAATTCATCCCCAGGCTAACAATGATCTGCATGGGAGAATTTTCTGTGGCCAGACTAATGCTGTTTTGGGAATTTTATGGCAACGAATAAAAGTGCTCAGAATTTCCATCCGTTTTCCGTTAATGATCCATTTGCATATTTCCAGTGAATGAAAATACTCACTTTCATCTATGTCCAAGACAAAGATCTCGAATGTGGAAGCGAAAAACATGAAACAGAGTAGGAGCTTTCACAACTGTCAGCAAGGCTCTCAGTGAAGCCTTCCTTATTCTAGGAGTCAGCCATGGGTGCTGATATCATCTATCACCAATACCTGTTTACTGCATCCTGTTAAGGTTTCTCCCTCTGCCCACCCATGAGTCTCTGTACACTGATTCAATCTAGCCCTCATTCGACTTTTTCAAATTGTATTACAAAGATACACACACGGGTCTGTTTACCTCTGCCTTTTCCAATGTTCTGTGGCAGAGAATCACATCTGTTATACAGCAGTGTGGTGTTAAATCAAGTGCTATATTTAGAAGCTGACCACAGTCAAGGGTTGGGCAGTTCACAGAAAATGAATTGAAAGTGGCATTTAGAACCTCTAACTGACTTAATCTTGCTCATGTAAATTAATAGTACTCTGTCTTGTACCGTCATCCTGTCCAACTAACCTTATTCCACTTTCTCAAAGCAAAAGCATCGTATGAATAAAAGAAGGCCAAACACTGAGTCAACAACTAGGCGTTTACCCAGGCACCTTAAAAAGACTGCCACGTTTGTTGTTCAGACAGTTTGGTTTCAGTAATGATGACCTAGAACAAAAATTAATCAGTGTAAATGTCACTAAAGAAAAACTAGTTGGAGACGGTATTGGATTAATCATTTTCAGTCGAATGCAATCCGGGTAAAAGTTTGATACATTTTGGTGTCGATTTTGAACCCCTATCGCCCTGATTTCCCACCGACATGGCTTTACTGCCTTCTCCCAACTCATTTCCTTATTCTTTTAATTCACTAATTTCAGCCAATTGTACAATGATTTGTAGATGATTTAATTTAGTCATATCAGTTATGTATGCTGATTTAGATGCAATTAAGAGCTAGGCCCTTTTTGCTTTATCTGGGTTGGTCATTTATAGTATCTAATTGGATTTACCCTGTTTCTGTTTGTGTTCGATTTGCCTTCATGGAGGGAGGAAAAAAACAAGAGGCTCGATTTCTTTGTCATATGACCCACGCTTCTTGCAGAGGATACTGTATATGTGATTCACATTTGAGGCTTTTTATTTTCCACAATTGAAAGAGCAATTCCTACTCCTTTCGTAACCTTGGTTTTCAACTCCACCATACTTCAGTGCAATCATTTGATAAAACAGTTTAATTATTTTTTCGATTGTATTGTTTGTTTGTTTTGTTTTACCTGTTTTGGAATGCAGTTTGTGCCCGTGGCTCTCTGCGGTAACAACATAAATAAGTCAAGATTTATGAAAGCAGCACAGACACCAGTCACAAAAGCATTCATGAATTTAGCAACCTCATGTGATTATTGGGCTATCATGCAAGTGGAACAACAAATTACAAAACGAATGTTATGTGGAGACCTGGTCAATGCCAGTTACCCAACAGCCATCTAACCAGACACAAACAGCAACGCCGGACTCTCAGTGCTCCTGTGGAACAATTTGCAATGTATGGTTCTTTTGAAAAGTAAAGCAGGGGCACCCGGGTGGCTCATCACCATCACAGTTGCTCATATCCAGGGGGACTTCTTCAAGCAGCGGCCAAAATTTTTAGAGATACATTTATTTGTTATTGTACATAGGGCAATATTCAGTGAGTATGAATTTGCCAATATATTAGGACCTATGAAGATTTCTTTCCCCAGGCAGTGCAGGGATTCGCCGTTAAGGTGAGATGCACTGAAACCCAACTATTTTCATGTTTCTAAGCAAATGTACTAATACTGCTTTACATAGGGCTTGCTACTCATGTTATGTGACAGACCCTTTTCTCTATTTATGTCTCACACACACACACACACACACACACACACACACACACACACACACACACACACACACACACACACACACACACACACAGTGTAATAAGCCATAATAAGCCATCTTAGAATAGATTAGTCATACAGTAGCCGGTCGAGTTGGATGCACCTTCCTTTTTTGAGTTACTTTCAATGTATTTGCTTTGGCATCATTAAGAGATAAAATTCCTGCTTTGTTTTGCATTATTTGCTATTTTGCAAATCACCTCTGAGCTCACCCTTGGATTAGGAGCCTGAAATGTTTCATTTAAAATCATCCCTTTATTTTGAGTACATGATTAGTACTCTCTGTTGTGTACAATTTGTTGCTAGATTGTGTAATTGGCTGCATTAGTGCTAAATAATCTAATTTCCTTTTTCCTAAATGTATTTTCTTAACATTAATTGACTGTTAGTTGAAACAAGCAAAATAACCCTCTCCTATCATTTCACACAGCACAGTGATTTGCCTCTCTAACAAGCATGCCAACAACCGAGCTGTATGTAATGAGGCATCTACACAACACTAGTGCTCACAACAGTACCATTGAGCAGAAACAAACAAGCATTTCTGCTCTACATGCATCCTGAAGCAGTTTAAACCCCCACTTTCAGTTCAAACCTTTCTATACAGTAGTTCAGTATAACAATGTATAATACTCTAGCATGCCCATGTTAGAACCCAATTGTTATTCTTGTTTGTTTGTTTGTTTGTTTGTTTGTTTATTTAACATTTGAATCAAACCTGACCTTGACAACATTGATTGGAGCTGTCAAACAACTGTTATATAACCTGTCGTGTTGCAGAGAAAAAGGTGACCAAAGCTCAGCTCTGAGGTTGCCTTTGGTTCCAGGAATAAACCGGTTTGGATAGTAAGTCAGGAGAAGTCACAACTGCATACCTCATACATATTTTTTGATTTTTTTTCGAGATTCATTTGAATCTCCGTTTTTTTTGTCTTACTACGAGCAAAAATGAAGCTCGAGACACAGGTATGCTCTCGGTTTGTCTTCCTGCCTGGTTACCTTTGGCTGCTGTGCTTCAATGAAAAGCTTTTTCTTTGTGTGCCATCCACCCACAATCCCAGACTGCGAACTAGAGGGTCTCTGTTGATCAAACCTGCACCCCCAAGGATACGCAGGGCCTCCTCAGTCCCCTGACACCCTTTTCCTTCTTCTAATGCAAGTGTTGTGTTCCCTAGCCTTTTGTCCCATACTCATGTGTAAATGTATTATGTATGTGCATACATGCATACATAGGATACAAACGGGGTTTCCTTTGTGGATGGATTCTTCTCTTCCAGCAGTCACCCTGCTGTGTAGATCCCTCAGCTGGGGTTTGTTTTTTAGTCAAGCCCCTGATGGGACACCATGTGCCTGAGCTTGGCATGTAGCTGAGGCTGGCCGAGGAGCTGGCCACTCCTTACTTTCTGCCTCTAAAGTCCACATTATGCCCGAACTGTATCCATAATAGTTTCTGAATGTTTTCAGCAAGAAAACAAGCCTCGTCCATCGTAGTACCAGCTGCCAGGGACAATTAGACAAAGATAGAAGTGATGTCAGTAGGCATCAAACACAAGGAAATGTATGGCTTGGCCGGTTTACTCTTTCACTGATTTGAAGTTTGAAAATACAGTATGAGGTTGGAAACTGGGAATTTAAGCTTCAGAAGGCTAGTGACCTTTGACTCTTTGCTTCCGATAAGGGGTCAATAATTAAAGTGGTATCATGTTATGACATCGAAGCCAAAGCCAGTAGGCATTGTTAGGTTTGTATTCCTGATAAATATGAATCTTGGAAAATAGCTCATACACCACATGCAGAGTTTTTCATTGGCAAACATGGAAAAACATGTGTTTCATTGCTTGAATGGCAAAAGTGTTATTGTCCTAAGCACAGTAAGGAAACAAGTTTCCCTTTTCAATGAAATCCTTTCTCTGCTGTCAACGGTGAATTCCAGATAGTATAACATAAATATCAGTAACATATTGGTATGCTTTTACCCATTATTAGGTTGTTAACAGGGTAATAATTTATTTAGTTTTTTGTGGAGTTGCTGGAAAGTTAAGAATGTGTGACTGATGTGAAGAGAACATCCAGGTATTTCTTCATATCTTGCCTGAGACCACACAAAGCTACTGGCTGTGTCATTTGTTTTATAACTATTTGATAGTTCTGGCCCAATGGATGTTAATTTTTTTCCAAGCAATGCTGATCTGTAAAGGATCGCCGAATATAACACACCACCTAGTATATTGACTTGAGGTTTTTTTTCCTATTAATTCTGATTCTAATTTCATTCATTCTTGAATTATACGGCCAATCCTGCACCCAGGATAGCGGGTGGGTGCGCAATCCAATTCCAGCTGAAATGTAGCAGGGGAAGAACTATACCTGGAACGTTCTTGCTGTGAGGCGAGATTGCTAAGCACTCCACCCCCGTTTCCCTCTATTGTGTGTAATCCATAATAAAAATTAAATAAGAACCTTGTGTATGCATTAGGGAGCTACTACTCTGACTCCCTCAGAGTTTCACACCCTTTTCTTTGGGCCGGTAAAGCTGTTGAGTGTAAAACTGGCAATGAAAGTCGCGGTTTTCACTTATGTCAAATTAAACCTACATTTTCAAATGCTGATAACCACTCACACTGTATCATTTCAAGTCGTGTCATCTGTAAATAAGTGAGGGGTGCCAGGAATGAATGGTGTGTTTTTGCTGCTTATAGCGTACATTTTTTGCATTGGACCTAATGATGCGTGTGTTAAGATTATATGGAGAACTCATGTCCTGATACGAGTTCAAAATGAGTATAAGAGGCAAGGGAACGTTGTGTTGCTATTAGCATTGGATTTGGAATCTTTTTATTGTAAGCGACTCCCTGTGCTGGACCATTTTGTTTTTCATTCATATAGTCCAGCATTCATTTCATCACTATCGGTCAACGTTGTTGAGGAAATGGAGAGGAGAGAAAGAATCAGTTAGGCGGTATTAGTGACATAGGGAGACAAAGCAGAGCTTAATTATAACCATGTACGATTATTGATCCTAAAAAGAATTTAGTGCATGCATCTTTTTGAGATGTTTCCACACTGATAGTGCGCAAGTAATTTAAACATAAGTTTGAAATGCAGGGCTCTCAGTCTTTTGGATATATATAATTTGTTTTTACACAAACAAATCTCACTTCCAGCAGTTTCCATATATAGGCTGTTCAAACTTATGTAGCTGCATCCAAATATCAAACCCTGAGTACCTCAGTGCTGCTGTGAATTTTCACTACAGCTCCACTGTATTTATTGAAATAATCACTGATTTGAATTTACAAAGATTCAAAAGAAAACACTTGATCTGATCGTGTAGCTCATTCATTCCGCTGTGCTGACGAACAAATCAGACCTTCCTCTTTTTTTTTTCTTTGCTCTGTCTTCAGAACTAGGTAAATTTCCTGCAGTTTATCTGGTTTTCAAGGAAATGCCTGATGAATTCCTGTGCTACGGGGAAAAACAAGCCTTGGGGGAGGGGATGGGAGGGAGTGAGAAAGAATAGACAACACAGGGTTTTAGATGTGAAGACACTGAAAGCTCACTCTACGAAACCAGCAATGCTTTGCTAATGGCTTTTTTTTTGTTTCCCACATAATGGCCAGCCTGTGACCTCTAGAAATTCTATATATTTTATGCATAATGCACCTCTTTTACACTCTTCTGTCTTGGTACTCGCGCATCTGTCTGACTGCTTCCCTCACTTCCCCTGCACATCTTAATTACCACATTCAGGTGTAAGTTTTACGCTAATTTCACATGCTCCTTCATCATTGGCCGTCATTCTTTTGCAAACATGGCCACTCCGTCATGTTTGGAGGCATGTCAGGGCCAGCTCACTGCACATTCATTGACGCTGGATCATGTCAATGTATGTTGCTGTGTCAGACATCTACTTTCATACATTCCATATATTGTCATTGGCATTTTTAATGCGTATGCTTGCACGCACACATAATCTCCCTTCATTATCTGCTCAGCAGTTAATAGTGTGTGCTTATGGCAAATCTCTTTAGTCTGCCAGTTATTGGAACTAAGATTTTAATTAAGGGAGGTTTTAGCACGGCACACGCTGCATTAGCATTACAACAAGGGCATTTTACAGGGTGCACTGGTAGGCATTCACTCAGACACAATCTAGATTTACCAATCCTGTCAAATTAAGAACAAACATGACTTTGTAAACTCTATGCTGTGCAAAGACTTTCTGTAATGAATAGAGGGCAATGGAATATTCCTGCATTGTCATGCAGAATTGTTCAGTTGTTTTTTCCCCCCGTATCTCGTCAGTTAGATCTGTGAGCCTGACTATGCAGAGAGATGAGTTTGTGTACAGGTTGACATGAAAAGCCTGTTTTCACTTGGACAATGAATTCTCCGATTTACTTACTAGCTTGATTTGGGGCATCAAAAGTGGTTTTGAACCATCTAAAGCCAAGTAAACAGCTTAAATCGTCAAGCATTTATGCAATATTTGCATGTTCACAGATTCCTCATAAGACTAAAGGGTAATGTGTCATTTGAAAGATTTTTTTCAAAGGTGACAAATCTGTCAAATAAACATATGCCCTATTTACATACTAAAACTTCTTAAGGAAATTATTGGTGACGATAGTAACTTGTTCATGTGAGGTGTTAGAATGGCAATTTTTTTTTTTAACGAGACAACTCTGAAACTGTCGTGCTTACAAAGGAGTTTAGTTTGGATCTTCTCAGCAATTCTTACTACAGTGTATATGAATATTTGTTGGGGTTTTTAAAGCTGTTCTCTGGAAAAATATTTCCTTCTCCGCATATTCAGTATAGCAAAGCACACAGACAGTCTTGGGAGAGAATTTTACAACTCTGAGCAGCAGTGGAGGTTTAAGAGTGCCAAATGGACATCTGTGCAAAAGGGACAGTGGGAACAACGGAAGAGCTTAGTCGAGATACCGACACTGTTGTATTAAGCTTGATTTATGCTGGCGATAGTCCAGCTGGTATGCATGCGTGTGTGCCAGAAATTTATGTCAATGTCACGTTCATTTTTGCAAATGCAGATCTTAGCGTGAAAATGATTCCACACTTGATTTTCTGTGTTTGTTTCATAAATCAGGGTCAATAGATGTATTTTCCCTTTTTATCGCACATGATTTATTAGTGCATATTATATGTTTGAATCTGAGATTTCAAGACCTGTTCTCCTTGAAATTAGCGGTACCCAATGTTGGTTCCAGATCTTGGCCTTCTATAATTTCCAGCACACTGCAGTAGGAAAAGGGTGTGTAACTAGGTAGATGAATGACCAGAGTTGAGCAAACCGGAGCAATAGACCCACAGATCACCCAATTTTCCCTAAAAATCCTTTGACACATTTGAGCTCAGATGTGAGTTTACATTGTTTTTCTTGTGACTAACACTCTCCACAATCAGTCCATGCACACCAGCCCTGGAGACCCCTGGCCAGTCTGTTTGGCTGTTTTCCTTGGCCACTCTGCTGGTGGAAAGATGTGTCTCAGTGAGGTCAAACTGAGTCTTTGTCAACTAAAAGAGGGGTTATGAGGAATGGCTCTGAATTGAAAATCACTTTCACAAATTCTATTTTGGACACATGTATATTAGTTTCACCGTGTTTGGTTTGTACAAGACACAGAACAATGAATATGCAGAGCATTTTCACTGTCTATTAATGTATTCAGAGTATATCCATTCTCAAGGATTGTGTCTGCCAGATCTAGTGGTAGATACATTTTTTTGCAAATATAACCTTCCCCACAACAAATTAAGTCTTTCTGCAATGTAGATTAAGTCAGTGAAAATGACACCAAAAACAAGCGGGATTCAAATAGTCTAATCAAAGCATAAATCTAGATTGTTTAATGTTCAGCGCAATCCTAGACAGCTTTCTCAGACTTTGGACCTTGTTTGACGATATGTAGCATCCCTGGCAATTGACCCACCTCAAAGCCTGTGAAACTGAAAGAGGGCAGGAAAGCAGGAGGAAAACAATGGCGCTGAAGGGGTATAGAATATGACTGTAAAAAGAGAAAGAGAAAAAGAACAAAAAAAATCTAAAACTTACAAGACATTTATTGCTATCTCCAACCTTACCACGATCTGAGCTTTTTTTTGTGTCTATGTGTATATTTTTGTGAGCAGTTGAAAGCTATTGACAAATAAAATAGTTTGCCACAATTTGAATTATTCAGGCTTGACTTTCAACAGCAATTTATAGATGAAACTTTCTAACCTTCACACTTAAATTCCTTTCATAACTTACTTGCACATCAAAGGTCTAGGTGAATCCAGACAGATGAGGCTGAAAACAAAGTTTTGAGCCTGGCTTAGCTCAGGGTTAAAGGTCATTTTCCGGTCTGTTATTGAAAGGTACCCTTCAAAGAGTTGCTGATCTCAGTGAAATGCTATCCCTGCAATAAGAAAACTACAGGCCCTTTAGTTTATACATGTGACTTTTTTTAATATTTCTCTGCATCATCTTGCCCACTAGATGGATGTTCATCTGCTTCATCTCGACACAAGAGTTTCAGTATCACCAAACAGTCCAGTCAGCAGATTCTGCTGGACATCTGTCTGTGTAGGAGTGTGTCCGTCTGTGTGAATCAGTGTGCTTGTGTACGACAAAGCGACAATAGTATTCGCGACTCATCTATAACATCTTGACTTTTGTCATCCATTTCTCTCTCTCTCTCTCTCTCTCTCTCTCTCTCTCACTCAAACTGTGTGTCTGTGCTTCCGTGTGTGCAAAGACTGCAGCTGGTCACAGAATACTGGATCAAAGATAGGCACAGTGGACAGTGAGCACAAATGAAGGAGTGGTTAACAAAGAAGGATGAGTGTCTGTGAAGGAAGAGTGAGAAGTTTAATTGTCAAGGATGTGTCTGAGGAGACTAGAAGAAAGGAGTGATGAGGAGGACTGTCCTGAGCATTTTTAATAAGATCTAGTTGCTTTCTGAAGGAGTAGATTTCTCATGAGCTAGGAGTAAATGAGGTGTCTCACCTGGTCAGAGCAGTATAGGTTGAGGATGGTCAAGAGGAGTCTTTGTGGATTAGTGTGTTGGGATTGATAGCTGGGGCAGCTTCATCATTAACAGACAAAACATAAATGATGACTAGAGGGGAATCTTAGAAAATGCCTGTTGAGAGCATGCAGCTAATTACTGCAGGACTCATCTCCATGGTAACTGGATGGGCTAGGGCTGGCCAACACAGAGGAAGACAGATACAAGGAGATCAATAAAAAGGCAGACAAAGAAGGGAGAAAACATTGTCATTAAGCCACATTCACTCTCATTTTGTTTATCTACGTGAATGCTCACTCGTTCCTTTGAGCCCATTCTACCGCAGGGTCTTCTGATTGAGACTGACTATTTAATTGCTGGATCAGTGGTTGATAAAAACATGAGCTTACATGAACACGGTGGCGCCGTCCTCAATTAACCTTAATCAGCATAAACTAATAGCCTACATTATCGGTGTTTCTGTCCAATATTGGCTCTCTTAGTGAAATTTGGTTTTACTTGTAATTAATGCTGTGGAATTTTTTTCCCCAATGTGAAGATATATTCAAAAATACAAACTTCATAATGGAAGCACTCGTCACAGTTTTCCCATTTATATGTATTTGTGAAGTTCATAAAAGATAAACAATATTCAGGTAAAAGGGCTCAACTCTGAGGTTTACAAAATCAAACCTACAGACTGTTTGTCAGTTTTATATCGCACATCGCACCTATTTATATGTCAGCAAAAATTATTTTATTTTTCCCCTGAAATACTGATTAACACACACTCTTAAAACTGACAAGTGTCTGTGTGACAATGTATTATGGCCCTGTAGTTATACAGTGCATTGTGGTTGATAGGGTCATTATGTAAGAAAAAAAACATAAACATAATAAATACAGATTTTGGTTCAAATTAATTTGCTATTATCCTTGCTGTTTATAGCCTGTATTTGATACCAATATTAAAATTTTGATATCAGGGAGGGGAAACCCTTTAGATCTTATAACTGTGGCTAATTTTCAGAGAGTTTCAGAATTGTATAACATTTTTTTTGACAAGTATGCATCAAATTCAACAGTTCCCTGTTGTACATACCTGCAGGGCTCACAAGTTGGTTTTGTTTATACTTGAGGTAACTTTAAGAATGGGATGGCTTTCGATTATTGTTTCATCATTTTACTTTTCATAAACACAGCTTATTACATTACCAATGCACACGGCATGGTTTGATACATTATACCTGCCAAATATATCAAAACTTTGACAAATCCTCTTACCCCTTAGGTTTGTTCTTGTGTTTTGCAGGTGTCTTGCCTGACGGCTTCTCTTTATCAGTCTGTCAATAACTGTGAGGGAGTAGCTGTTAAAGAGGAAAAGGAAGAGTCTGATGACTATACTTTTTGTTGTTTTGTTTTGTCCATCACTTGAAGGCATAGAAGCAGCATGAGTTATCTAAAGACTAAAGTTCTGACCTCCTGAGGAGTAGTAACTAGTTACAAACTACTGTAATCTCTTAATTTTGAACTAGAAAATACACCATGTTGTTATAATCGTATTAGTTTTTTTTGTCCCCAATATTTTTACTGCTCTGTTCCTCAGCTCACCTTCTTCCTTTTCTTCTCTCCCTCCTCTGTTACTCTGCTTCGGGACAAGAACATAAACAGACCCTCGCCTTGGTTTGTTTTGTCGCTGCATGTGCTTGATGCATATGTATGGATGCCTCTGGTGACAGTATGGCTCTCTCCTTCCCTTCCAGCAATCAGTATGGTTTTGTTTACACCCCCGTCTCGCTCCTCTACTCTCTCCAGGCAAATGTCTTACATCAGATCTTTCAAAACATTTATAGCAAAGCTTTTGAAGCTGAGGACTCCCACCGTGGCCAAATATAGTAAACCTGTATCCAGAAGGGGTGTGTATGTGCGTTTGTGTGTGCATGTGTGTGACAGAGAAGAAGTCAGATGACTGTGTGCGTGCATGGTTCTGGGGTAAAAACGTGTTTGTTATTGTTCCCAGCACTTTGCCTGCAGACAACCCTGCCAATTAAAGGGGAGGTTTTATGTGTTAAGAGCAGGAAGTGTTGCTGTGTGTGGCTGTATGCTATTGGCTGCTCAGCTTTTCCCATGTTCCTTCCCTGGTGACTGAGCAGCTACGGCTCTTTACTGCTTCGGCCAAATGATAGGTAAATACAACACACCTTTGATCATGCTTGGCATGTAAAAGCCTTACAGGAACTGTGTACGTGAGGATGTACATGCTGGGCAGATTTCTGAATGACACAGTGAGGTTTACATTTGTGTTCAGCTTTATCAGTGATAAAGTGCTCCACGATGAAACACCTCCTCTTTCTCTCGCTGATGCATGAGTGAAATCATGCCTCTGTCATTGGCTTCCTCCCTCCACCGCCCCCCATCCTTCCAGCATAAAAACAAAACAAGACGTTGTATGAATGAAAGTGGGAGGGGCAGAGTGGCCTAGAAAGGCAGGCAGATAGAGAGACAGATAGCTGTGCAAGGCAGGGTGAGGCTGTTGCAGGGAGGAGGAATAGAGAGGAGTACAGTAGAGTGGGAGGAGGGGATGAATGAATGAGGGAGCTGAATGTTGTTCAATAGCAGTTAGTTTGAGTAGCCTGTTACTGAGCAGAATGTGGAATACTGTGTTGCTGCAGAAGTAGTGGTGTAGTGCTTCCTGCTGACGTGTTGCTGGCACCAGATAGAAGTAGGTGAGGATAGGATAAATAAAAGAATCAGAATTAAAAGCAGTGGCATAGTAAGCCGATTGGATGTTCATAATACTAAAATATCACGTAAGCAGCCAGTTTCCAGGCATTTATATTGAATAGATGTCAAGGAGAGCTGGCTTATTAGCTCTATCTTGCTGTTTTTGCTAATGCTGCTACCTTAAAGCCCATCTTAATTCGTTAAAGCCACAGCAGTAGCTGGATCTTCCTGACATGTAGGCTCCTTAGGTGCGTCTGCCCCCTGTCTGCCCCAGCAAGGCCAGGGTTAAACCCGAGAGGCTCTCCTCCCTGACATGGAAGAGGCCATTGAATAGCTGCCTTCCCCCATCAAGCAAGCGCATTGGCTGAAGCCGAGGGTGGATCTAGGGCTGGAGCAACACTCTGGCATGGAGTTATGGCTGGGGCTGGATTGACGAGCCGTGTCTGCCGCTGTTCTGCTGTATGGTGGTCACAGCATGGACACATAGAGCAGACAGACTCGAGGGGCTGGGCCAGAGAAGAGCAATGCATTTTTCTCTGGGTCAGCGTGTGCTGTGTGCACTGTCTTGTCTTCTGGCTTACTCGGTAGATGTAAATTAAACAACCTCAAGTGAATTTACAATACAAGGTTAGAAATACCCATTACATATTTTTCCACACAATACATCAGCCATTCCTGTAGTTGTTAGTCCATGTTCAGCTAGACATTGTTCTTTACCCAAGAAGCACCATTATAGCTCTCCTCTCCCCTGTGCTGTCACATCTCCTTTTTTTTTTTTTTTACACAGGCAGCAGAATGGGCAGCCCTCCTGTATGCTGGAGGAGGGGGTCCTAACTGTAACTTTGGAAGCGAGCTATTATGTGATCTACATAGAAGTACCATTGCCTCAAAGGCTGGCAGACAATTCTCTCATTTGAATTTTCAGCTTATTGACATTGTTATGAAATAGTATGCAATATGTTTTAAACATTTGTCAGATGCAGTGTATTCACTTTGCTGATATATTCAACCTTATAGTAAGTATAGGTCAAATATCATGTCACCTATTGCCTATATTGTTTCTTTTTGTTTTACCTCTTATCATGAAAGAAAGGGTGAAATTATGCTCAGCATGTTCGGAGCATGATATTTGACATAGATTAACTTTTGACTACTTTGTTCATTTTTGACCTGATAATGAATATATTGAACCGAGATAGACATCCGTGACAGCCATTAGTTGTGCCATAGAGAAGTTGGTTGTAAGTTGGTTAAAGCTTTTGCAGTTTGCTTTTTCCCCTCTTGGCAAAGAAGAATTTTTACATATTCAAACCCCACATACCGTATTTTTGTTGCTGCTACTGATAGGCACTGCATGTGCTTAAAAACAAAGCACCATACGGAAATAATGGCTTAACTGGCTGATAATGATTTTATGTTTTGGAAGACACCTTTTCAAAGTGGATTGTAATAAAAAGTATAGTAAAACCTCAATTAATGGTGCCCTACAACTAATCCCTATTTTGTTCACACCCCACTAGCATGTGCATTTAGTCAAAAGGTCAATTCCTGATACAGGGTAAGATAATAAGTCTCCACCGGGCACCAGACAAGGCAATAACAAGCCGTTTATTAGATCATTATAGGGCTTTAAATCAAACGTGATGGCTAATACAATCACAATGACGCTCCTTGTTCAAATGCTGTTTGCCAATAGGTCAAATGAAACCTGACATGAGCCAGCGACATATAATGTGCGGCCCATTAGCAATCAAGGTTGTTTCCACAGCGCTGCAGACCGCTGCTGCTGACAGTAATTGTGGTCATTCTCCTGGATGCAGGGTGGGCGACCCGTGGTTGTAAAAATGCATGTTTACATTCAAATTACAGCTAGGGCTTGTTTAAGTGTGTTCCTGAACTACATTACTGTTTTTTTAATATGCCTATTTGTGCAAATTAAGTTAAAATGGGTAGACAACCGCTTTGTGTGAGCTGTAATTTTTTTTGATTCAACATGTAAGCAATAAATTCAAGGTTATGGGATTCCAGTTACACTACATCTGCTTTTGCAAGTAAGTATACATAGCTGACCAGAGTAATTTGGGAAGATTTGTACAAAAATAATTTTATGAATCAAATAGTGAAGTCACCAGTTCGACATTAATAAAAGATTTTTTTTTCATGTTCTTTTATGTCGGTGAGGAAGAAATATTTTGCATTTGCAGGATTGCATATTCTGGCTACAGGCAGTACAGCATATCTGTCTATTTATCCAATAAATGTGCATGCGGCAGGCGTGCGTGGTTCCTTTGTTGTTCTCAAATCAATGCAAACACCACTCGGTGGCCATCTCGTCAACAGGGGTTTTGATTTTTTTTTGATTTTTTTTTTGCCTAAATATCGGAGTTATTAAGCAAACAGAATTATTCCTATGAACAGCTCAGACCTCAATTTAATTTTTGTGTCATTAGATTCAGATTTGTTGTTTATATCACCTTGTTTTTCATTATAGTTGTACATTTTTGCAGACAAAATATATCCCTTGCTTTCTCTGGATACTATCTTAATGAACAGATTGTATAAAAATTGTGAATTACAAAAACGAAACAAAACATGACTGGTTTCAGAGATGTCTAATACCTAAAAAACCTGATTTTAAGCATTTTCTATTCTTGTTCTCCTTTCCCCCTACCCTTCTATAGTGTGTTTGGACAATTGCAAGCACGGAGCGTGCAGCCTGGGGAATCAATGCTGCCATGACCAGTGCTTGGGAGGCTGTTCAGAACCAGGAAATGCTAGCAGCTGTGTGGCCTGCAGGAGCCTCCTGCATGGGACCACCTGTGTGGAAAAGTGTCCTCCTGGATACTATGTCTTCAGGGGCTGGCGCTGCGTTAGTTTTTCATTCTGCCAGGTTGGTAAAAATTCTCATTTCAAGGTTATCGAGCATGCATTTGATGTAATCGTAATCGATGTAACCTTTGCTTGTTCAATCAGGAACTCCACAATCAGTGCAAACAGATGAAAAAGATGAACCAAGACCGGGAGTCAAGCTGCTACGAATACGTCATCCACAACGGAGCTTGTATTCCGGAGTGTCCTTCTGGATACACCACTATTAACTCAACAACGTACGTTTAACACCCACACACCAATGATGCTACCACCAACATAACAGTCTTATTGATGGGGGCCATCATTACATGATCATAAATGTAGCAGCAAATTATCCCTCAACAGAACAAGTTGAATGTTGTCACTTAACACAGCCAATAACAAGTGTGCGACAGACATGATGGCTATCATTTAGTATTGGAGATTTACTGTCATCATTTCCCCCTCAAGTTAGAAATATAGTGGCACACACATATGATAACATGACGAAATGCAAACCCTAAAAGTGATCACTGTGAAGTTGAATGACATTGGCGGACTGGAGCCAAGGCCCCAGTTCAGATTCAGTATCACCACACATCCTGGCTTATCAGTGCACAAGTTTTACTAAATCTATACAAACTGGGCATTATAATATTTCCAAACAAGATTAGGTTTTGCCTTTAAGGATGATGAACTAACTACATTTTGTGCAGTAATGTTAAAATAGGCAAATGAATTTACATCAGAATGTTCTCACCCATAGGGATACCTACTCGTGACTATTACAAAATCAACAGTGCTGACAAAGTGCTACAAAATCAAATGATATATTTGAGAAAATTCACTTCATTGGGATTATGTTCTGGATTTCACAGAGAGCCTCACACCTAATTGATGCTAAGTGAATTAGGTGCTCCTGTTATCTGTTTTTGAGCTAGACAATGTGGCTAAAACAAAACCAAGTTGCGCGACAAGGTGAAACTCTTCACCCTGAATCCGAGCTCATACTGAGAACAGATCGGAAGAGCGTC
>CAAKHD010013454.1:46957-62691 GCA_901007705.1 Fistularia tabacaria
TGCACGTGTGCGTGAACACACACACTTTGTTTTACACACACACACACACACACACACACACACACACACACACACACACACACACACACACACACACACACACACACACACACACACACACACACACACACACACCTCAGCTGGACTTTGATATCAGAATGTTGGAATCTGCCAAGGTCAGATACAAACACTGAAGTAAACAAGAAACTCATAAATTTCCACCTTTTCCATCAGGCAAAAGGTATTCAGGGGGCGTCGTATTTTTCTACTACATGAGGAAGTATTCGATCAGCATGAAATCACTCAAGGGTACTTAGTCGTGGTAGTTTTTGAAGGAAGCCAGATTTTCTATTAGAGAGTGGATCAATTTGATCTTACCGAGCGATGCACTGCAGGCAGCCTCTGATGTGGTTCAAGACCAAGGTCTCTGTGGTGGTTTATGTTCATTACTGTACAAAATGAAGTAGATTGGGCTCAATGGTTCCACCTAGTGGTAAATGTTAGTCGATTTGCCAGCATGGCAGCACTACATGCCATTCAGTCACGTCCTCAACATGGTTAATATAAACTAAGCTCTCTCTACCTCATTCTGTGTTACTGCTCTGTTGGCAGTGTGCCAGAGTTTAATTCACTTTGTTAAAAAAAAAAACTCATAATAAAATGTAGCTCTGCTCACTGAAGAAGACATACAAATACTCTCAGTAATACTTTCAGTTTAATACAGCTATCAAATTAAATATCATCTACTGACTCTCATTTCAAAAATATCAGAATTTCACCTCATTTCAATGGTGCTGAGTTCAAGATGTCTCCAACTCAAGTAAAGTCTGTTCTTAGTGATTAGCAGTTTGAGACATTCGGCTTTGAAAGCTTGCATGCGCTGAAAACAGGAACAGTGTTGAATTTAATAAGTTCACCGCTGAACAGAGGTAAAGCTTTCTCATAGGCCCACATCTTCAAATGGGATATTTCGTAGTATCAAGAGAAAATATATACTTCGACTGAATAGTCCAGACCTTTTCATGTAATTCAGAACCAGAATCAGAATTGCTTTATTCGCCAAGTAATTTTACAACTCCAAGGAATTTACTTAAGTAAACGGTGCTTAACAGACAACATGTAACAGACATTAAATAAAGTGAAATAAAGTGAATTAAGGTCGATAAGGGTTGGTGGTGCAAAGTGGCAAGTTGTACAAAGTAGAAAACACAGAGGCAGCCATCCACAGCGCCATCTTGGATCATTCCCATTACTGTTCACGATTCTACACATTAGTGATTAGATATTTATCAGTGGCAAAAGTACAAAAAACATTTTGGACAGTAGGGTTAGCTTTACAATAAATGGTATTATCTTGCACATTGGTTTATTGACACCATTGATAAAGGACTAGCGAGCAGAAGATAGTGGCCTTACCTTCCTCGTTGGCCAAGGTGTGTTCTTCATTTCTTGATAAGTACCCAAGTAGTTGAAGTCACTGAAACCCCAACCCTGCCAGGGTGGACCTTTGGAGAAGCCATGGATTAAGAAGACATAAAGGGGCTTCACAGAGGTTGTGAAAACTGTCTAGTCACTCAAGAAAGGGGAAGAGGTGGCCCAGGGCTTACCTCAGAGAAAGAGAAACAATGTTAACCATCTCGTCTAACTTCTGGGATGTCAGTATCTGTAGTCTCAGCATTATGTCATTTATGTCTCATGTACGCTCTCACAGATGACATATGCGTTTTTCATTGCCAAAATCCCTAGGCTAATTGAGAATGAGGCGATTGTCCTTTAAGGGGCTCTCAGAATTTCTTTAATGCTTTTAAGGGTTGATGTGGTCTTGTCGGACTTGTCACTGAATTACCCTAATAAGGCCCTCGGGTGGTTTACTGCCGAGTATGAAGACATTGGGAATAAGAGCCAGCCTCTTCACGTCACAGGTAATGGGTCTCTGCGAGAAAATGGTGGAATACTCCCTCTGAGTTGGAAGAGAGAGGCTCCCCTAAACAACAGAGTTCAAGTACCTCAGTGTCTTGTTTACAAATGGAGGTAAGATGGCTGTTGAGTTGGACAAGTGGATTAGCGTGACACCGGCAGCACTCTAGGTTCTACTTGTATCAGTCGTATTTAAAATGGTTTGTAGCTGGAAAGGAAAGCTGTCTGTTTGCCTATCTGGCATACCTTGTTAAATATCATCCCTCATCTATTGTCACAGAGGTCCACTGAGGTGGCGAAGGTATCTGAAGAAGAGATGCCTCCTGGGAGAGGCGATGCAGGGTATATGTCCATGGCACAGGCCCAGGGGTAGACCCAGAACATTCTTCAGAGGCTGCGTCTCTTCTGGCTTTGGTGTCTTTCAGGGAAACCTAGAGTTTGTCATATGGGCCAGGGACACCTGGGTCAACAGGGTAAAAGTTCGCTGTGACTCAGCCCCTGATAAGCGAACAAAAACAGATGGTTTGCTTATCAGAGACTATACTGTTTGAGTAGGGTGTAAAATCAATCACCATTCTTCAAAATCAACCTTCTTCCTCCAGGTTTTCTTGCTTTTGGCCCTTTGCCTGACTTTTGCTTACTTTTGTATGTGCTGCTCTTTTCCTGAAGACCATCCCGCCGGCGACGCTCAGTCGGAGTTGCCAACGCTACCCAAATTCCGTTCTTCTTCACCACAGCCCCCAACCTGCCCTTTGGCTCTACCACAACCTCATATGAAAAACAGGAGGAGGAGGACAAGAGATCCAAGGTCTCCAACACTTAATTTCCTATACCACTGCATGTGTTATTGTATGTGCGGATAACTTCATTTATTTATTATTTATTTTTGATTAATAGAATCTTATGAAATGTTCGGGCGTTAATGTTGAAGTTCAAAAGAAGCAATATGGAGTCTGTATTCACATGTTTTTGACTTTCTTTCTACTTTAACTTCATACATGGCATTTCATTCAGCTATGTAAGCCTCTAATTTGCATTCTCTTTTCGAGAAGTCTGTATTTATTTTTGTCTGAAATCATAAGGACCAAAGAGGAGCTTTTGGTAATCCACTTCACGAGTGGCTTAAAATCACACACAAGGACTCTACTCTATGAAACCTGATTAATTCTGGATTAATGTTAATTCAAACCTGACTTTTACTTTAGATTTAACAAGATAATGATGAGCTGACTAGATCTCTCTGCTTGTTGGTGCAGGTTGAACTACTGGTAAATTCCAAAGAGTCGACGGTCATCTCCAACTTACACCACTTTAGCAGTTATAAAATAGAAATCATGGCCTGCAACCATCCGACAAATCCCAAGCACTGCAGCATGGCTACTTATGTCAGTGCCCGAACAATGCCAGAGGGTGAGACGAAACGCCAATCCCACACATTTATAAATACAAAGTGTATTCGTATGTTGTTGTTTTCTTAGATTAAGAGACAAACACATTGAAGTTCTCTCTGGCATTAGCACAGGCCAGAGGTAATCCTATTAAAGTCAGCACAATGTCAACGATCAATACAAAGTGAAATTCAGTGCTTAATGTGTATATACAGTAAGTTTAAAGATCTTCTTTGTGTGCTGCCTACAGAAAAAGCAGATGACATCCCAGGTGCTGTGACCCATGAGATAATGAGCGGTGAACCTGCCTCTGTTTTCATTAAGTGGAATGCACCTCCCTCGCCTAACGGCCTTATCATTCTCTATGAGGTGTTCTACAAGAAGGTCGGAGACACAGAGGTCAGTGACCACTATTGCAGAACATTGGAAGAGTCAGAGCACAGGGAAAAAAGTGCAGGATTGTTTTTTAAAACAACATAGGCAGGCTAGAGGTAAAGGAGCCAAAAAAAAAATCTTAATTTGATCTGTAAGACAGGAACACATCTTAACACCGGCACACAAATGAACATAACTTAAAGGCAAGTAGACATTAATGAAGGATGAGGATTGGCTTGAAGTAAAGGAGGCTGGTGAGAAGGGAAGAGACTGCTATCTTATGAGAATTAGACTTTTTTCCTTTTTTTGTGGAAAGGAAGAAAGGAAATCTTCACCCTTAATCAAAAAATGTCTAGAGTGTGCTAAATTTCCCTGCCAAGTTCTTTATGTATTATTGGTATTTCTGTGCATTTGAATATTTATCTGGCACAATCCTAGTGTCGAGGTGTGTTGCTGTAGTTTCCCTGCTGAAAAAAATGTGTGACTTCAACACTCATTGCTATTCACTGCAGCATTGCCTAAACCTAGGAACTGGTAGCAGCTTCGTTACCATAGCGACAAAGGCAACAAGGAAGACTAGACTGCAGTGGCAGCCCAAACGAAATTGATTTATTTTTTTTAAATGATACCTTGAGCATGTCAGAGGATCAAATGCATCAATTAGCGGTGTAACTCATTTAGTTAATGACCCAACTAGTAAAGAGTAACCAATTTATATGCATTCAGCGGATTTCCGTTCAATAGTATCTCAGTTGAGGCCTTTTTTGTCTTGAATCAGGACACTCGAGTCTCATACTACTTTTAGATTAACATGTAGCGGCTGGTAAAGAATGGTAGGAGTGAATATGCACGTGTGACACTTGCACAATGGGTCTGTCTACTTTAATGCAGGCAGGTTTTGTCACAAGATTAAATGTGCCCGAATGTCTTAGGCAGACTTTATCACAACCATCTCTGCCTGCAACTGAGCTGGAACCCGAAACTGCAATATCGCAGATTTTAAGTCTCCTGGTGTCTAACCTGAGGACTAGGTATCCACGGCAGATGAAATTATGAGAACACCAGGCGGAAGACCACTTAATAATAATAATCATACTTCGTATAGCAGAATCAAGAACAGGTTATCCTCCGCCTCCTGTCTGAATTGAAAGGTTAGGTGAATCCAGACATCTTTGATGGTTGGGAAAAAATTGAGAGAGAAATAGGAATGGCAACACTTAATTTGCAAAATCAAGTGATGCTCAAAGACTCGTTGCAAACAAGGATAAGCCTGCTGGCACAGATAAAATTCATTCTTTTCAAAAGGGGGCAGGCTTTTCTGGTAACCAAAAGCTTTTGTACCAGATGCAAACACTACCAGTCAGACCTGATAATTGCTAGTATCCTGGAGGGGGCATGGAAAATTGATAAGATAGCAATATGACTTTATTGTGTCTTTTTACAATTAAAACATTGTTTCGTACTCATCTGTCAGAAAGACGTTCCGATAAAATCCTTCTGAAATCAAGATACATACGAAGTCTTTGTAGTTAGTCTCAGAATCATCTTGGGACTGAGAAAAATCCTGAACCGCATTCCTCCTGGTGTGTTGGAAACATGCGAGCATCTAAGTGTAGTAGCAGAATCACACATCAAGCCTCAGAAATACATCATTATTGAACACACGTATATTTATTTCAGCGTGTTCGTTTGCATGTATAGCTGCTTAGTGGGCATGTAGGACCCCATATGAGTATGCATTCATAATTTGTCATTTGCCTCAGGGCTACTGTAACACATTTGCAACACAGTTGAAATGTAGTAATATCTTTGACTGAAAATCATCTGTATCACGTGGATTAAGAGACCTTAATGGCACATGTTTATTATTGACACACAGGTTCATACAGCTTGCGTATCGCGGCCGGCGTACCTCAAGTCTGGTGGCACAAAGCTCTCGCTGGTGCACCCTGGAAACTACAGTGTGAAGGTCAGGGCCACGTCCTTGGCAGGAAATGGCTCTTTCACAGAAACCACTTACTTTTTCATGCCAAACAGTAAGGCTGCAGGCTTTATTACTCATTTCAAATAATTCACATGTTTTTGTCATGTTTTAGTCACATGGATGTGGGAGAACTAATGCTCACTTAATTGAGTGACATGCTAACATGTGTGCCTATTGCAGAGGACCCTGGGATAATTGGAGTTGTGATTGGTCCGGTCATCTGCTTCATCCTTCTGCTGTTCGTGGGAGGAGGAGTCTTTTTCATTTTCAAGAAAAAGTAAGAGCTATCGGAATTATCCACCCTATTACTGAACACACAACCGACTTTTAAAGACAAAGTGATGCTCAATTTTTTGTCTGAAATGAGTAAAAAATGTAAAATAGTTCAAGGTCAAGTTTGTAAATAATGGGATACTTGTGAGTTGGTGACATGACAAATAGAAAGACAGCTATACAGCTCTGAAGTATCACTGTTCTTAGAATGTTAGCATCTAAATCCAGATTTCAGTGCCTCACAGTGGTTGTTGGGATGTGTTCCAGGCAAACTGAGGGGCCGACAGGACCTCTCATCGCTTCGTCAAACCCCGAGTACCTCAGCGCCAATGATGGTAAGTAAGGCGTCGTAACATTTCGGGAGGCGAAGAATTTCTGTGTTTTTCTGTCGCAACATCCGTTGTTGGTCAGTGTGATGGGCTGAAAATAAATCACGAGGATTTGAGAATGTTTCACTCAGTCCTATTGCTTGTTTGTGTGTAGTTTACGTCCCGGATGAGTGGGAGGTGCCTCGGGAGAAGATCACTGTGCTCAGAGAGCTGGGTCAGGGCTCCTTTGGCATGGTGTATGAGGGAATTGCCAAGGACATAGTCAAAGGAGACCCGGACACTCGTGTAGCAGTCAAGACCGTTAATGAATCCGCCAGCCTGAGAGAGAGAATTGAGTTCCTCAATGAGGCCTCCGTCATGAAGGCTTTCAGCTGCCACCATGTGGTACGTCATGGCACTGCACTTTAACAAATGTATTTCTGAAATGGAAAGAGGAGTAACAAGCTACACACTGTAACTTAGTATTTACATGTAGTATCAACCATTACCCTTACTGACATGATTGAATTCCCATCATACAGGTGCGTCTTCTAGGTGTGGTGTCCAGAGGTCAGCCCACTTTGGTAGTCATGGAGCTGATGACACATGGGGACCTTAAGAGCTACTTGCGAAGTCTCAGGCCAGACTCTGAGGTATCTACTAGTGATAAAATTGACATATGAACAACTGCTGAAGGAGCCTGGGTCCTACGTTCGCACTTTGCTAGCAGACTGTATGAAAAGTGTAATTTGTGTGTTTTGTAGAACAACCCATCCGGCCGTCCTCCGCCTACTTTAAAGGAGATGATCCAGATGGCTGCAGAAATAGCCGACGGAATGGCCTACCTCAATGCCAAAAAGTTTGTCCACAGAGATCTGGCTGCCAGGAACTGTATGGTGGCAGAGGACTTCACCGTCAAGATCGGAGGTGTCCAAGCTCATTTCTGCTCTTCTTTTTTTGTCATTTGTCCCTTACCTTAACATGACTTTGAAAGACGATATCCTGAACGTTGTCTCATCAATATTTGTTTTTTTTTAAATTCTCTATTGCAGACTTTGGTATGACGAGAGACATCTATGAGACTGATTACTACCGTAAAGGAGGCAAGGGCCTACTTCCTGTCAGATGGATGGCTCCAGAGTCTCTGAAGGATGGAGTGTTCACCGCCCACTCTGACTGCTGGTAAGACACCTCTAAAGTCCAGTAGCTGCTTTAGCTCCGACAGAATCGCTGCTGTGTTTGATTACATATCCGTGAGTGTCTGCAGGTCATTTGGCGTTGTGCTGTGGGAGATCAGCACACTAGCAGAACAGCCTTACCAGGGTTTATCAAACGAGCAGGTCCTGAAATTTGTCATGGATGGAGGATTCCTGGACCGACCTGAGAACTGCCCTGAGAGGATGTGAGTAAATACTGGCAAGAACCACTAGTGTGGCAACTGATGGCTCAGTAATCTCATAAATTATCTTGGAAGGGATGTACACATCATCACATGGTGATAACTTCTATTTAATTCTTTGTGAATGAAACACATGTGAATTAAAACTGAGTTTTAGATTACATTAGATTAAATTCAACTTTATTGTTATTACACATGTACAAGTACAGGGCTACAAAATGCAGTTTAGCATCGAACCAGAAGTGCAAAGAAGCAGCACATGCAGATTTAATCAATACTTCAAACAGTATATACGTGGTACATTAGGTAAATAATTTACAGATAGTACTATGAACACCGTAGACAGGAACTATGGATGCAATTTACAAGTTGAAGTGTACATATAATTATTCTACACAAAAATACAGTTCGAATGGACATTAAATAGTACATAAATATGGAGAACAGCTTCCTAGGGTTAGTAAACCAATACCTACTTCTGTCTATCTATCTCGTATTGTAAATCTCTGGAAAACCAACTATATAATATAATTTTCCATCCGTGTTTCTAAATACTTACTGTTGTACCTCTAGTGATATCCATCTAATTGACAAGTCTGGTTTCCAATAGTGGACTAGATTTTTAAGGATTTTCCTTTTTTAAGTGCTGTTTCTATCTCCTCGCTGTTGTATCCCTTCCCTAGGCACAACTTAATGCAGATGTGCTGGCAGTATAACCCTAAGATGCGGCCAATGTTCCACGAGATCATTGAGATGCTGCGGGAGGACCTGCACCCTTCTTTCCAGGACGTCTCCTTCTTTTACAGTGAGGAGAACAAAATCCCCGAAACCGAGGAGTTTGACTTGGACCTGGACAACATGGAAAGCATCCCTCTGGACCCATCTTCATATTCCCAGAGAGAGGAGAGCTTAGGCAGGGACAGCGGGCCCTCTGTGGCCTTAAGGGGGAACTATGAGGAGCACGTCCCCTACACACACATGAACGGGGGCAAGAAAAACGGACGAATCTTATCGTTGCCCAGATCCAGCCCTTCCTAACATTTCCTGTTTTCTGAAAGAACTTGTTTAGCTGCCCCATCCTCCCTTCTCTTCCAGCTCTTTTTTTTTTTGTCCGAATCTTTTATGTTCATTTCATCATTTGCTAATAGTTTTTCCTATTCTTGGAGAAGCCCTTCAGAAAAAAAAAAATCTCAGGACTTTTAATTTTCTTCCTCATGGCTGCCAAACACAGGCAAGCAAGGGATGCAAACATGGTGTAACATGCTCTTTTTGTTTTCATCTTCCTCCACAACACATTGGACTTTCTGTTATCATATTACCTATCTATTGTTTTTCACTATGTTAATGTTTCCAGGATTCATTGTGATGGAAACGGGAAAGGAAAAAAAAACAAAAAACTGTGAACACAACAAACCTTAAAAAACCACATGGCTGCTTTTGCTCAACCTCCCTTCCTCCCACAACCACCAATCTGCATTTCCACATTTATTTGCATTGTTTATTTTTCTCCAAATGAAATCTTTTTTACTCAGATAGTGGCCTTTTTATACGTGGCCTATAAAGAAAGAGAAGTGTCTATCAGCGCTTTTACTAATTTCCTTTTGATCAATGACTTTTTATCAGTTGGGAACTGTTTGGAATGGTGGGATGTCTCAATCCTAGAACAAACATCTATTCATAGAGAAATTTTGGATTTTATTTTCTTTGATGTTGTTTGGGGGGGGTTCAGCAGAATTCCAAACTACACACAGATTCATCGGGTGTTTGGTAAATAGTTCTAATTTATTTGCTAGATTGTTATGATCTCTCTCTTTCTCAGTTTTATTTCTCTCCTCACTCTATGGCTGAAGGATATTTAAACAGTTAAAAATTGGACAAAGGAGTTCCTCAGACTGACCAATAGCTGCTGTTTTGATATATTTTAGTGGGTATAGAAAAATATAAATACATTTAAGATATATAGTATATATGGAATATTGGTATCTTTTATCAATATTTTATATATAATATAAGATATCTTGATGTTTGTGTAAATAATCCATATTTGTAATATTTTTCATCAAATGCTTTGCTAGTGTTTAGTTTTTATTATTGCCAGGTTTTTTTGTTTTTCTTTTTGAATTTTCTAAATTTTCTTATTTTTATAGCCCTAGAAATCACACTAATCTACCATCAGCGCTCTTTGTGTCTTATACCTCCAGCACCCTCACAAAATCTGACCACCTGGATGGGACAGGGTAAAGCCCCAAGATATTTTCAGCTCACTGCATACCTTTCTGTTTTTCAAAGCTCGATCCCAATATTTTGAGACAAACCTTACCACAACAATAGGAAAAAAAGGAATAACCAAAAAAAAAGCTTTATAAAAGGGGAATGAGGTCTTTCTAGGTCAAAGTGCACCTAATGTTTGTCTCTATTTGCTGTCCTTCTCTGGTCGGATCACGCCTGGTGTATTTAACAGGTTTATGTGTCTTTCACACAATCGCTGAAGAGCCTGTTATCTGTAATGAGCTAGACATTGGCCCAAATGTTGTGCATCATTCTGTGAGCTCCATAGATGTACCATGTTTTTGTTGTGGTGGTGCGAGTGCGTGTTGGGGGGGCGGGGTTTTGGCACCGGCTCGATGCATCAAAGTGGTTGACCAGGCCCCCAACAGTGGTAGCATGTTTTCTCTGTTGCGATGTAAGCGGCTGTAATTTCAAATTTGACTCAAGATTTTGTTTTTCTTTTCCGAGGCTTCCCCATTGGCTGACGAGCCCTCTGCTCAAAGCAGACGGGTGGAAATTTCCACGTTTTTTTTCCCCCTCAGATTGAGCACTAGAGAGAAATACGGAAAGTTCCAGCTACATTCAGAGTCCACAGCAGGTACCGGAGAGAGGCTGTCTCTATCTTCCAGCGTATCTGAGAGAGCGAGAGAGAGAGAACGGGAGTATGAGGGATTGCTAATCCTATTATTCTCCCTCCGATCACATGCAGTTATGCAGCCAGGACACATTGTGCAGCAGCGATTTCACTCAGGTCTGACATTCCAGGATTTAGTTGGAACTGCTGGTTCCCCTATCCGCTTGCTTTGCTGTCCTGATGGCAAAGCTTATACCATCAACCCGTTGTTACTTGCATCATACACTTGACGTATTTATTAGCGGTCAGAAACTGCGAAGGACATGTCCCTAGCTTTTATAGTCGAAATTTCCCAAACTGAATGAACATTGTTGTTCTTCCTGCTGGAAAACCCTAAACATTCCTGTCATCTCTCCCCAACAAACAGACACAGGCTGCGTGAATACTCTCTGCCGTCGGACTGTCACACAGTCTTATCACAATGTTTTTTGCAACAACCTCAATCCAGAGCCCAAAGTCTAAATGCATATCTCCAGTAAAATCTGCCGTCTCGCTCTTTGAACACGCTACTCGATGTGATTGGAGACAAAAGTCAGGAGCCATTTGGAGGGGGACATATTTTTTTTCTCCCCTTGGTACAGACCAGTGCGGTTGCCAGTGTAGCCGAACAGCATTCAGCACTTGAAATATAGCCAAAGTATTGGCGGGTTTCTGTCAACAGTGAGAACCCACAGAATTGGAGAAGAGAAAGCAGAGAATCTGCCTCCACATTTACCAGTGCCTTCTTGAACCCATAGCCATGTCCGGGCTAATTATACTGGCTAGTTTGCGCATGCATACACACACATACATAGACGCATAAACAAAAGCCCCTGTGCTCTCTCCATGTTTATTTGTCTTTCTCGGCGTTAGTGCTTGTTGGTTACATGGGCGCCCATTAGGCTCCGTCTCGGGTCAGTCTCCATTTTCGTAACTGCGTTCTTACGTGTAAGAGAAGAGAAGCATCGTCTCGGCAGTTCTCATAGTTGTATCTCAGCGCAAGGTCTGATCACTTAGTTCACCCAGTGCTTTAGCAGTGACACCATGGAGGCTTTGCTGTTGGCTTCCAGGGGCGTCTGAACTTCTGATTAGATTCAAGGAAACTGTTTAGGGCCATGACATCGTGGGCTTTTATACTTTGTAAAATATCACACTTTAAAAAAAGTGAACCAGGGAATTATATTTACATATTAAAAACAAACATTAGATGCCCGCGGTGGACCTTATCTGTATCACAATTTGACACAATATGCGATTACTCCATGGGGTAAAATCTACTATTTTGGCAGTTGGCATACAAGGGGTTAATGTGTTTTACATCTTTATTTTTCCAGTATGAACACATTAGTTGCTCTGTTAGAATTAGTATGTAGTCTAAATGTGGGACACAGCCTGCCTTGACCTAGGTTGCTTTTCTTGTGGTGGTGTTCGCACAATTATGCAATTTTTAATTAAGATGGTGCCCATATCCTTGAAATACCAGATATTTATTTTATTACAATCATTTTCATGTATAAGAAGAACACAAGTTTAAAAGTGGAGCATTTTTAAGGCGTTGCAGAGCGAAGCGATGTGAAACTTAGTTTGTTATTGTACAGGCAGTGTCTGGTGGTGAGCAAGAGGAATGCTAGTTAGAAAGTAAGTTATTGTTGTCTTTGTGTTTGGCCAGAGTCTACCTCAGTGCATATGGAGGAATCAGTCTAAAGACTCAGAATCGCCCCCATCACTCGCTCAAGAGATCACACAATTTGAAACATCACTTCTCAGTACATTACAAACACCGATGGATAATTCATGTAAATCCCTCTGCTTCAGTGTGTTGTCTCTGTTTTGCTTCTTTTTGTGTCCCCACGGGACAACTCTCATCGACCCTCTTCAAATATTTTTGAGAGCACTGCCTTTCCTATTTTATTTTATTTTTACAATAATAATCAGTGCATTGTTCAAGAACAAGCTTTATCCCTCTCCTATCACCCAAGTGTTTCAGAATTGTAGAAGCGGGGGAATTTCATAGGTGGTCTGTCCCTTTTTATTGTTCCTACAGTTCGTGAAAGAGGCTCCCTCAGGTCCCAGAGGAAGCAGCGTAGCTTTATGAGTGTTCCCCCTTTTTTCACCGTACAGTAATCCTCTGGATTGTATGTAGTCAAGACACTACTGGTTTCTGGGGATGTGACAGTATCACGAGTCAAACAAATCAAAAGTCTTACGACTCAGCGCATATCTGTTATCGCCTACATGCAGCGAAGCCCTGATAATCTCCACTAACCTGAAGCCTGACTCCTTCTTTAGTTTGTCAGTGTCTATCTATGTGTGGTCAAAACAGTTAGTGTTCAAATCCAGTGTTTGCCCCAGTTGTTGTTGTTCCTTCAGTTGTTTCATTCTCTGTTCTGATGCTTTTTGTATGTATATTTTTTCTACTGTGAATATCAAGAGAGAACCTTTATTTACCGTCAATGCCATGGATTGGGTCTGTTCGGCTGATCAGGACAGAGACGCCCAGACTAGTTCATTTGTAAAGAGGAGGACCACACCTCTGCAAAGGAAAAAGCTGGACTGGGACAATCCTGTGTGCCATAAGAACTCTCTACAGACATGAAATCTAGATTGTAACTTTTCGTCTCAGGGAGGCGGCCTGATGCTTCGTGGTTGGAGGATGAGGAGGATGAGGGTGAAGAAGTGCTACCTTTTATCAACTCTGACTGAAAGCGCAAGTTCTTAACACCCTTGCAAGAAAAATGGAGATGATAAGCCCTAAGGACGATGTTTCAGCAACAACCTCCCCCAGTATGAAATCTTTTCTGCCCCTTTCAAGATAATCAGGAATCCTCCACTCACTGACATAATGTGGTTTGGACTGGCCCCTAGTGGCCAGATGGGGGCGTCGCAGGTCGAGGATGGCAAAGCAAACAGGGCCCCTACCCACAGTGCCTTGCTCAGACTAACAGCCAACCTGACCCCTCCCACTCCCTCCCTTCCCCGAGAACTGGTGTTTCCATGAATCACTAAAGAGGACCTCCAAATACGAAATGAAAACACAGTAATTATGTTTGTATGATTTTCTTTTTTTCTTTTTTAATTTAAGTTGTTACTGCAGAGAAAAAAACATTCAAACTTCTTGGTGAGAGAATACTGTAATTTGGGATGATATGACTGATGATTTTTATCAAAAGCAAAAACAAAAAAAAATCAAAAAAAAAAAAACAACTTGTGTCTCTACTCTGCTAAGTGCTGGCTTGCTTTATGCATGAATAGCCTATTTACCAGCTTGATAATTTGATGCTTATTGATTTTGCCTCTCAGCAGCGTTCATCAGTTTGTCTTTGACAGCGGTAACCCAAAGCACATGGGGGAAAAAATGATTAGCAACAAGTGAATATATTACACATTAAGAGGAGATTTCCATTTGAAGTACATCCAGAGTTATTTCCATGATTTTCAAAATAATAAGCTCTTAACTGTAAATAGCAGTGGAACCTTATGGCCCCTGAAAACGAAAGCACTCAATTTAGGGAAGCTGAGGTTTTTTTTTTTTAGTTTTGTTTTTTGTGGATCTCTGTAGACCTAATAAGCGGTTGGACAGAGCATGCTTGTAACGCAGTGCAGGGTGAGAACAAAGCATTGTATGTATTGTCGTTTTATCTTAAAGAAAAGAAAAAAGTATTACATTTTAGAGATGTTGATTTCTATTTTTTTTAACCAAAGTAGGGAGGGCAAATACAATTACCTTTCTGACTGTAAACTTTTACTACTCTTGTACATTATGAATTTAACATTGTTATCAATGTGTATATAACTTTTCTTTTTCTAAATTTAAACAAACAGATTCTTCTTCTTCTTTTTTTTTTTCTTTTTTTTTTTTACACAACCATTACATAGAAGAAAGCAGAGTGGAGTCTGACCATGCATTACACATGAGCAGCAGAACTCCAGTCTGAGGGCTTAAACCCTGTGAAACAAGATAAACAGTTTGTGGCCTGAATTTTTTGGCAATGAACCCTGCTCTTAATCCGATGCATGTTCTTGAATGTTGGCTGCAACGAAAACGTGTCACCCAGCCACAGCGGCATGCCACCCATGAAGTCCTTTTTGTCTCACAAACACGTCACCAATCACAGATGTTGTTGTTTGAAAATTGCTTCTGGCAAGAGAGGTGTGTTAAGTTTGCAAACGTGTGTTTGTTTGTTTATTTTGTTTTGTTTTTTTTAATTGTGGAAACTGGACGAGACCACTGCACATCCTTTTTGAAGAAGAGGAAGATGATTGAGGAAATCCTGAATAAGCTAAATAAATAAATAAATTTAAAAAAAAAGGCAGAAACTTCTGTTCTTTTACCAATTTTTAAGTCGAGACTGTAAAGCTGAAGGCGTCCCAGGGCCCCTCAGCCCTGAGTGAATTAAGTACTGTTCATCAGACGTATGATGACGAATCCCCTCACAGTTGTAGCGACTCGGGTTCGACACACACCACTGTTTCAATGACAGATACTGGCGTTTCACGTTGGCAATCCCAAAGAAACGCAACCTCTTCTTGAATATGCATCTGTCTGTCCAGTGGTCTGCTCCAGTTTACACACCAGTACTTTATATTTGTCTCTATGCTGTCCTGTGTGCTGTATGTCGTTCAAATCGATGGATTTGTGTCTGTGTTGTCCTTGGTTGAAAACTTTGCCAAGGCTTTCTTCGTCTCCGTTCGCTGTTCCTCCTCTCTCTTTGTCCCCTCCCTCCTCGGTGCACATAGGTGGTCCCTAGAATGCTGTTTGTAGTGTTGCAGGATACCTCTTTATTAATGTCATTTATTGCCGATGGATATGCTGATGTATTAATTTTGGGATATGGTGTGTATACGTTATGTTGAGACGTCAGTGCGTATGCAGACAGCAGGTGTATATGTGTGTATCTACAGTCCAAACGCAGCCCGCAATTCACAAAGATCGCTTCATCCCTCACACTGGATCCAAATGTGCCATTATCTTTATGTATCATATATATCGACATGAACGCACGCACACACACACTCACACATACACATACACACACACACACACACACACACACACACACACACACACACACACATACACACAGAAAAAACATGCATATTTGTACAGGATCAAATATGTGCCATGACTAAATGAACGCTTGACAATTTATTTTTTGTATGTTTTCAAAGGAGAGCCAAGTAGTGACATGTACAGAAAATGTTGCAATGA
>CAAKHD010013454.1:62711-90330 GCA_901007705.1 Fistularia tabacaria
GTGATGCTGAGGTGACGTTACATAGGATTGCCTTGAAGCCCGTCCCTCTGCACATACACACACGCACACACACACACAAACACATAAATACTCACACACACATACACACAGAAAAAACATGCATATTTGTACAGGATCAAATATGTGCCATGACTAAATGAACGCTTGACAATTTATTTTTTGTATGTTTTCAAAGGAGAGCCAAGTAGTGACATGTACAGAAAATGTTGCAATGATATGAAAATAAAAATCTTGCTGTGTGTAAATTATTCAACGATTAACTGTTTATATTAAAATTATGAATAAAATTATTGGAGAATACGTGTGCTCTCGTGCTTCTTAAGCGCACCGTGAGGCTCGCAAGCCAGGTCTCAGATGTAGAACTCAGTCGTCGCCCCCCTGTCCACATACAGGTAGGAACCCCCTTAGTCATGTGACCAGTGTAGCGCACATAACGACAAAGACTGACATGCACTGAAAACCTAGAAAAGATGAAAGTGGAAGCTACTCAAGAATTACACTTAGTTCGAGCTCCCCCAACTACACGACAGCGCCCATTGAGCTGGTACAAAAATTAAAAATGTTACTTTGCTTGCAGATGCATATATTCATTTAGACGCCATTGTGCCTTCTATAAACAGGCAGAAATGCTACATTTAGCCATATGCACTACTTGTTTATTACAGAAAGTCCTAACGTTTGTCTTGACGGAAGATTTCCTACAACGGTGTGTACTACTCCCCTCATAGAACAGCACAAACAGGCTCTAACCAGAGTAGAAGGAGAAGTGGGAGACCCCGCTGCACAACTGAGCAAGAAGACAAGTACATTAGACTCTAGTTTGAGAAATAGATGCCTCACAGGTCCTCAACTGGCGGCTTCATGAAATAGTACCTACAAAACGCCAGTGTCAACATCTACAGTGAAGAGGCGACTCCAGGATGCTGGCCTTCAGGGCAGAGTGGCAAAGAAAAAGCCATATCTGAGACTGGTCAATAAAAGGAAAAGATTAATATGGGAAAAAGCACACAGACATTGGACAGAGGAAGATTGGAAAAAAGGGTTATGGACAGACGAATCGAAGTTTGAGGTGTTTGGATCACACACAAGAACATTTGTGAGACACGGAACAACTGAAAAGATGCCGGAAGAGTGCCTGACGCCATCTGTCAAACACAGTGGAGGTAATGTGATGGTCTGGTGTTGCTTTGGTGCCGGTAAAGTGGGAGATTTGTACAACATAAAAGGGATTTTGAATAAGGAAAGCTATCACTCCGTTTTACAACGCCATGCCATTCCCTGTGGACAGCGCTTGATTGGAGCCAGTATCATCCTACAACAGGACAATGACCCAAAGCACACCTCCAAATTATGCAAGAACTATTTAGGGAAGAAGCAGGCAGCCGGTAGTCTACCTGTATATTGGAGTGGCCAGTGCAGTTACCTGATCTCAACTCCATTGAGCTGTTGCGGGAGCAGCTTGACCGTATGGTATGCAAGAAGTGCCCATCAAGCCAATCCAACTTGTGGGAGGGGCTTCTGGAAGCATGGGGGGAAAATTTTCCAGATTACCTCAACAAATTAACTGCTAGAATGCCAAAGGTCTGCAATGCAGTAGTTGCTGCAAATGAGTTTGAAGGAGAAAATTATTATTTCAAATAATAATCGTTATTTCTAACCTTGTCAATGTCTTGATTATATTTTTTATTCATTTGGCGACTCATTTGATAAATAAAAGTGTGACTTTTATTTATGACTTTTTTCATGTGAACTTTTGTGTGTGTGTGTGTGTGTAGATGCTGTTTTTTCTGTCTCGGTGGCACTGCGGGTAAAGTGTATTCAAGCGAACTGTGCTCTTCATAAAAGACACTGTCTCCTTTTGATGTATCTGCCTCTCCTCTGCAGTGACTGAGGCCACTTGAAACACCACATCTTCCCTCCAAACGCCAAACCCAGGTGATGTGACCTCCCTCTTCCTCCCAGATTAATGACATTTCTTTAAGGGGACAGAGAAAGACAATCAAGGTCTATTGTCAGCGTGTCCGTCGTCATGATTAAGAAACTTCAAAAGTGAGGATGCACTTGCAGGACCGGTAGTTGTTTTTCAGCCGCATCTCGCCTAAGGTGTAAAACCATCTCTCAGCTGCAGAAAAAGGGGAAGCGGTGTCGAAATCTTGCAGATGATGCTCCCGGGGTGACTATGAAATGTATTGTCACACGGACTATCAGACCTGCAGCTTCTCTGCTCCCTTTGGCTCCTTGCAGTGACAGAGGGATTTTGTCCTGCCTTCCGCGAAACAGGTGAATATGAGTTTCAAATTGTTATTTTTCATCACAACCCCACCCAAAAGGAAGTTGTTGTTTTTTTTTTTGTTGAAAAAAAAAAGGTTTTGCATTTGAGAAGCAGCAGAATAGACTTTTTCCCTTTTTCTTTTTCTCAGTCAGCGCTTTGCTTACCCCGCCTGTGGGAAAGTAAGGAGACTTTTCCATTTGATGTGCAGTGAGCTGAACTTGACAGTTATCCATGGTTACACTTGTGCAAATTAAGAAGCGTCGCGGTCGTGCCAATTGTCAGGGTGTGTTTTTAAGTTTGGCTCTCAGCAGTCAGGTTGGTGGTTTTAAATGTGCATTTACTCGCTTTACTTTTCTCATTTCAAAATAAAAGGAAATAGAAGTGTCTCTCAGAGTAAGGGAGAAAAAAAAAACCTTCTCGACTTTCGTGATGAACACTTCCTTCTCCTTTTCTGTTTCTGTTTTGTTCCCTTTAAAACGTTTTACCTTTTTTAATTTATTCTTCTGGCGCCTCAGTTAATCGCTTTTTTTTGAACGATACACCAGATCTCCACTCTCTCTCTCTGTCTTGGTTTTGGACCTCGCCTGAGACCCGGGACTTGGGACATGACTCTGGTCTTGAGTAGAAAGGACCTGAAAGGACTGGCAAAACAATAAATTTTTATTTCAAATGTAGCTCAACTCTCATTTGGAAGTGATCGGGCTCTCCTTCATTTCTCCTTTGCTTTTTTTTTTCCTGCCCTCTTTTTTTGGACCACAGTCTTTTGGGAGGTAATCCCCAACCAGCAGCCTCAGCCTCCCCCTCCTTCAACCCCTCCCTCTCCGCTCTTGCCCCCACCCCTCCTCTTTTTTGCGAGCGAGCTGCAGCTTCATTATTCCATCTGGCCTCCCCACCGTGCTGCTCGTATGGCGGACTCTCCCCTCAACAACTCCTGGCCCTCCTTCTCCAAACTCTGGTTGAAGAGATGGTCCTTCAAGAGAGGTAGGGCGGTCCGACGGCCTCGCGAAGGATGAAGTTTTGGGTAGTTGGGTTGCTGGACGTTGGCGGTTACATAGAACGAAGAGAGGGGTTTCATCCAGCTGTGAATGTGAACAAGAGGTAACCTCAGGAAGTCCTGTCAACCGCTGGTTTCCTTTTTTTCTTCTCTCTTGATTTGAAGTCAGGTCTTAACAAAGGCATCAACCATTGTGACAGGCCGGGGCATTTTTATGCTAAGTGACATTTGACATTTGGCTCTTACGAGCCATTTCACAACATAAAAATGAAGTATCGCTTCTGTTCATTCCTCGAAGAAGTCGGTTTTATATAGAAGTAATTCTTTGTGCAGATGTTGCTGTAGAATGAATATGTAGACGAGGTATTATAGTTTCTCCCTTGGATGGCACGCAGAAAACTGAAATGTGCATTTCCACACTCTCGGGAAATATCAAGTTATACAACAACAGGATGTGTAGGGTGCAGCATTTTTTTTTTTTCTCATTGTGAATGTGTAGTTCTGCGTGTTGCAGCTGGAGTCGGTTGAACTTTTGATCAAAGGAGGTCTTCGGACCGACAGTTGTTTTTATGTAAGCATTAACCTTACATCTGACAGCTTCTGCACTCTCCTTTCACCGGTCACACACACAGACACACACACACACACACCTGTTGTTCAGTCAACTCCTAAAAAGTATGAGTCGTCCGCAGCTTCTCTGGGGGCACACAACAATTCCTAAAAACAAAATCGATTTGAATTTTTTTTCAATCAAATGATCGTATCATATGATGCTTTGGTTGGTCGTGCAGAAAAGCACCGGCTGAGTGGAGAACTCGTGCCCGTGTTTCCCTTTTCGTCATTTTGGAGAAGCATACTCCACTGTTGCCTCAAAACAACACAACGATCTCAGACTTCAAGTGGTGCATGTGGAGTGTGTGAAGAGAAATACAAAAAGTATAATGATTTCATCTTTACACTGTTTGTGAATTTCATTCACGGTAAGAATGGGATTTCTTTCCTCACCTGTCGATGGCATTGGTTTCTGCCTCGCAGCAAATTCTTCTAAAATTCTTCGATCAATTTTTATTGCTATTTTAATTATCTATTTTATCAATCAGTCCTTAATCGGATTTCTCCATTTAACATAAGCATCAGCTTGGTCTTACGTCACTGCAGACCGTTTCGCTGGGAGGAAAGGTGGCATGTTTTCAAAAATACTAAAAACCGTGTAAAACAATTCCTCGGGATCTTTCAACGACTGGAGGCCCAAGGCCGTAACATTATCTTTAATGTCACATAATCTAAGATGAATCGCTCATGTCGAGGGAGACAATATGGAACGTTAAACGTATGACTCATTTTCAAGCTGCCTTTATCTATTTTTCACTATTTATTTTCAGGTTGTGACCACAATTGCACTACTTTTAGAATATCTGTGTAATCAAAGTTGCCTGCATTTCTTGTGAAAAGATAAAAATCTTTCTAAAATTGGGAATCACCTACTGTAACATGGAGGATAAAATAATCAAAAATAAAAATTTGCCTGAAATTTCAGCATCATTTCCTGTAGGGCGGCACGGTGGGTCAGCGGTTAGCACTTGGGCCAAACAGCACGAAACTGGGTGGAAACCGGACTCTCATGTTTCCTCCCGCAGTCCAAAAACATGCAGCAGGTCAGGTGGAAAAAATAGGGGAAAATTGCCCCAAATGAGTGAGTGAATGGTTGTTGGTCTTAATATGTGGCCCTGCGATTGACTGGCGACCAGTCCAGGGTGAACCCCGCCTCTCGCCCGATGGCACCTGGGATACTGGGATAGGCTCCAGCATCCCCCCAGCGACCCCGAGTGCAGGATAAGCGGCAGACGATGGATGGATGGATGGATTATTTCCTGTAACTTCGTCAATGGATATCAGTGTAATAAAAAAATGTCTGTTCCCTTCCACAGAAGTTAGATTGATCACAAAAAAAAGGACTTCCTAAAAATGTGCTCAAAGTCACACAAAAGTCACATGTATGAAATCACTAGAAAGAAAAAAAAAAAAGAAAAGGTGAGAGGAGAACAGGGAAATGAACAAAACTTGACAGAATTTAAAGAAAGAAAAAAAACAGATAATGGAGAGAAACTTAAAATGTGTGTTCTCACACACAGTGTAAACAAGATTTATTCGGGGTTGGTTCAGGCAGCTGTATGAATGTGGGGAACAGAGCCGTCAGCTGCAGCCTCGAAACTGATAGATTCGAGCACACCTGCGCCATCAAACACACACACACGCACACACATAGACACACAGATGCTTCATACACACTGACGCTGGTATGATGGATTTGCAGATATAAGAACAGCCATAAAAGGTTATGGCAGCACCAAGAGACAGCATCAAGCGTCTGCACCGAACGTCTGAGTTTACACTTCGCACAAGTGGGATTTGGAAGCAAACACATTCTCTCTCCGGTGGGGACGCCGCCATTCCCTCTGCCTCAACCGGTGATTTAGTGCAATAGAAAATAGATGTGTGTCTGTGTGTTTGTTTACACCAGAGCATCTCTGGCTGTCGGGCCGAGAAGGGGAGAAGATGCTCCCCGGGTCCGGATCCGGACGAAGAGCAGGCCTGCGTTTTATCTCTTGCGATACCCGTGGTCTCGCTGTGACTACGTCGGCGTCCCACGGATGCACGAGTCGATTCAAGCTGCGATAATGGACGAACGGAGCTCCACAATGCACGGGATGTTTGTGCAGAATCTCTGAAATGCAGTGTTCGGATTCCATCGAACACAAATGATATTCAAGCTCATTCTTCTTCTTCTTCTTCTTCTACATTTAAAACCTTTCGGCTTTCCCCTTCAGGGGTCGCCACAGCGAATCGCCCTCCTCCGTCTAACCCTATTTTCCTTGTATCCTCTTCTCTCACACCAACTAATCTCATGTCCTCTTTCATCCCATCCATAAATCTTCTCTTTGGTCTTCCTTCAGACTTCCTGCCCGGCAGCTGCAACCCCAGGATCCACCAATATATTCACTGTCCCTCCTCTGTATCTGACCGAACCGTCTCAGTTAGGCTTCTCTGGCCTTATCTCCAAAACATCTAACATGTGCTGTCCCTCGGATCGATTCATTCTAGTAATTAGTAAAAAATATACTTAATTTTATTTTTGTACGATTTCCAATGTCAAGTAGAACATTTCTGATTTTAAGCTGAAAATAGTCATTTCTTTCAGATTATTTTTGTGTAATTACTCATTTTATTGTCAAGTTCATCTTGAAAAAAAAAAAAAAGAGATTTTCATGGATTTCCGGACAACTTTTCCAGCAATTTTCAATTATCTCATACTTCCTCACCTTCTTACAATAATTGCCCAAGCCATTTTTTGACACTTTTTTTGTTGTTGCCACAATTAACTCCTTAATCAAGATATAGCTCAGTTTTTTTGTATTTTCTGAAAATTTTAAAATAAAATGACACAGACGATTTTTTTTTAGAAGGCGACAATATACTGTATACTTGAATGGTCTCCACTTACAGAGTGCCTTCATCAACGAAGCGCAGCGAAAGAAACTGGGGGTTTCGGACAGTAGAAGCCGGAGATTGAACCACCCTCTAATTGGAGGGACGTCCGTTTTACCAAATTATACGTGTCATTTATTTTTATATCTTATATCAATATAAATCACTTGATGTCATTTCAACAGTAATATATTGCCCAATCATTTCTTATGTGCAGACATAAATGACACATTTACTGCATGTTAATATCGATATGTAATTAAGTCGACTACATTTCGGTTCATGAGGTCCTTCCGATATTTTCCAATTGGCGACTGATCAAATACCCGCTGGTTGTTGTGAGAAACGGTCATGTGTTGTGGAAAAAAAAGAGAAAAGACACTTCTGTTAACCTTGGCTTAAGATTGCATTTAAACATCTTTCTCCTCACTTTTTGTTTTTAATACCAGAAAATGTACTTTATAATCCCCATCAACCCCGTCCACACAGAAAGTTTCAACAAGTTTTGGGAAAAAAGCGCAGAGAAACCCACAGCAGCCCAGCCTGGCTGACACCATGTGCTGGATGGAGAAAAGTTAATGACTCAGTGGGAAATATGCTGGAGCTTTTAGCATCTGCAGAGCCCAGACACATTTCCAGAGGCAGCTGAGAGAGCTTTGGAAATACGAGTGCTAACTTTGGACTAGTGTCCAAACAGCTGTAACTTGTCTGTCAATGTTGTATTTTCTTCTCTGCACAAATCACACATTGGCGGGGTTCAAAATGGTGATGTTGTAGCCTTTTTTTTTTTTTTTTTCCTTGTGTGGAGAAAAGAATCTGCTTTCCAGCAGAAGGCTGGCTCGGGAAAAGTGTGAGGCTCAAGGGGGAGGGCGGGCTTTGCAGAAATGAGGCTGATGTCAGATATCTGGGCTGTGGATCTCCTCACTTCAGTCTAATACACTTACTGTGTCACTCCAAGACATGGTGGAGTTCATATTTCTACACCTTTAACATATATCACTACTTTTATTGACTCTTTTCCAACCAGCTCCATTGTTGGACATGTTCAACACAGCCCCTGCAGTTACCATGCATTTACATGGTAATGGTATTTACAACTGCTCATTAGTTGTTTTATGAATGGGCAACTTCAGGAGGCGGCGGAGAGATTGATCTATGGCTGCATGCCACTAACATGGAGCCCGACGCTGTCTCACCGAGCAGTTGCCAACGGCGACGGCGGTTTGTGGCAAATCGTGAATTGAGGAATCTGTTTATGCAATGGAAATGTGAAAAGGGATTTTTGGTGGGAGTCTTGTGAAGGAGCTGCAGAGCACAGTCACCCAAACTGACTTCTGTGTCTTCAGTCGCATTCAAAATGTAATTAGAAACAGGCATAAATCATCAAATTAATCATGGTCTGGCTCTCTTTCATGAGCTGCAGTGACTGAGTGTGTAAAAAACCCTGACCTTGGTGGCTTAAATCATTGATGTTATCATTAAAATCAATTTACATCTGCTCACCGTGAAACACAGCTTTCTTCTCGGCTCTTACGGACATTCATAAATCTCTGCGTTTGTCCATTTTTCAGCATCTGAGTGCAAACCTTATGGCCGACCCTGCTCAGCTCCCGGCGCCAAACTCAGCATCCAGCCTGGTGCCCGTGCAGAGTCGTCCTCCTCACCGGCGTCGGTCGATAACTGCACCTGCTTTGGTGACGCCGGTGATAATCGAGTAAGAGGCTTCATCCACTCCTTTCCGTCATTTTCATTTCATTTGTTTTTCTTGTGCCTAAATTTAATCATGGTGATGAAAATCACTTAAACTCCCTCTGCTGCTCCTCCCAAACTGTCCTGCAGAGTTTAGGAGTCAGTGATTCCGACGGCACCGGCGAGGAGGTGAGCAGCCTCGTGGAGGATCTGCTGGGTTTCAGCTCCACTCTCAGAGACTCAGAGTATTTCCGAGACCTGCAAGGAGGGACCCCCACTGACATCACACGAACAGAGAAGGAGAGCGTCAACTCCAGCCCGCAGGCGTCCCCAAACACAAACCGTACTTTCGATGTGGAACCTGAACACAAATGGCTGAGCCCGACGCTCTCTCAAATCAATGCACCGTCAGCCCCATCCCATAAACAACCTGCAGAAGAACATCACAGCAGGTTTGTGGTGACTCAGCTCGTCCCCAAGTTGCCGCCCAGCGGTGTGATCAACAATGATGGCTTGTCATGCGTGACAGAAGGCCTCACTTTGACAATTAATGTGACCGAGCTTATGGAATCAATGGAAACAGTGAAAACAACAACAGGGTCTCACGGGGACGAGGAGCGACGCGCAATGGATTTCGACGAAGAATTGGACCAGGACAGCTTCCCCACTTTAGTTCGGTCGATGTCTACATCTCGAAGGCACAGCTGGGGCATACCCGTGTCCCCTCTTAACCTAGGGAGAAGGTAGGAGGAATGCATTTTTATTTATCTATTTGTCACCTTCAACTAGTTTCCACCATCCTAACTCCTGCTGAATTAAGCTAGGTACTTGCTTTGTGCACGTGATGTTTGAACATGCACTAAAATCATTTATGGGATGAAAAAAAGACATGAACAAAGCGTTTTTGACATACTAATGTAGCATTTAGCATGTAGCATGTAACTCCCGTGTTTTGCTTGGCTGATGAGAGCCACGTTTACTACATGGATTTCTGACGATACGTGTCACTATGCTGTGCTGCCAGGCTGAGTCTGGACACCATGGCGACTGATAGTGACGGAGAGAGAGACTATCACGACGAACCCCAAAGAACCGCAGCCTCCTTTGGGGAGGACGCAGATGGTTCCAGGCAGAGGGTCTCCAGTGCGGGAGACTGGTCCACCAGTGATGTAAGAAATCTTAATGTCATGTGAATGCTACTGATGCTTCTGCCTTTGTCTACTATACTTTTGAGAAACAACTGATGGTTCTATGTTCTGCATTTATCAGCTCATCTAATTATTTATGCACTTTGGAAGGTTTTTTTACATCTCTCAGAAAGTCATCTTTACAATGCCTGTCTTGCATAGGACTTTATAATTGTTTTCATCACATTTATTGCAGTGTTAATATTGCTGTTGATATATTTCAATCACATCGTCACATTGTTTGTGGAGGCTGATTAATTCACATTTAATAAAAACAGCATTGGCTGAGTTGAGGTTTGCCCACAAATCAAATAATGGACTTGAATTTTATTTTTTGTAGGATAACAGCAACCGAAGGGACCAGATGATGGCTATATGTAATTATTGCCTTATAACATGTTCGTGCTCATCTCCCATTGTTTTCAGACTACCAGTTCTCCTCAGAGATGTCTGTACCCGCGCTTGCCGATCCTTGCCACCGATGAATGCTCACGAGCTGAACATGTCTCTCTTGTAGTGCAGACATCCAAACGGGCTGAGAAGGCAGCAAGAGGTGGGGTTGGTAGTTTATATGCTTGACACTCAACAGAAAGCTAGAAAGAGGCCTTTCTGATCTTTCCGTCTTTTGTTTTGGCAGCAGAGGAGCTTGATCTTGAGGAAAACTTACATTCTACTGAAGGGCAAAGCCACATGTAAGTCTAGGCTCCTATTTTCTTTTATGGGAATATGTTGTAGACTAACCCCCCCCCCGAAGATGCTGCGGTCAGATCAACAGCAGAATTTTTATGTCTGAGGCGACGGTAACAGTACCTGGAGCCACCGGTTCTGTAGCATACATACTGTTCTGAAGCCGTAAATCGTTACAGTGCGGTAAAGCCATCAGACAGAGAGGCTTCCCCCATTCCTTCCAGACATTTCTGCTCCGTGTCATGCGTCTGCAACCTCTTCCTCCCACCATCCTCTCTCCCAGCTCCTTAGATGGCCCCTCAGTGTGTGTGCCTGTGTACTGTATCAGATTGCGAGACCACATATGTGTGTGTCTGATGGCTGTGTGAATGCAGTAGATGATTCTTCTATTTAATTTAACATCTAGCAGTGCTTGCAGCCCTCTCCTCTCCCCTCTTCTCCTCTCCTCTCCTCCCCTCCTCCCACTCAGCCTCTGTCTTGTTTGTCTTAGGCTGTTGGTACAGAAAGTTCTACAGGAGCTAAAGCTGTACCATGGGTGAGTAAACAGGAGAGATAGATATGCTCACTCCTACCCTTCCTCAAACAGCACCCAACCCTGGAAAGCAGATCATGACAGGGGGTTTGGGGTTGTTGCCATGTACGTGCACGGTTTTGAGGTTTGCATCTGTCTGTTTGTGCACCGCAAAAGGGTGTCATTGTGTTCGGAAATAGAAGACCACCATTGAAGCTGTTTTTTTTCCCTCCCAGCATTAGTTGATGACAGTAAATCCTGGTGAATCTTGCCTATATTCACACTCTTCACCCAGCATGTGATTTTTAACTTTTTCCTGACACCTTTTTCACGACAGTCTCCATACGATGAAAATGTGATTGTCATCTACAGAGAGAAGCAAAGAAACAAAATCAACCAACAACAATCAAATTGCAAGGATGTGGGAAATGTCACATGGTATGAGTTCCTTTCTAATGAGTAAGTTCCATATTGGCCATTGTGGGATCTGTCTTACCTCCGAGCTGAAACATTTAGTTTTGAACCCATTATATACACACACATATATATATATGTATATACACACACACACACACACACACACACACACACACACACACACACACACACACACACACTCATATATATGTATATACACACACATATACATACATATATATGTATATATGTGTGTGTGTGTGTATATATACATACATATATGTATATATATATATTGCTATATATATATTGCTATCTATATCTACATCTATATCTATCTCTCTCTATATATGTATGTGTGTGTCATGTGTTTGTGTGTACACAAATATAAATGGGAGATCACTGATTGTGTGTGACATTACATTTTTTGTGATTGTGTCCCAGCCTTAGAATTCGATCAGCGCTTCGCGGGCCACCCACGTCCAGTGTTTAGTAACTCCCTCCAAACTTTTCCACCCCTGATAATATCAGGCCCAAACAAACAGTAAAATAAAATCCAACTAAACATTCGAGAAAACCGACAGGATGTCACTTTGAAAACGGAGAGGATGTGACATGATGTAATTTATAAACGCCCTTCTTTTTTTTTCTTCGAGGAATGAGGAGGGGGAGGATCGTACTGAGAAGGTAGAGAAAGGTACAAAAGTAAAGAGGACTCTCAGCTCTCTGAGGAACAGGATGACTGGCTCCTTTATTAAAGACAAGGTAAATTCTAGTGCATGTTTCTGGTCTAAACCAATAATGAGATATGCTTTGCTCCTTTAACCACAGTGCCCTTCATGATAATTCCCTATCTTGCCCAGGGCAAATCCTCACGGGTAAACAGTTAACTAGTGTGCATGTTGCTGTGCACACGCATCCTTAATCTCCTTACACAAACCCCTGTTACATATCCTCTCTCACACGGTAATATGGTGTCATACCGGTTGGTATGCGCTGAAGTGGAAATGAACATGGAGAGCGTGCTTGTAAACTTCCCTCTCTTTTTGCTTTTTCTTTGATCCTCTGCAGGGTAAGAACCGGGAGAAAGAGCAGCAGAAGGAGAAGGAGAAGGAGAGGGAGGTCAAAGAGAGAGAGAAAAAGTGTAACAATAGCAATGGGCATCATTTGGTGCCGGGTGCTTTCTCCAGCTGTGCCACCTGCTCACTGTGTAGCAAGACTTTGCAGAGAAAGCATGGCCTGCAGTGCATGAGTGAGTAACACCGAAGCCACAGGTGCACATGCACTCTTGTTTGTTGTCGAGCTCACACACACAGACGCACGCATGCACGCACACACACACACACACACACACACGAACTTGAGCCTATTTATACTCATCCTACTGCCTGCTCACTAACACACGTATTAACACTCATCTAAACAAGCCGGGGCACACAAACAATTACACAGAGATCACGTCAGTCGTAAATACTGTATTCGGGTGTAACACATGTTTGATGCTACGCTGGGTCGATGATCTTTATTGGGATGCAAGCCATTCATAAAATGGCAAAATATCACTTAACGCTGGAACAAAACAAACAGTATGGCAGTACCAGAAAAGATTATTCCCATTAATTTTCCACTTTCTCAAAAGAAAACGGTGTTTAATTTCAGTGCTGCTCATCCCTAAAAGCCTTTGGCTCTGTGAATTATTTACACTCACATTGTCTGCAACTCTTCACTGCATTTTTTTCTTATCATCACTGTGGTTCCTGGCATTGCAAAACACAGCTCTTTACACAGGCTTTGTAATGCATCAGCACCATCCTCTGAAATGTGTGTGTAACCCTGTTTCTTTGGTCGTTGGATTTTGCGCATATCCATTGCCCAAATTTATTGTGCGCATTCAAGGAGTAGACCCGTGCAGGACATTTTCAACTCCTTCCAGCTCCTCTTTCCTTCATCTTTCGGCACACCCGTGAATCATTCAAGCCAGCTGATAAGCTCTGTAATGGCTAATGAAAAACATCCAGTACTGTAAGCATCGTGCAGGCAGCTGTGGGTGGAGCTCATAGATAGAGAGAGAAAAAAAACAACCAAAAATTCCAGTCCAAGAATACAGTTCAAGGGCTTTATAAATGGGTCACTAAGGTTTGCATTAATTAAATATATAAAATAGTAGTGATGAAAACAGACTGGCAAACCAGAGTCAAAGCAAAGAAATATGCAGCAGAACTACAGTGGCGTGTTAGATATATATACCACATATGTTCTCTTATTAGATTTTAACATTTTATTGGAATAGTTTTTCGTTTGCCCCATGTCAAGCACATATTGCATTGGATATGTGAACTAATTTTTATAAACTCATTACAATGTGTTTCTAACTTCAATGTATCATCTGCAATGCGTGAAAGGGGCAAAACTGACAAGTCAAGAGGTAAAATAAACCACAGTCAAAGCAAAGAAATATGCAAAAAGTAAAAAGCAGCAGAATTACAGTGGACTGTTATGTGTATATACCATACTCATTTTTAAACTCATTACAGGGTATTGCTATCCTCAGTGAACTATCTGCGATGCGTATGTGAGTCAGGAAGTAAACTAAAATAAAGGTATCACGGTAAATGTAGTTTATTACACCCAAGTTGACGCTTTTCTTTCGAAAGTCGAATCAACGTCGGAGAGAAAATGTGAAAATGGCGGGGAGCACGCCCTACAATTACATTGTTTCCCACGCAATACATTGGGTGTGTTTTCGCAGACGCCTCAGCGTTTACCTGTCAGACACACTCGTGTCAGTGATTTCTCCATCTCCACTCGTGTGTCACAGACACGCACACACTCGCGCGCACGCGCAGACGCGAGAAAACAAGTGAGTGTCCCTTTAATTTGCAGCGAGCCCTGTGGGGATTCAGCCTGTGGAATGCGTCGTTTGTATGCCAGAGATTGTTCCCAGTGGAGAGTAGGACACAAAACTGGACAAAACCAAGAATGCGGGTTCCTTGTCGCCGCCGGTTTCAGCGGCCGAGCTGATTTTACCTGAACCCGCGGGAACGGTCTCTCCGGGCGCGGAAGCAGCTTATTCAACTTGAAGCGGCTCTCGGCGGAACGGTAAGAAACAGCCGCGGCGGCGATGGACTCCAGCGGGATCAGGTGGATCACTCCCGTTGTTTCGTTCAATGGACTTTTGGGACCCTAGCTAGCCAGCTAAAGGCTCGCTGCTGTCACTCAGCCGCTGCATCTCGTCCCTCCCGGGGTTTATTAGGGATAAACTAGCCACCTTAAGTGGCCTCGTGTAGTTTAATACCATCCGCTCCTAATTCAACTCACTTCACCCCAATGCAACCGCTCTAGCTGGCTAACTAGCCACTTAAGGCTAGCGCGTTAGCTTCTGCTTTGAACTGCCTCTGGAAAGCTGGATATTGAGTTACACTTCGCTCAAAGGGAGACTTTTTTTTTTTCAATAAACCCGAACAAAATCCGTTCAGGTTTAATTTTCTTTCCGTCTAAAATCTCATGACTTGCCTTTAGTTTGACCTTTTTGTTTTTTTTTTTGTGGGGAATATCTGTCACGTCAGACGTGAAGCCCAACAGGTGATCGCTAACGATGTTAGCCTTTGAGATGCTGCTTCACCCATGAGATATTACACATTTATAGCGGGATCGGATGGTTGCTCTCAGTTTGTCAGGAAATTCAAAGGGTCTCATTTTCCTCCTATTCATTTCCAGTTCTAAATGGGTCTTAACATCATCTAATGCGAAACGGTCTCATGGAAGTCTCTCCTCCTGGAGTTCCCAAAGAACCGACCTAGAGCGCTAACTAATATCAACCAATAAAGCCTGGCTGTCCCGGATTTGACTGAAATGAGTTGGGATTTTTTTTTCCCTTCGAGTGTGAAATTCTTGTCGTTCCTGAGCCGAGCAGGTGATGCAGGCATCATGCAGGAGGGAAAGGGCCGGGCCGGGCAGAGGGCGACCCTTCTGCCTGCTCTTTACTCTCATCTGACTGAGTCACATGGTGCTAATTGTGCTTGGCAGCAGCGGCTGGCTCTCACCCAGCTCACCTTGGGCTGCGCAGCCCTCCATCGAGCACCGCTGCTTCTCCACAAATGCCTAATTCCTGACGTTACTTCTCCTTAGACTGACTATGAAGTCGATTTGGCCCCTGACGGTCTCCATGAGTGACCTGAGCTGGAGAGGAGACATGAGCAGAGCGCCTGAGAGGCACTCCGGTTATTTACTTCAAACTCTCCTTCAGATGTTTATTCTAAGGTGTAAAAAAAATCACAAACTCCAAATCACTCCAGTTGATGATGCAAGGCGGGATTTTGTTTACTCATGATAGATTTCGTAAAGAATGAACAAAGATCCTTTTATTTTACTCAGTTTAAAAATAATTTATTTTCCTATTGTACAATATTAAGCTCCTACATGTTATAATTTAGACAAGTCAACCCCTGGGTCAGCAATAGGTCAGTTTTGTACTCTGGAAGCTTCCAATTTATTTTTCTTGATGAATTGAGCCACAGCACATCGATACAGTTTGGGCTTTTTGATTCACCAATTTGTGGAGAAGTGTGGTGTTGGATCTGTTCCTGGTTCTGGCTGTTTCATGAGATGATGTCAGGAGTTATTTTTCTGATTTGCTCTAAGTATGATGTTTTTTGACGCAGTCACGCACAGTTAACAGATGATATCAGGTTCTGGCTGTTGTGTAAGAAAATACACGTGCATCTGGAACCCCTTTACCTCATTGTTGGTTTGTTACATAAAACCACAAAAATAGCTTAACTTTACATGTCGACTATGTTGGTGTCACCCAATTTCTTATATTTCCCTGGTATGATTTTTGTTTTTGGTGATAGTGTGATGGACTGTGCATGTCTTGGTTTTCTCCATGGGTAATCTCGGGCACCTACCATGAACTTAGTAAAATATTCAGTGTTTTTGCTAATGATAGCTGCTTTCTAAATCAAAAAATAATGGAATTCATAGTATTGGCTGGTGGCATATCCAAATTATAGGGTTATCAGTTTTTGATTAGAAAATAGGTCACAACTTGGGTTGTAAATTCCAACTGTTGTAAGATTCATAAAATTCATCGCCTAAGTTCCTGCACTGTAATTCAATTCGGTGTTGAGATCTGCTAATGAAAAAAAGTCAATATCAAACTATATCTGTCAGTGCAGAAATCCAAACATGGTATAATCTCAGGGCGGTTGTATTTTTCTTTTCCTTCCTTGAAGTCTTGGAGGTAAATCTGTCAAAGTTCAAATATATAATTAGTATGTGTATATATATATATGTAATTGCGAAGCCATTATTTTTGTCAGACAGTCATCATACTGTGAAAAAAAGGAATACTGTCCATGATTTTCCCCATTTCCCTGGAAGGAGTTACCCGTGTGGAGTGTGTACAACAAGTATTGTTGCTTGTGTGCTTAAGGCGAAGTTTTAGTGCATGTTGTGTGTGGCGACAGTTGGAATAGTGGCTGAACCGTGGATCAACTGCTGACAAGTTAGGAAACTGAAACTTGTGATGCTGGTCTTGAGCTCATCAGTTGTTTGAAAGTCACCCACATTGGCTTGCTGATAGAAACACACTTTATTTCTTGTGTGTCTGTTGTCCTGACTCTTGCAATAGAAACATACTGGTATATTTTTGGTTTCACTAATAACATGCTGTTAGTAGACACAGAGGTGGTCAGTCATTGACACAAATCAGAGCTGATAAGAACTGTGATATCAGTTGACTGCAAACACGGTGTACTTACTTATCTTAGTTTTTCTTTTACTTCAGCAGAGCAAAAATTCTTTTGAATACAGTTTGAAAAAAAAAACCCTGCACCAATGCAAACTCTGAAGAAAATAGCTTACTTAGGGTTTCTTTAATATCTGTTGAATGACATGGCTATCTTTCCTTCCAGATCTGCTTACCAATCATGGTCCTTTAAATATTGCCCCACCCTAGCAACTCTTAGCACAGTTTTGCATGGTCAAGTTGTTTGTTTGCTGTAGACCTACACATTTAAATATTGTTCTGCTTCCATTGTTTCTTGTTTGAAATCCAGGCTGCCAGTTAGCGTAATTTAAAACATTCACTTCTTACATCCTCTTTTTAATCCAAGTATTGAAATAATGAGAATAAAGTAATCTATGGGTGACCTCCCTCTGGCCTTTATTTTCAAAACTGAAGAGGTGAGCCAAAGCAACAGCAAATGAAAAGGTTTGCTCATTGGTTGTGTTTGTGTTTGCATTGTATAGCAGCTGTACACAGAGGGGAAATAAGCAAGAGAAGCCATTATTGTGGGTTGCAAAGAAGTAAGTGGAAGTTGCTGGTATGGGTCATGTTTATGCTGTGCACAGTAATGCTCCCTTTGACGCCAGACTAGCGCAACAGAACATTTGCCACTCCACAATCTGAAATAGGTGAAGGGATATGAATTGGTTATATATTTCTTACACACTCACTTTGTAACTTACCGTATAGTTTCATCCCTTTCAAAATATGATTGTTTGAAACATTCATTTGATAACAAAATTGAAGATGAAAAAATAAAGGTCATGGGAACTAAAGCAGAGAAAGCAAATGAAAACGCTCTTTCTTATTTCCAAGATTTTCACAGATTCTGGATACTTCAACACCACTGAGTAATATCACAGACCTGCACAGTGTTTCATACTTCTCCATTATTTGGCAGTTTTTATTTTCGATTGACTCCCGTCATTCATGCATGCACAGACTGCCCATCTCCGTGTCTGTTTTCATAGAGAAGCCTCAGCCTTTGTTTTACATCCATGCCTTTTTGTTACTTTTGTACATCTATGAATGGTTTGCATGTATTTCCTTTTTCAAATCAACAAAGTTGTGCCTGTCTGGGTTCGGACCTGGCTTTGCATAGCCAGCTGAGGAAAGGACTTTTGTTGCTCATATTATAAAGTTTAAAACCAGGCACCAGGACAAAATTGCTTACCAGTATGTTTTCCTCTCCTGTAATGAAGAGCAAAATGAAGAGCAAAACTTAATAGCGCAGTGGATTTTTTTTTCCAGGACAAAATATTTTATTGTTGGTAATCAGCAGAGATGCAATTTACTAATAAATCAATACAGGGTGCAGCAGCTTTGTCTTCCACACATGAGCAAACATCACAAAAAAGGAGCAAAAATATAAATTTGCTCCTTTAAAAATCAAATTAATTGAGAATCAATTCATTGTTTATACTGGTGTATTTGAATGTTGAAATGTGCATGACTTTTCTTGATTTTGCTGTGACACCCACCTCTGTTTTGACTATTGAGTTCAGGAGCTTTTGGGTAGGTTTTGAAATGTTGTTTTTTGGCTACATTACTTCCATGTTCAAGCTTACACTCACAACTGCTGCTCTTTACTCAGTATACAGTGTGTTACTATTCTGCAAGTGCTAACATAGTTCTTGTTCTGCTGATTTCCAGACTGTGCTGTGAACGTTCACAAGAGCTGCAAGTCTCTGCTGGGCGAGTGCACCAGCAGCAGGAATAAGGTACATGGAAAAACAACGTTGGTGTGTGCCAATTTTTTGCACATATATGCTGCTTAAATGCAATAGTTCATAGTTGAGATTTTACAAAAAAAATCTACCATATAATTTATTCTCTTTGACTGTTTGAGGTTTTTTATATCGACATATATGTACCTTGTTGCATGTTTTTATGATGTGGTTAAAATGTATGATCTGTCTTTATTGAATCCCAATAGAAAGATTCTTTACAGAGGACGGCCACATCTGGATCTCCCATCCTCGGTAGGTGTTTATGGTTTCTGATTGATGTCAGTGGCCACACTATCAATGAATATAGTTATGAGTTAAATAACATGAAGGTGGTTCAGTCAGATTTTAAAGACCTCATGTCTGATGGTCTACAGAGGATTAAAAAGATGAACCAGATCACATCTGACCTTTGAATCTTAGCTTTTACTCAGTTTGGAAATCTTTCCCTGCCATATGTGCTGTGTAATTTTGGGGTGGAGCACATATGAGGGTGCAGAGGATAACAAGCACTTAATGTACCTCAGAGATGCAGCTCCATCTGGCTCTGGCCATAGGTGACTTTTAAGAGTAGTCAGAAATCTAACCACTAAACAAATATGAATTTTCTAACCATGTAGCTACAGTTAAAGATGACTGATTAGCTTCTAGATAAATTGAAGATGTGTCCACACAATTGTTTTAAAGTTAGAACTTTCAATCAGTGCTAACTGTAATATTGGAATACTCCGTTTTATGTGACTATACCCACAGCAGACATGAGTGAAAGCAGCAATTTCAATAACTGACCTCAGCAAGATGTCATTCTCTTTAACGGCTTGAGTTTTTTCAACCACACCTACTTTCTCCCTATGCCGTGCTCCAGCCAATCATTATCTCATGCAGGGATCAGGAAGGGGAGGTCAAGGTGAATAGTGTAAAGGTGAAGAATCGAAGTTTAAGAAGTAGGAAGGTTTGGTGATTTTCCAGAAGTTGACATGACTGATTGATTATCAAACATCTCTTGAAGTTATTTTTTTTGCAGTAATTCCTGCTGATACCGTGGCAGTGACCATTGAATTTTATCTTTTTTTATTTCCTACCCGTCTTTCTGCCAACCCTCCTACTTTGAGACAAAATCAATCAGTGTGCCAACCCGGGGACTGAAAAACTTGCTATACAATTCTGAAGCTATTCTCATGTTCCTCATTTCCTTCCTCCGCCTTATCATGCCGTCTGTATGGACATGTAGGCGTACAAGTACTGATGCACTATAGCCTGATCCTTTGCCTTTTCTTCTGATCCATGCCTGTGTCTTAACAGAAATCTTACATGGGTTGACACTAGACTCTATTCCTGTTTCTTCTCCGTTCCTCTGTGAATCTTCTTACCCTTTATTCCCTCTTCTCCAACTGTCTTTTCTCATTACCCTCCACTCATCTATCTCTCATTCCATTTCAACAGTGCTAAAAGACAAGGACAGAGAGCCTGAGCCGCCAGGCACAGCCTCATCACAGACCCCGAATGGCTACCCAGGCTTTCCCAGCAACCCAGGCATGACCATTAGTCTGCGGGGACCAAGCACTCAGCCAGCAACAGTCCATAATAGCAACTCTTCTGCTGCCCCTGCTTCCCTCCTCCATCACAACACCAGCTCAGGGTCAGTATCTCTACAGTGCAATCGAAATCCCTCCAATGATGACCCCAATAATGCAGGGTTATGTAAGCCAGTTAGACTGTTCTCGAATCTCAATTGCTGCAGGTGTTTGAAGGAAGTGCTCAATGTAAATGCTGAGTATTTTTGAGATTCCTGTCTTTTTTTCTGTGATTTTCAGATATGAGTATTTACAGTTGACATATTAAGAACAGCCACTTTCTTTAATTTAACAGCCTTTCTAAACTGAGTGTAAGAGAAATTTGATGCCCCCATCTTATATGGATGCTTTTTGCCACTGTCAATCTTGGCTTGTATCATTGAACGCTTGCTCTTTATTAAAACTGCTGCCAGCCACTACAATTTAATTACACCACTGGAATCAGCATGCATGCGACCTTGGACCTGTGGTTGTCTTCCCTCAGATCCCTCCCTGAGGAGATGGATGAGACTGATGCTCTCCGCTTCAAACGCTGCAACGAAGATGCCATTTCTCTTGCTCCCTCTACCGCTGAGTCTGTCATCGTGGAAGGCAAGTTGACGAAAGGAGTCGGCTTCCGTTAGTTGTCAAGTGGTTTCATTCTTTATTTTTGAGAAATGAACGATGGTTCTGTTTTTGTAATATTGCCACTTTATTCTAATGCTGTTAAGAGCTCTCTGGTTCTATCCAGCCCGATGGTCTATCTTCAGGGAGTTTTCTTCAAGACAGGGAGGAGATTTGGAGTGTTTTTCGCAGAGTCTGTGGTGACCTCATTCACTCTCATTAAGCTGGCCTGTGTGGGAGAGACACAGGCTAACTGGGCACCGGCTCACCACAAACATCTTCCTTCCTAGCTGCCAGACACACCCGGACAATGATAGACCTGCGGCGCTAGTAGTCCTCACTCCAAAGGAGCCACGCAAACGCTTATCTCTGTCGTTGCGGAAGCATTTGCAAAAGATTGACAGCGTCAGTCAGTCCGCCTTGGCCTTGTACTTTTCCTTAATGGCAGGCATTTACGTGAATGTCATCAACACTCTTATTTTTCACAAATCATTTTAAAGGATGTCTCGAGAACAACAACTTAACCTGGATCTCAGCAACCTGTCTTATTGACAGTGGGTTCTGCTATTAAGCAGCAGCGAGAAAGTTGGCCTCATACCTCAAAGCTTTTATCAAGTTTTGAATTATTTTACAGTATTTAAAATTAAAAGATTTTTTGTTCCTATTTTGTGTTTAAGAAAATGTGATCTTAAAGTTTGTCTTCCACATAAATCTCCGGATATTCACTGTTTATACCGACACGATAGTGTGACGATTCTAGTTTATTTCCACATTTGCCGAAAAATATGGGCTTATTTATTAATTCAATATGACAGGATCAATTTCTGAAATTGCATGTGATTCATGAACTGATCATATTTCCCCTTTTCAAAGTCTCTGTATTGATGCTGTTTCTCTTGGTCAGTTTTAGCATGTTTGCGAGATAATCCCACCCTGATCATGAACAAAAAACTGAATTCAGGGTTGGGATGGGAATTGGTCACATCCTTTGCTTGAAATGTTTTCTTCCGTGGTTGCTGTTCTGCTGACCTTTTACTCTGACTCTCCCGGGACAATCGAACTGTCCCTTCTTAATGCTCTCATTTGTGTTACCATCATCTCATTTTTAATATAAAATGTTTTTAATACATTTGCACCTTTTCTTAGATGCTCACTATGCAGCAATACGCGCTGATCTGGAGTCTGATGCCCAGGATCTGGAGGTGGAGTCCTGGAGTTTGGCGGTTGACTCGCAGTATGTTAAGAAACTCTCTAAAGAGACAGTGAAGAGACAGGATGTGATATATGGTAAGGGTTCTTAGGCAGAAACTGTTATTATATGGTGAAGGGGAACTACTGTTGAGCAATTGCAGAATGACACGAAAAACAAACAGTAATTCATGTCACAGTGTACATTGTACATGAGTGTGTTAGAACTTTAACCTGTTGCGCAATGCACCCGCAGAGCTGATGCAGACCGAAATGCATCATGTGCGAACACTGAAGATAATGCTGCATGTGTACGTACGAGAGCTGAGGGAGAACCTCCAGATGGACTTGAGCAGGCTGGACTGTCTCTTTCCCCGCCTGGAAAACCTCCTTGAGCTTCACACATATTTCCTGTCTCGGCTCAAAGACCGCCGGCGAGAAAACTTTGTTTCTCACAGTGACAGAAATTACACAATCCACCGAGTCGGAGACCTATTGATCTCCCAGGTAAGATGGAGACTGTCATCGACACTTTAGTTGCTTTATACACCACATCTTTTTATATTTGTGCATAATGTCGTAAGCAATGATCACAAATGTGCCTCTGACAGTTCTCAGGCGAAATTGGAGAGCGAATGAAGGACAGCTACGGTGAATTCTGTAGTCGTCATACAGAGGCAGTCAACTACTACAAAGAACAGCTGCAAAACAACAAACGGTTCCAAAATATCATACGGGTAAAACATTTCTATTCAACTGTTGTTATGTCTCTTAATATCCATAGGGCCTTTGTGGCATTGCACTTGAACATCTTTTTCTTTTTTTCTGTCTTGGTAGAAAATCAACAACCTTTCAATTGTGCGGAGGCTGGGTGTGACTGAGTGTATTCTACTGGTCACGCAGCGGATTACCAAGTACCCAGTCCTCGTGGAGCGCATTCTGCTCAACACTGAAGGTCCTGACTAAAGCAATTTATACTGGTTGAATCATACTCTTATTTAGTGCTTCAATTTATCAAGTAAAGGACCGTATTTAATTGTGTTTTATTTTGAGCATTTTTTGTTTGTTTTGTTTTCAGTGGGTTCAGAAGAACATGACGAGCTGATTCGCGCCTTGGGTTTAATCAAAGACACGATTGTTCAGGTGGACATGCTGGTCAGTCTCCATGAGAAGAACTCTCGCCTTCGAGACATACACACCAAGATGGAGCCAAAGGCTCTGGGAAAAATCAAAGACGGCAGAGTTTTTCGCCGGGAAGATTTGGCACAAGGCAGGAGGCAGCTGTTGCATGAGGGCACAGTTTACTGGAAAGCTGCCTCTGGCAGGCTCAAAGGTGTGATTACACGAGGCAGTCTAGTCTACCATGAAAAAATAAGCTTTGAAATTTATTTAATTGACATTCATTACTCAAAATCATTTTCACCTCTAATCTTCTTTCTGCATGAAATTCTAAACAGTTATTTGTGTCCTCAGATATTCTTGCGGTGCTTCTGTCAGATGTCTTACTTTTGCTACAAGACAAGGATCAGAGATATATTTTTGCTACAGTGGTAAGTGGATCATTTTAATCTCATCAAACACATACATAAATGGAGACAAACTAGAGTAATGACTATAATGTACATTTAATGTTATTCTTCTTGTTATATATGCTGTATAGAGTAGTTTTTTGTCTCCCCTTCCTTCTTAGTGATTTTTTTTGTTTGTTTGTTTTGTTTCCTCCCCATCAGGATAACAAGCCCCCAGTGATCTCACTCCAGAAGCTGATTGTGAGGGAAGTTGCCCATGAGGAAAAAGCCATGTTTCTTATCTGTGCTTCTTCCATCGAGCCAGAGATGTACGAGATCCACACCACCTCCAAGGAGGAAAGAAACACCTGGATGACGCACATTCGGCAAGCTGTTGAGAGGTAGTTTCAGATTCTCAGAGAGGGCATGTTTTGTTGATGGTTCAGCACACTTCCTTAAAAAACCTTGAAAGTTTCCAACGGGAAGAAAAAGAAAACCAAAACTATGTCAATGATGAAAGTGGGAGTGTGCGACATTGCATGTTTTTGTATATTTTAACGTGATGTAACAGTCAAAGCTCTGCAGTATTTTCACATCCAGGTTTGTTTCACTTGCAATGAATTCTACCTTGTCCCTTTAAGCTGTCCTGATACAGAAGAGAGCCTGTTCAGTGAGGAGGAAGAAGCACAAGCTTTCAGGTTCAAAGAGTTTCAAGGTAACACCAGAGACCTACGTTGGCCCACCACTAGAGGGTGCTCATATATATATTTTTAGCTGAACAACTCTCAAGACTATTCCACTGCAGTTGGTTGATGATCTTTTTACATTCAGGATATCAATTGATGAAATGATTCATGATACATGATCAAGTAATGTATCAAGCGATGATTCATCGATTTTTAGATATTATTCCTTTTGAAACTGATCAGAGTTACATACCACATCTTGTTTTTCTGTTTTTAACACTACACATTAGCATTGGTTTTACACAGGGATTTTAAAAATTCCAACATTTATACAAAGTTCTGGTTATTATTGTATGGTGCATGACTAACTAAGCCCTTATTGACATTAAAAATGTTTTTTACATTTTCTCAAAATTGTGGGTTTTCCAAAATAGAGCAGCTGAGCCAAAAGGATGCAGTGATCACCCAGGCGCTTACCGAGAAGCTTCAGCTCTTTGCAGACACGACAGAGTCTGTGGCAGGTCTTGAGGATGCAATGACCCGCTCCAGACTGCTACTCCGAGGGGAAGCCTCAGACCTCCAGCAGGGGGAGACCCTGCTTAAAGGAGCCATCAAAGAAGGTACAAAAGCACCACTTTGTTCCTGTAACTCGAGACACAAACAAAACAACTAGACACTATTAAAAACAGTATCGTCTCCTCCATGTTATAATTATTGCTCGTATTGGATATGAAATTGATAGAATTAGCCTTTGTTGACTGTCCCTCTGTTCAAGTCATGGTACAAACTCTTAACCTCACTAATTCTGTCAATTTAGTGGAGAACCTCCAGAATTTGCTGCAGCCTGGAGTGTGGGAAGAAACTTCACCATCACGGATGGATGAAGGCAGCAGCTCCGGACTACTGCCACGCCGAGCAGACACCTTTGGGGGCTATGACAGCAGCCCTACAATCCTCAGTAAGAGTGAGTGCAGCACTACTACGCCTTGAGGAAGCCTTCTATATAAGGGTTTGCAGTTGTACATCAGTGGACCGTTTGTAATGAATAACTGGAATAACATGAATAAAATTTCAAAAATTTCAAAGGCGTTTGATTATCTTGGCTTGATTTATTGCTTGACAATAACCATGGTATAAGAATAGTTAAACAATAGTTTTATACACACATTTTTCTGTGTCATGTGTTATTGTTAATGTATCTGTTTTCCTGGTTGGTTTGATTTCACTGTTGTTTTTTTGTGTTACTGTATGTGTCTGTCCATATTGATGTGCCTCTGCCAGATGGCAGTGTGAAGAAAAACTATTCTGGTGAGTCTAGAAACAGAGACAGAAGCCAGAGAGCCAGCTCTGACCCTCAGCTCAAAGATCTTTGTGGCAGCCACACGCTGGAACAGATGGTATGGGAAGCAAGTGCGCACACACACACACGCGCACACACACACACACACACACACACACACACACACACACACACACACACACAAAAAAAAACAGTAGATAAAGCCTGTAAAAATATTATACCGGGATCATCGATTTACTTTGTGAAATCATGAGCCTTTAGAATGGCCAGGCTGAAAACACGCAATTACACATGGATGCTTGGTGTCTACAAACGGTTTTGTTTCTTTGATGTAACAAGAATATCTTTTGGCACAGAAGAAAGGAACTCAAACAACCATCTGTCAAAAAAGACATGATGTATGACTTCTTGTTTCTCAGGTGGATGAGGGCAACTTCCCTCCTGCTAAGTGGAACCGCATCTGGTCGAACTCTTTTCCTGAGGCTGAGGTTTGATCCATTTGATATTAACAGACTCTCCTGCTGAGTCGCGATAAAATGACATAGCATTAGTTTGCAAAATCTTGCGAAGTAATATTCAGATGCCACAGGTGTTTCATAAATCATTATATTACTGTTTGTGTTTGTATTCCAGTTCTTTGACGGCGTGCTTAGGCTTTCCCAGAGGCTCTACAGTTTGCAGGTGCAGTTGCCCTTTGCCTTTTTTTTTCCTCTCTTTTTTTGGATTTGCTGTGCCTATATAGATTCACATTTGGATTATCCTTTAGTCAAACAGTCTATTTAATTAATTAACTCTATACAATAACAAAGTGAGCAAAGCTTTCAAGGTGGTTTGCAGAAGTTACATGATTTGTTTATTGACATACACTCAGGTCATTGTATCAGATACTCCCAAATATTTAATTCACAAATCATGTGGCAATGGAAATTGCCCCGAATGACTGAGTGAGTGAATGGTTGTTTTTCTGTAAATGTGGCTCTGAGATTGACTTACGACTAGTCCAGGGTGTACCTTGCCTCTCGCCCGATGACAGCTGGGATAGGCTCCAGCATCCCCCGCGACCCTGAGTGCGGGATAAGTGGCAGACGATGGATGGATGGATGGATGGATGGATGTGGCAATGGCTTAAAGCTGTTAAGAACCTGAAGGCATAATTGAGGAGTTCAGCTCTTCTTTGGCCTAAACATCAGAACAGAAATGGGAATTTTGATATTTGGACATTTATTGATGACAGATTAATAATAGTTAGTGATGTATTGAGCCACAGTTCTGTCAACCAATGCACGCCTTTGACAGAAGACCTCAGAAAACAGTGATTACTAATTATAAAAATGTCGTTTACTAGCCATAGCAGCAAAACTTCCGCCTGTTTTGCAGTACATACATAATAAACCAGTAGATCTATTAGGAGTACATTCTCTCTGTATGCTATTTCCACTTTTCCTCTTCAGAAATATCTAAATATTTTTGAGAGATTTTTTTACCATACTTTTTAGTTGGTTCGAAGACAAATATTTGCCAATGTGTTACACAGAATTTTCAAACAAGTGTGCCACCTTTCTGCATTGTATTTATACTAAATACCTTAAAATTCAGATCGCGTCTTCATTGACATTTTCATCCCATCACTCCTCCTTCAGGCCATCATTTCCCAGCAGGACAGTCAAATTGAGCTACAGCGGGTCTTGCTGACAGAGCGAGCATCTCTGCCCGGACGCCACCGAGGCAACGTGCTCCTAGAGCAGGAGAAACAGCGGACCCTGGCCCTGCAGAGAGAGGAGCTTGCCAGCTTCCACAAGCGACAGTCTCAGCATCGGCAGGAGCAGCAGAGGTGGGAAAAGGAGCGGGAGAGGCACCGCCAGCAAGTGGAGGCCACAGAGGCCCGGCTCCGTCAGAGGGAGGAGGAATGCAGGAAGCTTGAGGTGAAGACCCTGATTCGACTCAAGATCTGTAGATGTAGTGCCCTAAAGATCGGAAGAGC
>CAAKHD010013454.1:113579-172621 GCA_901007705.1 Fistularia tabacaria
AACGTACTTACAAACCCCACAACCCTTTCAATAAACCTTCGGAATTTTTATGGAAAACCCCCCCCCCCTCCCCCCCGCCTCCATCTTCCCTCCCTCCCTCTTGTTTTTGTTTTGGCGGCCTCTTGATACTCTTTTGTCTCCAGCCGACTTTCAAATGTCTTTTTATTCGCGGCGGTTTAATTGTTCGTCTGCGAGATCTGTTTGAAATTGCTCGTTTTGCACATTTTGCATCACAATGGGAGCCATTGATCGGCCTGCTCGTCCCGCTCTCCTCTGCCAAGTCTTCATTCATAGAGGGGGTGTTTCATCTTTTTATGCACTTCAGCTTTGTATTTAAAAATCCATAAATTAACCTTTGATGAGTTCTTGTACCCATATTGGCACCAACGTGTTCACATGCTTGACTGAACGTGGACTGTTATACATGCATAATGCCATGGCACAAGAGGGGGATTTTTGAAGCCTCTTGTTTTTGTCTAATTAAGGGGAAAACACACTGAACAATGTCACCGCAAATGTTGGTTTTTAGGGCGTTCTCTCAAGATTGTGCGCAGATTCGTCGCTCACATTCAGCACGTCGGTACGATCCGTGGTGAGAGCGGGGAGCAGGTGGAGGGAAACGTCTCGAGAGGTGGCGGTTTGCCCTGGAAAGGAGAGGAGTGAAGGTTAGCCATCGCAGGGCAGAATATATGTGTGAATGTGAGGGATCCGAGCGGAACGGTGAGGTAGGATACAGTCCAGTGAAATGGAGAGTGTGGAAAAGAGGAACATGTGCAAGCAGGTTGGAATAAATCGGACAAAGAGTCAGGGGCAACAAAAGAGAATCGGGCAGAATAAAAGGAAAGTGTTGAAGTCTCCGAATTGCCTGAAATATGCTAAGTTGGCAGGAATTCCCTGTAGGTCTATTTGGAGATTCTGAGCTCATAAAATTGTCATGTAATCTGGCTGGAGTCAACGGAGACATGAGTTTGGAATGTGTAGGTCGAGGGCCTTATTGTGTTTTTGGCGCCACTAAGGTTGGGAGAATCGCTGTATATCCTGATTATCTGAGAGGTGCTTCTTTAAGCACAACCAGATGTCTAGAGAAAGTTCATCGAAACAACAGATCCTTATAACCTGGTGAGATACACAGATTGGAGGATATTTACATCGGCCAAATGCTCTCCAGGCAAACCACTGTGCCTATTTGATGCTGTACTTTTTTAATAAAACGTTTTTATTTAATCAAGACGGTGTCGGCGGAATCTTCTTCATCGCTTTTTGATAAATGACGGTGTGCAAGATGGTGGTTTGTGATGTATGGTTTGAAGACAGTGGCATGGAGGAAAAGACAAATAGCAGAGCTGGAGGCACCAGAGACGATGACACTGAGGTCCTCTTTGGGATTGAGGAGGATGTGTAGGATCAGGAGTGAGTCCATCAGAGGGACAGTACATGTTAGATGTTCTGGAGATGAAGGCAGACTGAGACGGTTTTGGACATGGAAATGAAGATCTGTTTCGTTCCCTACTTCCTTTCCACAGTCCAAAAACATGAAGTGGGTTCATTGGAGACCCTAAATTGCACAGATATGTGAATGAGAGAGTGAATGGCTGTGTGTCTCCGTATGTAGCCCTGTGATCGACTGGCGACCAGTCCAAGGTGAACCCCAACTCTCGCCCAATTACGGAAAATAAAATATTCTCTCATCATTCGGGGGCAGGTGTGACTCAGTTGGTGCAGCAGGCGTCCCCTCCAATGAGGGCGTTGGCGGTTCAATCCCTGGCCCTTGCTATCTGCATACTGAAGAGTCCTTGCATGGCAGCGCCACCACCATCCTTGCGTGAGTGCACGTGTGAATGGGTTGATGCAAACTAGTGTAAAATGTTTTGGAACTGCAAGGTAATGAAATTGCTTTCGAAGTGGAGACCATTTACTTTCCTGACAGCCGGTCCACTCTCAGTCTTAGCACTGGCTCAAAGCTGGTCTGCTTGTTGTCGGTAGCTGCAAAGTAGCCGTTTGAAGACTAAAATCATGGAAATATTAGGTTTGGTTTCCTGATTTCAAGGTCGTTAATGATTCTTACTCAAAGAGCAACGGCCTTTCTCAAAGTCAGACTCCTGAACATGCCATTTTTTTATTCATCTACGAAACATTTTGGAGTTGTATTAATTCACAAATTCAGAAAAACAGAAACACGAGTGATGAATTGTAATGACAAATAATTTCATAATTTCATTCTACGAAAGGTGCATTTATTTCCACTCCTTTTTCCTCCAGGAAAATGTAGCTTCTCCCCATTGCCTGATGCTTGCTCCGAAGGACGATCTCAAGGTCTTAATGTTCTTGCTGAAAATTCGATACACCTACAACCACCTGGGTGGAGAGACGAGGTATCCTGCTCCCACTGGACATTTGCGTGCATCTTCAGCCAGTGACCCGGGAGCAGAGAGACGGGCATTGCTGGTAAACTCCAGAACTGCTCCTAACTTGTCTGATTTTTTTGCAGGCAATCTGTGTGTTTACATGACACTGAAGCCAAATTCCGGACATTCCCAGGAAAAATAAGGAGAGGCGGACAAACAATCGAATATTATTCACAAAGTCATTACATTTATTGACAAACGTGAACTGTAGTTACATTAAACGATTCGATATTTCGGACTTCCGGGCCGGGCGAATTGCGTTCTTTGAAAGAAGAACTAGTAAATTATTTGCTACAAAAAAGGGGCTGAGAACTACCTCAGCTGGCTTAAGACAAAAATACAAAATTAAGACCGTTAAGGAGATGTTTTTGTTCAAACTGTGCAAAATCAGAAGACTTCAGTTATTAATAGCTAATATAAATGTATACACAAACATCTTCTCACAAACAGGAGTCAAATTCTATTGGCAAAAACCAAACATATTTAAAATGAACAAACATCGCTAGGAATATTCTTTTTGCTAAACTACTTAGCATTTGTTTTAAACCCATTCAGCTTCAATTTAGGTTTTGGTAATAATGTTTTCAATATAATGGCTGCTATGAAAAAGCGATCATCTGTTTTTTTTACCTGTCAAAACAATGCAAATCCTTATTCTAAGACGAGACACTGTTAAATACATCCGCAAAAAAGGACAGTTTACGAGGCAGAAGACAAATAGGTTACCTTGAAGAAGTACAGACAGCCAGTCGAGCTATACATAACCCTGAGACAAAAAATAACAAACAAAAAACAAAAATGGCATTATGAGCAAAACTTTTCAGAACATGAAATAAAGCCTTTCCTCTCTTGCTTGCTTGTATTTTGGGTTAAAAAGGACAAGACAGATTTAGCTCACCAAAATTGAGGGAAGCCCAAGTCCAGGCTCTAAAAATACAAACAGGAAAGTTGTTTCTGTGCACAAAATCATACATTCCCCCAAATGTCCTCGCTCCAACCCCCGTATGTGTTTGGCAATGTCGAGGTTTAATTCGGTCCATCGGCAGTCACAAGAGGTATTACACCTGAGACGACGGCCAGTGGTCGAGGTCACGGGGTCGGTGATGTTCTTCTTTGAATAAAGAGCCAAACCACGTCAGTTAAACTGACTATCTAATCACTCTGTGAAAAGACATTTTGGTGATGGAGTGTGTACATCAGTGTGTGTGTCTGCAGGTTTTCTGCGTGGCGTTCACTCCATTGAAAAAAAAACAACACAACTCCCTGTACGTCGCCGGTGCAGAGACAACCGTGAAGACCCTGCGGTCTGCGGGGCAACGAGTCCAGGTTTTGGCAGAATGGCCGACGAAGGAGACGAGACATCCAGTCTCTGTGCTGCTTCTGGGATATCAGGCTGTTAAGTCGCTGGGATGTCGGGTAAGATGCTGGGAATCGGTCTGGATGGAACCACAGCAGGGACACCCTTCCTCCCCCATCCTCCAAAACGTGCCTGCATACCAGACACCACGGCTGATCTGCGGCGGGAGAGACGGACAGAGATTAATGTTTGGGTCCCGAGAACCATGAGGAGCCCGTGAAAAGCGACCACGTGACAAGAGGGCAGGCTGGACATTCTCGGGGAGCAGTGTGGAATGCGGAGACTTCGGTCCTCCGGGCCACACATCAGCTTTCCACGCTGCCATTTTATCTGGTTTTGCCCACATAGCGTTAATAACGCCTGAGGATGGGGTGTTATTTAACCAAAATCCCCCTGGCATGTGGGATTAAGCCGCTCAAGTCAGTTATGCAGTTTGGTAATAAATATCTTGACTCCTCTCTGAAAAAAAATAAGCTTCTCTCGATTTAGTGGACGGGGCGACAACTACAAAATAACCCGTCTGCTAATCTTTCTCCGCACTCGCAGTCAGGCAGTCGGATCGGTGCGGTTTTGAAAATTTTCTCTCTGTCTAATTATCAGGCCCCGCTGAGACGGCGGCATCTTACCCAGGAAATTTGGAGTGAAGTTTAAAAAAAATAACAACTCAGTTTAGTACATTTTTGACGATGGCTGCGCTTGTCAAGAAGATGAAGATGCTGAGCAGGAGAGGGGGGGGGGTGGACTCTGACCAGGAGTCTGCTCGGGGGCTTGTTTGGATAACTAATAGGGGCTCTCATTTCGAACGTTGACAAGGCCAGCTGAGGCCTATGGAGGCCAAGTGCGATTGTGAATATGTTGTCTGAGGCAGAACAGCAGGACACGACCACCGCCGTTCTACAGGGATTAAACAGAGAGGCCCCCCCCCCACAAAAAAACCCCTCCTAATGCCGATCAATGGACTGAAATGAGGCCCAGACACAAACCGCTGTTGCCCTTTCACACATGTAGCTCTTAGTGAGAGATTATCCGTGTCAGACTTTTTTTGGACGGGGGGGGGCTCAAGGCAAGGAAGGACCCTGAACAATACGCTGTGGATACAGCAGCGGCTTATTTACCAGGAAGTTGCCAAATCTAGTCATTTCTCCAGCCCGACAGAGTGGGTGTCTTCATTTCTCTTTGTTTTGCTTCCCTTTGTATTACATGGCATCTCTGGCGGCGAGCAGTTTCATTTCAGTCCGGTCGCATGAGAGAGGTCAGCACGGCGTTGCTGTCACTTGTTGGGCAATAGTGTGGATTTTGGAAAACACTCCTGGTTGGTTACAGAATCCTCAAGTGTCCAATCAGACTCAGACTGCCTTTTTTTTTTCGGATAAAGCCTATAAATAGTTTTTACACTGAGCAGTACGGGTTTCAAGATGTGATGAACTGGAGCGATGGAAAACTTTTGGTTTATTCTTGCCCAGTTGGATTCAGGTAGTTTCTCTATAAATCAACTTATTGAAGAGCAACCTGTGAATCACAGAGAGTTTTTTTCCACCGTCTCAATGAAAAAGTGTTCAGTATAATCTATAAAAATGTACACCTTAATCCCTGAAGGTGTATCGACCCCCCCCCCCCAAAAAAAGTACAATTCCGTTCATGCAAACACAAAATTTAAAAGAGAATACACGTGTAGTCTAGCTTAAGTAGGACTCACAGCCGCATTCATCAAACCAATGGCACTTCTGACCGTTATTATAATAGGGTCCATCTGCACCTGACGAACGCCCAATTACCTGTGAAACGCCAAACCAAACCTGAGCCCTCTCATGATCCCTCCCGTGTGTCCTCCGACCCCGCCTTTACTATTTGCTACCAATGATACCGCAGTACTGACCCATGTATGAATCACGACCGCTTCATTTACATGACTTTTCATTATCTGTCGGCGGAGGACGCAAAACATCGGGATGCTTCTCGACACAGCTCCGCACGACAATGAACCCCCAAGTCTCAACGAATCCCCCGAAAAACATTCTTCACATTAAGACTGAAACAAAGAGGGCTTCTGTGTGTGAATACCAGCCACTCCGGTGCTACTTCAGAGGTGCAAATATTACGTAACTCAGATTAATTACCAAGCAGACACACTCTGCCCCATGCCAGCTGGCTTCCTCAAGAGGCCCCTGTAAGTGTATGACAGCTCGTCTCTTTTTAAGAGCCTAATCAAATTAGTCTGGGTTATTATTCGGCCATTTTAAGCATCTTTTTCCATTTTTCCCTTTTTTGTATCTTGCAGCTCGGAGAAAAGTCCAATAAAAACTCCATTAGGTTTATGCAAATTGCAGCAGCCATGCCAAAGGCCTGTAATGTCCCAGATTGATTACTCAGGGGACCCCGAAGTGTGCATGTGTGTGCACGTGCTACCTCTGACTGTGTGTGTGTGTGTGTGTGTGTAAAAGGGGTGTTGCGGTTGAACACAGATGCCACAATAAAAGCCCCATTCTGCTTGCTCCTGGTGGCCCTCACAGCCAGGCATTAATAAAACATTAGTATTGAGTGACTGGGACCTTTTGCACTCCTCCCTCCTGATCCCACCGTGACCTTTGCATTTTACAGCAGCTGTCCGGGGGATGCGGGGAAACCGGCTGAGGTTTCCTGTCAGTGACCTTTGCCCCTTCCAGGTGTAGCCTATCACACAGAGCCAAACCCACCCCATAAAGGGTTTCGGCTGAAGCTGTTAAAAAGGGAATGGTGTTAATATCTGTGATTTCTGGGAGTTGATGGGGAGGGACGGGGGGGCGGAGGGAAGGGGGGGCAGCTGTTGAGAAAACAAAGACTCAATCACAGACTCAGTCATTTCTGGAAGCTGTCATACTCCAGTGTTTTCAAGATAAGCCCGAGTGTGCTGATTTGATTTCGAGGGTATAATTAATTTCCCTGCTTAGCCTCGATAAATACAAAACACGGCGCTTTTTGTAGTCAAAGGCGCTTTTCTGTCAACATCTGATGGAAACGTACCCGACGACGGGCTACGGGAGTTGGTGACAGAATGAGCAGAAACGCTGGTAATGGAGAAACCAAAGGGCAGCGATAATGAATCTTAACTATTGGAAACACACGTCGTCATTCTTACAAAACTAGAGAAAGAATGGTTTTTTAAAGGACGGGGCATCGATGGCGATATGGCTGCCTGTGAGTGTGCGTGTGTGTGTTTGTGTGTCTGACAAAGAATTATGAGGGTAAAAGGAGCGGTTTCACAACTCCATAAAAACAAAACAAGAATACTTGAACAGCTGACTTGGTGGTTTTTCGGCTTCATCTTATTCATAAAAGGAACATCACACAAACACCACACACACACACACACAAGAGGACACACAAACACACACACATGCTTATTTTTCTCTCTGACCCCAGCTTAAAGTTGACGGCCTCCCAAGCAAAGTATTTTTAGGCAGGCGTTAGTCTCGGCTGCCAAATGGCGCAATATATAGCTTTGCTTCTCCAGGTCCTGCTTGTGCTCTCAGTCTCCTTCTCCTGTGTATGTTTGTATGGTTGTGTGTGTCCTTCTCTGGCTGTTGTCCCCTCCCTCACAATGTCCCCTTTCATGGCTGAGAGGCAGCCAAGAAACATAAGGGTAGAGCACCCGCTTAGCAAGTGAGACTTCTGGAAATGTTTCCATCTCTGCTGTCATTAAACAAAGTGGGATGGGAGCTGCAGTGAACTGCGCGCATTCATCGGGATAAGATGCCTTGATCTTTTCCAGCCAGCCTGTCTGTCTCCGTCTCTGCCCAAAAACCTTGGCTGCCATGGAGACGGTGGTCCACAGCGCCAGCCTTGTACAGCTAAGCCCCTCGGAGCCGTCATATCCAGCTGTTTTCGCTGCAGACACGCGTCACGCTGTCAAGCCTCTCGCTTACTCGTGCTCAGCTTTTTCCATTTTCTGGCAGCGTCGAAGGGAGCGTGTTTTTGAATCGCTTTTCCGGGAGGGTACGGACGGAGCACGGCTGATTTCCACTTCCTGCAAGTGAGCTACTTAAAAATCCAAATAAAACTGGTTCAGAGTTATTTTCACCAGAAGATTTTTTTTTCCAAATAACAAGACTAACTTTCATAACAAACGATGAAATCCCTGCTCTGTTATGACCATGAGCTGCCTCAATATTGTCACATTTGACTGCTGACTGACAGAATGACCGAGGAACTGATGTAAGCAGAATCTGAAATTCAGGCGGAGGAAATTTCTTAACAGATACGACTGGACTCCTTCAGTCTACCTACAGTATTTGTTATTTTTTCTTGCATTCCAGCGACTTGACAGTTCCTTAAATGCTATCGAAGCGTGGTGAGGCAGTGACACACTGAACCCTCGTGACAAATGGATGCGTCACACCTGTGAGAATGCTTGATTTATCGAGTCCTCATAGTCCAATTTTTTTAAACTTTGATGCTCTAATAACGACTAAACCGCCAACCAACAATAAGAGATTTGGGATTTTGCTGAGAAAATCTGCTGGCATCCAACTCTTTGCCACGGGTTGCATCAGCGCTAAAATAAGATCACAGGACAGGCCTGGCGCTCTGAAACTTTCAAGTAGCTCGAACGCCACAGGGCAAATGTAGCAATCTGAAAAGCATCCAAATATCACTTGAAACCGGTCTTCTCGTTATCTTGCCCCCGCAGCCCCGCGGCATTTCGCTCCTCCTGTGGCAAAAACTGAAAAAGTCCCTGAGAAGCATTTATAATTTCTCGTTGTGACGCAAGCCTGTGAAAACTCTTACCTGCCGTTTCCCTTGTCAAGGAACTCATGAAGATACATCCTTCCTGCCTACTCATTTCTCCTCTCTAGCACCAGAAACACATTCTTCTTTCATTTAAAAAAATCAGCATGGAGTTTATTCAATTTTTCAAAACCATTTTTCATGTGCAGAAGAAAGAAATTCCGAGATTTTTCTTCGATCTGAGTTGTTGGAGAGCAAAGCGAAGTAAATCTGACGGCTAGTTTTATTACTATGAGAAGATGCATGTAAACATGCTGTTTTGCAATCTCTCCTGGTCGGCTCTCCAAAGCCTTCCTGCCACTCATAATTAAACATTTATCGCGTTGTCTCATGACCGGCTTAAGATAAGAAGCCAGGGAGCAGGCAGCCTGTCTACCTGGTGCTGCAAGAGCGGTAGCTGAGACCCAACTCCCGGCTCCTGTCAGTGACAGAGGTCTTGTGTTATAGCGCTGTAATTACCAGTGCCCACTGACATTCCTGCAGGTCTCTAGACCAGGACTCCACCGTGTTTATCCAACACCCTGCCATCACACAGGCCAGATAATGTGTAACTGTAACCACTAGCAACCCTGAAAACAGCGAGGGGGGTTTTAAAAACCGGCCCGGTCCGGTTTAAACTGACACTCACCTGTCAAACTACTTTAACGCGGTTGAGATTGGGGGGAAAAAAAAAAAAAAAAAAAAAAGGTTTTACATCTGACAGGATAATATTTTAGTTTCCTGTGTTTAAGAAAAAAAAAAGTGGAAAATAACAGTTACTCACCGTGGAAACCTGAGTGTATCTCTAAGCGGAGAGGTATTTCCACGTGCTGACGAAGGCGGTGGGAATGAGTGAGTAGGGCACGCTGGTCACGCTGTCCCAAGAGTCCGACGACGGATCGTAGCAGTCCAGTGTTTTGCACCTTTGCGCCCCACAGTAACCGCCAACCACATACAGCCTGTTTCCCGAAGCCACGGCGTGACAGCTGATCCGTTTGGCCGTCACGTCGCCGAACTTCGACCACTGATACGTCTCGCTGTTGAACCGGTACGCCGAGCTGGCGGAGAATTCCGTGTCGCCCCCGATCACCACGACGTGATTGCCGACCACCGCCGCCGCCGTGTAGCGCCACAGCTGCGGACAAGCTGCCGGCACCGACCAGCGGTTCTGGCAGGGATCGAAGCACTGGACCTTGGGGTATTTCTCTCTGTTGACGCTGGTCCCTCCGAAGGCGAACAGTTTATTGTTTGCGCCCACGACGGCGGCGTTGCTCACGCCTTCTCTGAGAGGAGCAACAAGGGTCCATTTGTTGTTCTGGGGGTCGTACTGCTCCACCTGCTTGAGGGACACTGATGGAGAAGCCGGGAAGGAGCCCGCAAGAGAGGTGTGGCCCCCGACTACGTACAGCACGTGGTCGAGCTCTGCGGAACCGTGTCCGAATCTGGCCACCAGCATGGGTGCGGCTTTGGACCACTCGTCGTGCAAGGTGTCGTAGACCCAGACGTCTTTGGAGGCCCCGTTCTCTGAGCCGCGGCCTCCCGTGACATAAACCTGGGGACGAAAACCAGATAATAAGTGCGAAATTAAAACCAAAAAAAAGAAAAATGATCGTCAGGTGTGCATCGCGTGCGTACCTTGCAGCCGATAGCACATGCGCTGCATTCTTTCCGGGGGCTGGGGATGTCCGTTTTGGGCGTGATCTCCTTGGTCTTGTTGTCGATCATGTAGACTTTATCGCACATGAAGGTCTGTCCGCCCAGCAGCAACAGGGCCTGGCTGACCTTCCTGGGCCGAGCGCAGAAACCCGTCACGATTCCGTCATTCTGGAGGATCCTCATCTTGCACCGCACCGCGTCTTCCACTATTTCCCGGCCCACTTTGTGACACATGACCAGCTCCTCCGATGCAACGTTCTTCAGCAAGTAGGTCTCGGGGAGGAGGGCCAGGCGGACGCAGCGCAGCAGCTCCGGCAGCTCGCTGTGTCTCCTCTCCATGTCGGCCTTGACCCAGTCGATGACGGCCTCGTACACCAGGCTCTCGTCCTCCACCTCCAGCTCCTCGCTGAGGATTAGCTCTTGGACCTTATATCTGGGCAAGTTCAGGAAGTCCTCTGTTTTGTGCAGGGTGGCGAAGTTCGCCAGGCACATCCGCCAAGAAAGCTCGTACAGCCTCTGGCACTGGTGGGCGTCCGACAGCAGCATCATCCCCAGACAGTTAGAGTGGTGGAGGTTCTTTTCGAGGAACTCCGCCGCGGCGTCCCGAATGTCGTGGAACTGGAGCATGTCGCCGGCCTCCAGGAGCGACTCTGCGTTTTCCTCATTGATGATGACTCGGGCTGAGTAGGCGTAGTCGAGCAAGAGCTCCAGCACCTCCGGGTGGAGCGAGTCGTGGAAGTTGACCTCGGTGTCGCGGCTCTCCCTGAGCCCGCCGCCGAACATGGCTTCGAAGTAGCGGCTGCAGGAGGCCAGGATGGCCCGGTGGCAGGGGAAAGCCCTGTTTCCGGCCTTAAGAATGACATCAGTGAAAACTTTACGTTTGCGCAACAGGTTCAGCTGGGTCAACAGGCTGTCGGCGTGGGATGTCTTGTGGAAGAGTTGGATATTCATGGAGCCAGAGCTGGAGCGAGACTTCCGGTTCTCGTGGTTACTGACGGACATCTTGACGTGGAGCTGAAGGAGGAAAGACGGAAAGAAAAGTTACGTGTGGGGGGAGCCAATCGCTTCACCTTTGCCCCATTGAACTGTTTGGCTGATGCTTTGTTATGACAGTCACCCTTCTGTTTTCAGATAAGAACGCGGACATAAACACTCCTTTCCCTTTCATGATAAAGCATCACATAACGCCGACGGCTGATAAGCCGTTGTAAAAAATGAACCCCCTTTGCATCTCTTTGCTCAGTTGCCGTGGAAATGTACTTTAGACTTCCCACAGAGATGAAAGCAGCACAGATAAGAAAGTCCTGTACTTCTGAACACCGATGAGGAATAAAAAGCAAACTGTATATGATAAAATCGAGGACCACAGACTTACCTGCCGGGCCCTTCACATTGGCCCCGGTTATTAATGGCAGGTGATCACTCAGCACCTGGGAGTTGTCATATATCACTCTTTTTTTTCCCACCTCTATAAACATCTGAGGCTGTGAGTCACCTACAACTACACTGGGTGCAGGCCTGGCCCTCAAACAAGTTCCTGCAAAAGCGTCCAAGCCCGCGTTAAGATCTGACACCTCGGAGGATAAAATTATGTAACTGACACGCAACGCCGAGTGTTTGGATTCAGTGCCATCGGAACAGCGAGGCCGGTGTTAGACCTGGCGTGTGAGATGACTTCATTCTGTAGATCTTAGTAATAACCACGTTATATTAGAGCTATAACTGTTGCAGACGTCTTCATTGAAGCGTTAACCTGTGTTATAACACAGTGCACTTAAGAGACCGAGGCAAAACTTGAGCGACCAAGTTGATTTCTTTCGGTTAAAGGGCTCCATTGTTCGGCAGCAGATAAATCTAAGCCCGCTATTCAGCCCGGGAGGACGGCTGACTTCCGCGGGGAAGGGGGGGGGGGGACTCGGCTCCGAACCAAATTGGTTTTCCGCAGTAAATGTGGTCGGGCTAAGCTTTTGTCGCCACGAGTCAACATCTGTGGCCCCCGGGGCCGAGCCGTCAGGGGAGCCCGATTTACCGGCCGCTGGAGGAGTTCTCAGTCGCGACTTACTTTGAATCTCGATCTCGGCTCGGAACTCCGATCACACGCCGCGGTCCGGTGCGCGCTCCCGGTTCGAAGCCGCTCCGTGTCCCTGCTGGCTGCCGGGGCCCCTAAGAGCCATCGGTCACTGACGCAACTGTTGAGCTTCCCGTCGCTGAGACGAAGGCGCGGGGAGAGAGAGCTGGTTGCGGAGCGGGTCCGAGGAGCGGCCACGCAGTCTGCAGCTGCGGAGAGGAGCGACGCGGCTGGAGCGGCGGCTCCCTCCCCCGCGGCTCCTCCTCCCGCCGCCGCCGTCGACCAATGGGATGGAACCTCCGGGCTGCTGCTTCCTCCCCGGGGCGGCGGACCCACCACCTGCCGCTGCGCCTCACCTGCCCCTCACCTACTGCTCAACCCGGGCTCCTCAGCGAAGTCTCCCGTTTTTAACACAGTTGAATTAGAGTTTTGGGAAAAAAAAGAAAAAAAAAAAAGAAAAAAGTTCTGTATGCCTACAAACATCAACACTATGTAAAAACTGTATGTGTGTGTGTATATATGTATATGTGTATATATACACACACATACATATATAGTGTCTATGAATGGATGTGCGTCTGCATGTATGTACGTATGTGTGTTGGTTTGCATGTATTTTAAATGTGTGTATATGTATATAATGTAAATATATTATGAATAGGTATTTATGTGTGTTGTATGTATGTATGTATGTATGTATGGCGGTATGTGTGTGTGTGTGTTGGTATTTATGTATGTATTTTATATGTGTGCGTTTATGTATACGTTTAAATGTATATATACATATACATTGTGTATTAAGAATGTACATATGTATGTTGCTTTGCATGTTGGTGTGTGTTTATATGTATGTATTTATATGTGTGTGTTTCAATGAACACAACCTATATGTATATATTGTGTATATGTACTCCACTATCTGGCTAAAAGTATTCACTCACCTGCCTTGACTCGCATATTAACTGAAGTGACATCCTATTCCTAATCCATAGGGTCAATATGACGGGGGTCCACCCTTTGCAACTATCACAGCTTCAACTCTTCTGGAAAGACTGTCCACAAGGTTCAGGAATGTGTTTATGGGAATTTTTGACCATTCTTCCGACAGCGCATTTGTGAGGTCACACACTGATGTTGGACGAGAAGGCCTGGTTCTCAGTCTCCGCTCTAATTCATCCCAAAGGTGTTCTATCGGGTTGAGGTCAAGACTTTCTGCTGGCCAGTCAAGTTCATCCACATCAGACTGCCATCCATGTCTTTATGGACCTTGCTTTGTGCACTGGTGCACAGTCATGTTGGAAAAGGAGGGGGCCAGCTCCAAACTGTTCCCACAAAGTTGGGAGCATGGAATTGTCCAAAATGTCTTGGTATGCTGAAGCTTTCAGAGTTCCTTTCACTGGAACTAAGGGGCCAAGCCCAGCTCCTGAAAAACAACCCCATACCATAATCCCCCCTCCACCAAACTTCACACAACGCAGTCAGACAAGTACTGTTCTCCTGGCAACCGCCAAACCCAGACTCGTTCATCAGATCGCCGGATGGAGAAGCTCGATTTGTGACTCCAGAGAACACGTCTCCACTGCTCTAGAGTCCAGTGGCGGCTTGCTTTACACCACTGCACCCGATGCTTTGCATTTCACTTGGCGATGTGTGGCTTGGATGCAGCTGCTCGGCCATGGAAACCCATTCTAAACCCACTCCGTCAGTTTACGTGGCCTACCACTTCATGGCTGAGTTGCTGTCGTTCCCAAACACTTCCATAATCTTATAATACAGCCGACAGTTGACTGTGGAATATTTAGGAGCGAGGAAATTTCACGACTGAATTTGTTGCACAGGTGGCAGCCTATCACAGTTCCACGCTGGAATTCACTGAGCTCCTGAGAGTGACCCATTCTTTCACAAATGTTTGTAAAAACGGTCTGCATGCCTAGGTGCTTGATTTTATACACCTGTGGCCATGAAAATGATTGGAACGTGTGATTGCGATTATTTGGATGGGTGATTGACTTCTTTTGGCCATATAGCGTATGCATACATACATACATACATACATACATACATACATACATACATACATACATACATACATACATACATACATACATACATATGCTGTAGATATTTTGTCAGGAAGTTCCCCAACCAGAAGCCTTGGCTGAACAGTCAGGTAAGCCACACACTGCATGCCTGCTCTCATGCATTTAGGTCCGTCAATGAGACGGAGTACAAAGCTGCGAAAAACAGACTGAAGAAAGATATCAGAACAACCAAGAGGCAGTAGAGAGAAAAGCTGGATAGCCTCTGCTCCACTGCTGACCATGGGCGGATGTGGCAATGCCTGTGGCACATCATGGACTACAAGCCCGCCAACCTCCACTACTCCCTCTCCCACCTTGAGAAGAAAGACTCCTACATCAGGGTTCTCTTTGCGGACTACAGCTCCAAATTCAACACCGTCACACCCCACAAACTCACACACGAAATGTCCACCCTTGGCCTGCACCCCTGCCTTCTGTGACTGGCTCCTGGACTTTCCGACTGGCAAACCCAACTCTCTCAGGATAGGTAATAGGACCTCAGCCAGCATAACTATGATAACAGGCACTCCTCGGGAATGTGTCCTCAGCCCCATCCTCAACACCCTGTTCACCCACGACTGTGTCGCCTTCCATGAAAACAACACCATTCTGAAGTTCGCAGACGACACCGCAGTAATAGGATGCATCACCAGTGGAGACGAAATGGCCTACAGGATGAAGGTGGCCAGTCTGGTGAAGCTTTGTGAGGACAACAACCTCACCCTCAACACGGACAAGACCAAGGAGATGATAGCGGACATGAGGAAGGAGAGGAGACCTCATCAAGCACTGTTCCTCCGAGCTCTTGAGGTTGAAAGGCTGAGCGGTTTCAAATACCCGGGTGTCCACGTAAGCGAGGGCCTTACCTGGTCCCTCAAAACCACACAGACGGTTCAGAGGGCTCAACAGCGGCTGTACTTCTTGAGGAGGCTGAGGAGGTTTGGCATGTCGCTCAAGATCCTCAGCAACTTCTACAGCTGCATTGATGAGAGCATCCTGACCAGCTGTATCACTGTGTGGTACGGCAGCACAACTGCTCTGGACCGCAGACGCCTGCAGCGAGTGGTAAAGACTGCAGAGAAGATGACCAGAACCCCACTGCCTTCTCTGCAGAGCATCTACCACCGCAGAGTCCACAGGAGTGCTGTCTCCATCACCCACGGCCACCCTGAACATGGACTGTAAACCCTCCTACCCGCTGGCCGGAGGTACAGGAGTGTGAAATGTAGAACGACACAACTGAAGAACTCCTTCTACCCGACTGCCATCAGACTCCGAAACAGCTGACACTTATTCTTCTTTTTCTGCACTTTATAAGCTGCATTGCACATGTAACTACTGCTATATCAACTGTACTCATCACTGCACCTGCACTTTGTGAGTTGCACACCAAGCTGTGCTCAATGTTTTACTTGCACTGCCAACACCATTCATATTTTTAATAATGTTTACACTACCTAGCTATTGTCAAAACATATACAAATGCAGCAAAGTCAGAATTTTATTGTACAGGGAGACACATTTCCACACTGTTCATATGACAATAAACACTTTGAATCTTGAATCTTCTCACAAATGTACACATATATGTATGAGCTGGGAATGCATCATAGCAATGAAACAATATTTGTCAAAATTACAAAAGACCTTTTCCTTTCATCAGATAATGGACCTGTTTTTGTCCTCGTCCTCTTGGATCTCAGCGCAGCAGTCAATGCCATTAATCATCAAATTTGACCAAAAATGGCTGGAATATTTTATTGGCATTTCAAGTACAAGTTACGGTGTTCCACAAGGTTCTGTGCTTGGACCGATACTTTTAAAATATAAATTTTGACTTCAACACAGATGATACCCAGTTGTACATCTCATTACAGCCAGATGATTTCAGTGGGTTTATAAAAATCAAGAAATGTCTTGAGGACATAAAAGTCTGGCTGTCTGCCATTTTTTTCTTTGCTAAACTCGAACAAAACAGAAATCATCCTCCTGGAATCCAAACATCATAGCAACACCATGCCTAATGATACAGCTTCTCTGGGTGGCGTCACATTGGCCTCCATTTTAAGGCGCGCGGTCAAGACCTGCTTCAAATGTAAAGCATCATGACACAACTCTGTTGTGATTTGATGTTATATAAATAAAATTTGACTTGACTCAACTGACCATGTGTCAGAGCGCAACTTCTTTATTTCAACAGAAATAGGCAAGAGGATATTTAGACTTGGAACATCCCTGCTTGGGGGAAGAGGTAGGTAAAGTGAAAATATTATGATTCACCCCAAAAAAGCGGGGTCAACTGAAGCCCTCTCCGACATATACTGTATATCCTACCTTATATTATTAAGAATAAACACTCAGCTCGCCTGTGGGGTGAGGAGTTGCAAAATCTGTCAGGTTTTCATAAAAGTGAGGGCATGATGGAATCTTAATACAAAGGGGTTTCTCGCATATGTTGGCTGTAGCTGGATGTCTTAAATCTTCTTCATTGGATTTGCGTGGGTCGTGAGAACATACCACCTGTCATGCTCGGTTACATTGAGGAGTTTGCTGTGCGGTACGGGCCAGATGCGGTTCCGGGTGTGTCGGACCCTCCAGAGGGGCACAGGGCTCCAGGAGTAGTACCTCGATAATGGCTGGCTGACCAGGACCTGTCAGACGACGCCAGCTTTGACTCGTGCCAGGACATCCCTCCGGTAATGAGTAGGCTAGAGGTACTAGTACTGACTCTGGACATGGTGTCTGCATACAAGCCAACTTGGCATGAATGGACCAAGCTATTTTATGTGTCAATTATAATGTAACAGGACCGGATTTGGACCTAGAACTGAACATATGGGACACGCGCACACACACACACACACACACACACACACACACACACACACACACACACACACACACACACACACACACACACACACACACACACACACACACACACGCACACGCCAAATTACAGGCCGGGACAGTTGAGCTTGGTAGTGCTAATATCAACGATTGCCACACATTATAAATGCAAACCTTGAGGTCTTAAACTCCTCAACACCTGCAAACAACTGCCCCGGATAAATGAAGCCTTCATTTACTTACAGTATTGCTCTGTTTTGTAAACAAAAGATTAAAAAATGAAAAACACATACCCGCCATATTTTTAAGGGAGAAGAAATGCGAATGATACAATGGCAACGTTGTTATGATTTACTGAGAATGTAACTGTTCATTCTCTCAGGAGTCTCACACAGGTTCGCATGACATTCTTTGCATAACATTGAAATAATATAATACTCGAGAATTCTGATCAGCTTCTCCGCTCCATCTAGAACGAGGATTAACATTCCCCTGTCTCTGTGTGCCAGTTCTACATAGCCAACGGTCTTAATGATCATATGATGGCAGGTTCAACTGCCAATGAGGACCATGAGATCGTTTCTTCTGCTGAATTCCGGGCATTTTCTGAAGGATTTGGTATTCTTGAAGTTTACAGGACCTCGGGGGGAATGTCCTCCAGCTCTAATCAGGGGTATGTCAGTTGAGAATCAGCCGAGTCACCCTGCACATACATCGAATGCCACAGCTGCTGCAAAATGTTTAACACCGAGGGCATGAAAACACCATAAAGAAGTTTGGAAAAGCGTGTGCTGGCTTGTGTTTGTGTGTGTGTGTGTGTGTGTGTGAACAATTTTTTTTCTGGTTGAAAGATTCACTTGGCTCTTTGTTATGGCATGCCCTGACACGTCCTGCAGTGGTAAATAACAACAATAGTTCTGATTGTAGTCCACAACAATTTGCCAGATAAGTGTCCAAGTGAGTTTTTTTTTTTTTTTATACTCATTGAAATTTGGGAACTTAAGGAGAGCCATCAAAATGGGACAAAAAAGTCTACTTTATTTCATCAAGCATAGATGTGAGTATTATCACAAGTCTAATTCCTCAAACCCCAAGGACATTTGGCGGAGGGCGCCGATGACCTGCCGCACAGAAACGGACTGTCAGAGACCAGCCGCACACCAGGATGACTTATCTCCCAGTTGACAAGCACCGTAGCGGCTCAGGTTTCCTCTCCTGGTTTCTTAGCCCACTCTTATTGTCACTCAGCAGCCGCTTTTGAAGATTAAAAAGCTGCTTGTGTTTCTTGACTGTCTGAATTTATATTTGACTTCAAAAGGGAGACAGCGCTCCCTTGGATCGCCATTCCTGAGAGGAGATTTAAATCTGGGTTGTGCTCATATCTTAAACTGACAACGACATTTCATTTTATTCTTGGAAGCCCTGAAATTAGGATACTCAGGCATTTTATTTTCTTATTACTATTGTTGTCTGTGCTCGTTTGAGACCCCTCGTAGCTGCATGAGCCAAATGTTTTCAAACACACAAGTGTGCCTAAAGGAGATTAAGAATTTAAGAAGATTGGATTAATGAACCCATGATAGTAATCTAGGGTTAATTCATTTTACTGCACTTTAACCCCCCCTCCCGTTCTACCCTGTGGCGTGAAGCCAAACCTTTGTCTATGTGTGCTTGCATATGAGTGTGCATGAGCATTGTGTATCTGGTCATTACTCTAAGGCAGGCACGCCACTAATCAGACCCCCCGCAATTATTCTTCAATGCCCCCGGCGTTGCAGCCAGCCACTCACTGAGTGTCTTTTTGGATGACAGTAACCGTTGGTCTTTTGTTGCCTGCAGACTCACTGTACCAAATACTTTTTACTCAAGGCAGGTGGTCTTCTAAGTGAGGTCACCATGTCTGAAACATAATCGGGGAGGGGAGGTCAACCTCACGTCCAGGGCTCAAGACTGAAAACAAAGCAGAGGCTCTCATTGCTTTCTGTTTCGGTAGTCAACTCCTTCTCCATCCTGGGGTGTTACTTCAAATTCTACATGGTTTATCTTTTTACCCAACAAGTTCCGTCTTGACTAATTTGACAAAATACAAATTCACGTATTTATTCATAAATCGAGACGCATTATATATACGACAGAATGCACTCACTGTAAAAACCTCTTCCGAATTGAAAATGGTGTCCACAACCCTGGAGATTAATGCCAAGGTTGACATTTGTACTTTATGAGATTTAAGTACAATTGCAAAATTGACTGAAAACCAAGAAACTAAAAAAGGAAAAACAACAACAACAACAAAACAAAACAAACAAAAAAAAAAAACATAAAGGTAGGTGAGCTGTAAATATGTGGTTATGCATACATATAATTTCATTTCGAATGGCAAGTAGACTGATTTAACTTATTTTCAATGTTGTCTGCTGTGTTACTTTGTATAACTTAGTGCAAGTCCTGTGTATAGTTTTATTCAATTTCAAGTTGAATTTTAGTGAGGTTTATTCGATTTTAAGTTGACAGATGCAGTGTAGCAGGGAACCCCTAACTGCTCCCCAAGTGCTGGTAGAGAGAAGCCAACTGCTCATGGTTCATCCATGATGGCTTAAATGCAGAGAACGAATTTCCCCACGAGGGATTAATAAAGTATACATTATTATTATTATTAGTTTTAGTAGTGTGGTTATATCGCCATCTTGTGGAAAATATGAACCGATGGCCGCAGAATCAACGCCGACCGCTGCGAACAATCCCTCTGTGTCTCCTCAGTTATGGAAAGGGTCCCATTTTAAATTTGCAGTGGGAAACTATTTTTGTCTGAGTTTGATCAATTGGGCTATATCGTAGTCACCAGAGACTACATTTCCCGTTTCAGCGCCCTCCTACACAGGAAATGACGTCTTAAAACTTCCGCTGCAGTCAAGGGCACAGAAGACCAACGTTAGCTAAACCTTGAAGTAGCTGCAGGCACGTGTACTTCTAGATTATATATTATTCTCCGACATTGGCAACGACTTCACCGGCAATGGACGGGTTTGGGTCGGACTTCTCAGCCGGAGGATCGGGCGGAAAAATGGACACCGCGACGATTATGGAGCAGGTCAAGGTCCAGATTGCAGTAGCTAACGCACAGGAGCTGCTTCAGGTAAGTCTAAAGAAACAGTTGCTAAGCTAGCAAGACTAACACAAGAGAGTCACTTAGTCTCGACAGTATAATGACGAACTACGTAGTTTACAATTTGACGGTAGTTGTAACTGATGGTGTAGGAGGATGCGCTTCTCGGACCCCAGGATCCCTATAGTTACCGATATACTTAATCCAAAATGTGGTGTCCTAAAGTCCTTCCTGTCCAGCCACATGCTACCTGCCAGCTACCTTCAATGTGAAGATTTCTTCGTAGGCTAGCAGGCAATGGCATGATCGGCTGTTGTAGCAACCAAAAGCCACCTGAAATGTATTCTACTAAAACACTTTCATTTCACATTTCAGAGAATGACAGATAAATGCTTTAGGAAATGCATAGGCAAACCTGGGAGCACACTGGATAACTCAGAGCAGGTATGTGTTGCACTTTTTATTTAAGCATGGTGGCTTTTGCATGTGGGTTTTGATTGCTGAATGCAAAAAAGTAAGTGATTAATTAAAAAATCCCTTTGTTCTAGATGTTATTAGCACAGCAGATGATAACTGTATTTTAGACTGCAATCTATTAACAGAACTAATCAAGTCAGAGAGAGAATTGCAGTTACTGTATATTGTTTTACTGATATCATCAACTAATATTGGCGTCAAATGAGCCAAAGTTGCTAATACACTGCGTTGGCGTGAATGTTAAGCATCTTGGTGTCATACTACATTTCTGTAGCCCAGCATATGCAGGTCTTGGATTGGATAGATCAACATGTTGATTTCCCAATACCTTCTTGTTTATGTTGTGAGATGCAACACTTGCATGTTTTGATTGTAAAATTGTCATTTGTCTCCAAAATTCCATACCATTCTGGCTCCATCATGATAAATGTGCTAGTACTCGGCCCTCCTGGGAAATTTTTGGTACAAAAGGTCCAGGTTTTTTTTGGTCGGAATTGCTGATGTCTTTTTTTTTTCTCCATTCACACAGAAATGTATTGCCATGTGTATGGATCGATATATGGACACCTGGAATACTGTATCCAAAACGTATAACTCCAGGCTACAGAGAGAGAGGGCCCGCATGTGAACACCCATAACCTCCCTCCTCAGGCAAATGCTTAACCACAGAGGAGCTGAGTACACCATCGGAGGTCACAAGGTGTACACAAGTGTGTCATGGCACGTTGGGACCTTTTTGACAATACCTCACTAACAGGCAACTGGAGCCTGTGGACTGCAGCCATAACAGTGGGAACATTTTCATTTTCCTCCCAGGAATAGTTCACTAACACAGATTAGGTATCGGTGCTGTTATGTTTTAATTTTTTAGTAGTGTTCAACGAACAACAATGCTAGGTTATCAGCTGAAGATCGGATGTCTTATGTTGGCCAGGAGAATCAGAAGTTGTTCTCTTGTTGCAGAGTTTCAAAATTCTTGTTGTGAAGTTTCAACAATTACTGGAGACTCACATTGCCACTTGGTTTGGAGTCCCCTGTCACACATGTTGCACACAAGAGATTATGCTTTCCTCCTAACTAGCGCTTTGATTCAGGTGAAGATTGGTGTCTGTGAGAAGCAAAAAAAGTATGCCCTGGTCATTTAACTACTTTACACTGAATGTTATTTCTGAAGTTACCCCCTCTCCCAAAAGAAACACACAAAACCAGAGTTTGTCGAAACAATAGCCAGCGAGGATGTACGTGAGACATCAACTGTTCAGATGAATGAACTACACATTAAAATCGACTGTGCCCCTGTAATTTCCAAGCACAAGTTTGTGCAGTTTAATTCACCCCGTAGGTAATTGGTATTGATCATTTTGTGGATGTGTCAAAACATGTGACTGGGTGTATATTGGCTGACTTAATCAAAAATAGAAAATAAATATTTATCAATGGGTGGATAAGAAGAATACTGATCAATAGTCTACAAACATCTGGTGAGATCGATGTGGGAACTTTTTTTTTCTTCCTGTCATTGCTGATTAAATTGTCCAGTGTTCTATGGCATTATGATCCCGCTATATAGATACATAGACTTTCTTAATCCCAGAGGGAAATATGCTCCCGATTCCTCAACTAAACTAGTGACTGTGTCTGACACTGACAATCCCCTGTGGCATTCTCTTTATTTGAGCCTGTCTCCCCAGATGTTGTCCGGCATTCATATGAAATTGACATTGTCCCAGATGGTGAACAAGATGCTTTGACAATAAATGTATTGATGCATATCAGTACTTTAGCCTCAGAGGTCTGCATTAATTCCAGTGGTGCAAGTTAAAAGACCTTGTTCACTGAAGTAACCAAAAGATTTTCCCTGCCATCCATTAAATATTTCAGAGCCTTGTGTTATTAATTCCCCTTACAAATATGCTTGGTATTACCTTTGACAGCACTGTACTTTTAGTGACGACATTGTGACTAAGGGAAATGTGCAGTACAACTGAGCCATTCAGGAAAATGTTTTGGATATCTGTAAAACAAAAAAGGGAGCAGGAAAATGAGTTGCAGTTTAGGTGTTTTCATAAGCATGAGCCTGACATTCAGAAGTCTCCAAACTGTCCTAAATCATGGTTTGCGCAGGGAACAAAACAGTTTTGTTTGTCCTGTTCTCACGTTGTCACTCTATCTGCAGCCCCTTCACAGTAGTCCGCTTGTTTCAGCAGGGCTTGCCTAAAGTAGATGGGGTACTCAATCTCTGTGTTTGTGCACGGTTTGTCGGATGCCTGAGAAGCAACCCCTCCCCCCAGTTTTTTAAATCTTTTAGTTTGTGTGAGGAACTGCTAAAGGAAAAAACTTTATTTTTGCCAGTCTTTTATCACAGCGTGACCAGAGATGTGCATGTGAATAAAACCGCAAGGGTTTCCTGAAAAATCAGATCCGGCCAATTTTTTTTTTCATTTTATGTTTCTAGATTTAAAGCAAGGCGCTGCCTTTGTTTACATCAGCTCTGAAGATGAATGAAACACATACTTTTTGGTTTATTTCCCTATAATGCGAAGGTCAATTTCAAATCTTACAGTTTTCAAGACAAAAGAAAAAAAAGTTCACACATAAATTAAACATATTCCATATACACTACAAAATAGAATATCATACACAACATTTCAAATGACCCAAAGTTTCAAGATTTGTTTTATTTTTTTTTAAATGCAGGAAATAGTGAACAGGATGGTTCCAGTTCAGACGACTGCACAGTATGATAAACAGCACCCGTGACCTTTCAGGCCAACATGCAGAATCTGACTGTTGCTTAGTATGACTTGTGTCCACATACAGTACGATTAAGTGGAGAAGTTGCTTCCATAGTCTATTTGGTGTTTTGTCTCTGCATCTCGCTGTCTTCACAAGGGCAGGTAGATAGATACCCATTTCCTTATAGATGTCACGCGAGTGTAAACCCCTGGAAAACCCATCCGTCCGCAGCCGTGTCCCCAGCTAGTTACTCCAGCAATAAACCACTGGCCAGAGGACTTTCGGCACGTCAGCGGCCCTCCAGAGTCGCCCTGGGTGATGGAGAAGAGAGAGATGGACAAGTTTTAATCATAATTTACATCGTTAAGGGCAGCAGAAGTGAAAAGAACAAGGTACAAGCGTTGCCATTTCGATAGCTGCTCATGTACCAGGTGCTTTGAGCTAGAAAGGAATGTACCAGGTTTTCCTTGCATAACGGGAGGGAGTAGGTGAGAAGGGGGCTGTCTATTTTTAGGAAAGAGTCCACACATTACCCATTAGATGGTTTCACAATTTCTAGGTGTTAACTCTCAAAAGAAATTCGTTATTTTGAGGGGAGGTGATCAATTTATTTTTTTTAGATAATTGATGACACACAATTGGCTGATTAAAAAAACATACAAACAAACTAAAAGGATAGTAACACAAAATAGCATTGAGGTTTTCAATATTTTTCCTTTCGTTAATATCATTTGTTTAATATTTTTACATTTTTTTAATTTCACCTATCTGGCTTCACTGTTGACAGCACAAGAATTTCATTGTGCACCAAAACACATTTCTAGGCTGCACGAATGACAATAAGCACTTTGAATCTTAAATCTTGAATTTTTCTTTACTTAGAAGATTCGATAAGTAGTCAAAAAAACAAAACACAATATTTCATGTTTTTCCTTATAACAAATGCTGCTCTGATCTGCTCGACCAGCCTCTGTGAACTAAAATGCACGACAAAGAGCAGAATATTATATTGTATATAATAAGAATATATTTCGGTAAAAAAAAAAAGCGTCTCTACATCTTACCATACAGGTGTCCCTCCCACCCTCCATGGAACCAGCGCAGATCATGTTTGAGGTCAGTACGTCCCTGTACGGCTTCTGACAGTCGGCCTGGTCGATGATGTTGACGGCTGCTTTCTGCAGCAGGTTGGTCAGGGAGCCTGTGAGATGCGGTAGAACACTAGTGTCAGCGGATTTTCGCACCCATAACTATAATTAAAATACCATTTGTACTCATTTGCAGAACCAAAGCATTAATGTATATATGTTTAACACTCCCTGGGGTTGCGCATCACTTACCTCCCTCTCTCAAAGATCCCCAGCCAGCGATGTAGCACTCCGCCGCCTTCAGAAAACGGTGCGCTGGCGACGGGAGGCAGACGGACTGGATTGTGTAGGACATGGGGGCCGGGACTAGCAGCTCCAACAGAGCCACATCATGGTCCATGTTGGTGCTATTGAACGCTGGGTGGATGATGATCCTTTGGATGGGGACGACCAGGGCGCCGACTCCTGAACGCAGCACAGATCCAAGGCTCACGGCCCACTGAGAGGGGCTGGGGTCACTGCGGGTGCAAGTCATGGGATAAAAACAACAGGGGCGGCATGAGGAAGGAGACGATACACTGATAAGGACATTTTGTTCTCATAAAATCGACTATATTCCGACGGGGGTCTTTTTTGTGAAAAGTTTTCATGTTCTCCCCATGTCTGTGGATTTCCTCCAGGTTCTCCATTTTCCTCCCACAGTCCCAAACATGCAGGAGGTTAATTGGAAAAAATTGAAAAATTTGCCCAGATGTGTAAAATGAGAGAGTGAACGGTTGTTTGTTTCTATATGTGGCCCTGCGATCGACTTGCAACCAGTCCAGGGTGTCCCAGGTCGCCCAATGGCAGCTGGGATAGGCCTCAGCATCCCCGGAACCCTGATGGCAGGATAAGCGGTAGATAATGGATGAATGGATGGGAAAAGGAGTATTTGACCTCATTATGAAAAATGGCCATTTAAGCGATTAACAAATGAAAAACAGATTTTGACTTGTGAAAATCAGAACTGACTTGAAATACAAACAGTTAAAAAACAAAGTATTGAACTCAACTTAATAATACAATGATCTAATTGATTTGTCTTTTGGAGTTTTGCTCATAGACCTCAACTCCAGCCACCCAGGTGATTGTGAATAAGTTATTCTTTCAATTCGAAAACAAGAAGGTGATTAATAATGACTGGCCATTATTTTGGACAAATTTGCATTAATATGACTGGAATATTATCGTTCTCATTTGTGCACAGCTCGCTGTAAACTATCTCAAAGCTGCCCACTGTCTTCCACAGTCAAGACCTCAGATCACCGGTAAATACTAAGATATACATCCTACCAAGAATACAGGATTCTGAGCAGTACCTTTTGAAGCAGTGAGCGGCGGTCAGTAACCATTTGCTGTGAATGAGCGTGGCGCCGCAGCGGTGAAGTCTCTGGTACTGGAGGCTGCCGACCCACGGCCACTCGCCCCTGCGGGCCGTGACCCCGCCGACAATCCTATCGGAGCCCAGTGCGGGACGTACGCCGCAATCTGAAACATGGACACACTTCAGGAGTAAATGATATCAATGGAGTTGAGTTTTCTGCCAAATGATTATTTTTTTTATTCAAACTAACCGCAGTTTTTCTCATCGGCCTGGTTCGGGCAATCGGGGACTCCATCGCACTCCGGATTGAGCTTGTTCACGCATGAAGTGGCACTACACTGGAAGTTTCCGCTGCTGCAATTCAAACCTTGAAGTAGGAAAGAGTAGAAAAAGCAATATGGTATCGAACAGCCAAAATGATCTCCTGCATGATGCCAAATTAATTACCAGGAGGTGCCTGTGCAGAAAGAGAATCCATGGCTGTTGGCGCGGGAATCTGAAGATTGTGCACGGGCTCTCCTGGAAAAGTCGCTGCTTGGGGGGGATCCTGGGTGTATCGACGGGCTGAGCCCGGATTGGTGTGACTCACAATCCACTCGTAGAGCTTGGTAATTCGGGAATAGACCCCGGGCCTGTTGATCTGGGCGCAGCCCACACCCCAGCTAACAACCCCAGCCAGGAAGAATCTCCCGGGGGCCCCCTCACACACCAGGGGGCCTCCTGAGTCACCCTGAAAGTAAAAGATGGAACACCTCACTTTCTGAATTTTAAATAAAGAAAACAATTTTAGTAAATCTAGAAAATCAAAAAGTGTCTTTGACAGACCAAAAATGAATTAGGTAGCTCTTCCATACTTGCATTGACCAAATTTTTTTTTCCCCTACATCAATAACAAATGACATCATGTTACAGTACACACAGGCCTCATTTGAATGTTTCTGGTGTAAACACACATATTCAACACCACAGAAGTACAACAAGATCGTCTTTGTGCAAAATCTAACCTGGGTCGAAACCTATTGTCGGAAAATATAAGTAGAGAGCTCCGATGTCGTAGCTTCCTTATGTGACCCGACTGTGAAAGCGCTGACCTGGCATGCATCCACCTTGCCCTGCAGGAATCCGGCACACATCATGTTGTGAGTCACTCGACCTTTGTACACTGACGACTTGTTGCACACCCTGGAGTCGATGATTTTCACCACCGCTTTCTGCAGAGTTGGGGGCACATCGTCTGACGGACAAGTAACTCTTTACTCATACTGACCACGGGAGTGACAGTACTATTAATGAAAATATAGAGCAATTTTGAGCAAACTCGGTAAGTTAAGCTGTGCCAAGACATTTAAAGCTAAGAAGGATATTCTGATATTATTTGGGACGGACACACTAAGAAAAGTCGCATCTCTTTAAGACGATACCACATTTTTTTTTTTTCTTATCAAAATATTTTTTGCACAACCTCCATCTTCACCTACCAATGTCAGGAAACAGCTAATCTAAAAGAACGATTAGAATTCTGTCGGCCCTTTTCCCAAACAAAACCGAACTCACAACTCATCTGATGCTCCGCACCCCACCCTGACACCACACAGCTGTAGCCCGGGTTGAAGACATGCGACGGGGCGGGCAGGCACACAGGCTGGACATGGGGGCTGAAGGTGAGCGGGGTTTCCAGCTCCAGCACTGACACATCGTTGTCAGTGGTGTGGGAATTGTAGTGTGGGGACACAATCAGGGATTTGATGTTAACTGTTCTGGACTCTGGCTCCTCTCCGCCCACCAGAGTGGCCCCCACCAGCGCTGTCCAATATCTCGGGTCGCTGTCACTGGACATTTACAACATGGGCATAACATATAAAAGCGGTCGTAGCTCTGTATTTGTGCATATCACTCACTGAAAACAAAAATTCACTGTTAACATTTGCAATAAGAAATATAATGAGTGAACAGCAGGTGTTAAATAAATAATGCTTCGCTGACCTGGAAAAATGTACAGTCAAAAACATGCTGCTACTGATAAATAAAAAAATAAAAAGGACGTATCATTTCAGTTATGTAATATTTATTACCTATTACCTATTTTAAATGAAGATATTTACTTGAAAACTACAATGAAGCATGTTAACTGTGATTTTTGATGATACTCAATATTAATGACTATTCTTCTGTTATTACCTAACCCCTCTCATCTAATATTAAATTAAATCATACATTTAGCATTTATCATTATAACAAATTATTTACGATAGGATTACAGATGAGTTTACACAACACAGGCTGCAGATGGCTGTTCTTTTGCAAATACAAAACCCTGGGGGTTAAGAAGATATTTATTTCTTTTACTTATATATTTTATTTGTAATGTCATTTTTTTTCTAAAAATGAGCCTGAAAAATTTTGAGAACTGGCAATGAAAGAAAAAAGGATGTATCTTGAAAAAGCAAAGCAAATCAGAAAATGCTGTGCACTATTTCAAAAGCCTTTCTTTGGTATTAAAATAGACATGAAATAAAATGATCAAGATTACCTGACCCTTTTTTTTTTTTTTTTTTTACAATGAGCAAGTCTCAATATACAATTTTTACACCAAAGGTAATTCTTTATGCAAATGGATGACGTCTCCTACCTCTCGAAGCAGTGGGCTGCGCTCACCAGCCACCGCTCATTTACGATGGAAGCTCCACAAGCATGGTGTCCATTCAGCCTCAGACTGACCTGCCATGGCAGCTCCCCCTGCCGAGCGTCCTCTCCACCCACAATCCGACTACCCATGGCAGGACGTGTGCCACAGGCTGAGGCAGGACATGGGAGTTACGCGAAATGCTTCATCATGATTTGCAATTTGATTCTATTGAAAGTTTCAAAAGTCACTCACCACAGTGAGCTTCGTCAGATCCGTCGGCGCAGTCCCGTATGAAATCACACTCTGGGTTGAGCTTGGTGACACACTCGTCGTTTTCACAGGCGAAGGTGTTGCTGGGACACCTGGCTGGAGATTCCCCGATAACCAATCGGGTAAGAGTCGTTATTTAAACTCATCATAAGCGTCGAGAAAAAAAAAAAGATTTTTATAACACAACGTCTGTGGCAACCATGAGGCAAGGGTGGTATTTGTTTAATACCAGATATGCAAAAAAAGATTACGACCAAACTGAAGAAGTCTCTCGGGTGAGACGCTAAATGTCTCCAAGGGAATAAAATTCAAATCTACTTGTCATGAAAGAGCTTCCGACAAGAATTAACCATGACATGGTTGACTGAGAGCCTCTATCGACATGTCCCCGCAAAAAAACAGATTTATGACATCGCAATGCAAAGAACGTATTAAATTCAGAAGAAACCAGAACTCATTCTAGCTAACATTATCCATACTGCTTATCCTGCACTGAGCAGGGGTGCTGGAGCCTATCCCAGCTGTCACTGAACAAAAGGCGGGGTTCTACCCATCAGTCGATCGTCACATGTCGAGACAAACAACCGTTCACTATCAGTCACGCGTCTGGGGCTCCAGTGAATCTCCTTCACGTTTTTGGACCGTGGGAGGAAACTGGAGAACTTGATAGGAGGGAGGACACGTCAACTCCACATGGAAAATGCCCCGCTGTCGGAATCGAACCGGGGACCTTCTCGCTGTGCATTTCAATTAAAAGAAAAAAAACAAAGGCTGCCCTCACCTACTGTCTCATCTCCGATTCCAAAAAACGACTTCCCGCTGGCCCCTGGGGAAAAGGCAAAAGGCACACCAGATCCTGTCACTGTCACAGCGTGAAACATTTCAAACCTGTGGATGCCGTGGAACTCACAACCGCACACATCCATTATCACAGACGGTCAGCTGATGACAGCATTGTTCTGAGTACCCAGTAAGATGACGGCCGTGATCTGTCCGAACTTGGGCACCTCAAGTGGTTTTTGGTGCATGACGGAGCTGAGCCCTGCTCGTAGCAAGTCCTGGACAAAATCGTCCGAATACTGCTGAATCTTGGAAACCCTGAAGACCAGTCTCACTGTTGCCATCACATTGCCATTAATATTGCTGTGAAAAGAGGGAAAACAATGCGTTTGTGAGTGTGTTTGTGCTTTATCGGCTCACGAAAAGCAACACAAACTTACCCATAGGCAACAATATTACAATCGATGTAGTGATGTGAAATTGATGAGGCAGTGAAGATATTTTTAATCTGCAATGAAGCACAAAAGCAAAATTTTTTCTCACCCTGGGGTGTAAACAATGGTGCATGACACACTTTATCACGATTTAAAAAAATTAGCAGCAGGCATATGAGGCTGAGAATCGGATTCAAATAAATTGCGATGCCCAGAACACTTGAAGGTGCATAATGTGTCTCGCTTCGGCTGGAATTAGCTTTTCTTAATCAGAGGAATATTAATTAAAATGAAACAAAAAACAAACAGAAATATGTATATCTATTTTTGAGATTGAGATTACAAAACAAGAAAAATGAATAGTAATTTTTCATTTTTTCTCTGTGAAATAAATCCTGAATGCACTGAATTCTGAGCCTTTGTGGCATCGAGCTGAAATGATGACACGACTGTGCCCTTCAATGCACTCTACCACAGTACTGACCGTCGGAACTAACCTGGGATTTAAGCACTGTGGATAGGACTATATTGAAGCCGGAGCTCTCGTCCTGCAGGGCCTGATCGTACTTCAATCCCCTCAGCTCCACCGTCTCCATGAAGTAATGCTGTTCCTGCACCAGGTAAGCTGCCGGTGGCAAAGGAGAAATCAGGGCGTCACAGAATGATTTAACTCGGGTAGAGAAATCACATGTGGTGAACAAATTGGTATCCGTACGCAAACCCACCGATAAGCAACCCTACGAAGACTCCTAGGATGAGCCAGAAGAGGAGGAAAACAACGAGGAGGCTCTTGTAGCAGGGAGCAGGAGACAGTCTTGCTGAGGACCATGACTCTCCTCCATCCTTTTTCACTTCCATGTTGGGATTCACCATTTCACAGCACAAACGCCAATATCTCATGTAGTATCATACTGATGCGAGCCTAATGGACATCAAATGAATCATTCTGTGAGTCCAAGTATTCGGACTCACAGAATGCATTTAAATGTAGGGTTCATGCACTGATGGTTTGTATTACGACAGGTGAAACTGTTTACGTGTGTTTAAAAAACACACTGTCAATGAAAAACAAAAAAGCAAACAAACCCCCAGACGCAATTGTGATGTAAACAGACATAAATATCACAACTGTAGGGATGTAAAATGCGGATATTCTTTTGGTCAATATCCAAAATGGAGATGAATTGAAGCTCAAATAAGCTAACACGTACCCACATTGAAAACATTTCTCCCCCCCTACCTATTTGCAGCATACATGGAGCCTCTTCCTGTAGTGTACTAGATGTTATTACAATGTAGCGACTCTAATCCTGAGGACCTACTGGTTGTATTGGGAAATAGTTCACCCTGGTTACACACATGATGTCCCACAAATGTGCATCTGCAAGTTATTTTTTCGGCTTTTCCCTTCGCCAGAGCGAATCAACCTTCTCCATCTAACCCCATTCTCTGTATCCTCCTCTCTCACACCGACAAACTTCATATCCTGTCTCACTACGTCCATAAATCTTCTTCTTTGGTCTTCCTCCAGACCTCCTGCCTGGCAGCTCCAATTCCAGCATCCGTCTACCAATATATTCACTATCCCCCCCTCTACATGATCGAACCATCTCAGTCTGGCTTTTCTGACCTTCTCTCCAAAACATCTAACATGTGCTGTCCCTCTGATGGACTCATTCCTGATCCTATTCATCCTCGTCACTCCTGAAGAGAACCTCAACATCTTCATCTCTGCTACCTCCTCTGCCTCCTGTCTTTTCGTCATTGTCACTGTATCTAGACAATACAGCATTGCTGGTCTCACCACTGTCATGTACACCTTTCCTTTCATTCTGGCTGATATTCTTCTATCACATAGAGCCCATGACACTTTTCTCCCCCCATTCCAATCTGCTTGAACCCATTTGTTTATCTCTTTTCCACACTCTCCATTGCTCTGGACTGTTGACCCTAAGTACTTGAAATTCTCCAAGTTTCACTCCATGTAGCCTCACCATTCCATCCGGATTCTTCTCATTCACACACATAAATTCTGTCTTGCTGCAACTAACCTTCATTCCTCTCCTTTCCAGAGCATACCTTCACCTTTCAAGATTTTCCTCAACCTGTTCCCTGCTCTCACTACAGATCACAATATCATCTGCAAACATCATGGTCCATGGAGATTCCTGTCTAACCTCATCTGTCAGCCTGTCCATCACCACTGCAAACAAGAAGGGGCTCAGAGCTGATCCCTGATGAAGTCCCACCTCCACCTTGAACTTCTCTGTCACACCTACAGCACAGCTCACCACTGTCTCACAGCCAGTATACATGTCCTGCATCAGTCTAACATACTTCTCTGCCTCTCCAGATGTCCTCATACAATACCAGAGTTCCTCTCTCGGCATCCTGTCGTACGCTTTTTCTAGGTCTACAAAAGTGCCATGCAGCTCCCTCTGACCTTCTCTGTACTTCTCTATTAGCATTCTCAAAGCAAATACTGCATCTGTAGTACTCTTTCTAGACATGAAGCCATACTGCTGCTCACAAATGCTGACTTCTGCTCTCCGTCTAGTTTCCACTATTCTTTCCAATAACTTCATTATATGGCTCATCAACTTCATCCCTCTATCGCTACCACAGTTCTGCACATCCCTCTTATTCTTAAAAATGGGTACCATCACACTTCTTCTCCATTCCTCAGGCATCCTCTCACTCTCTAAGATCCTGTTGTATAATTTAGCCAGAAACTCTACCGCTGTCTCTCCTTGACACTTTCATGCCTCCACAGGTATTCCATTAGGACCAACTGCCTTTCTACCCTTCATCCTCTTCAATGCCTTCCTCACTTCACTTTTACTAATCTCTGCTACTTTGTGGTCTACAATAGTCACCTTGTCTACCCTTCGCCCTCTTTCATTTTCCTCATTCATCAGCTCCTCAAAGAACTCTTTCCATATTCCCATCACTCTTCTAGCATCTGTAAATACAGTTCCCTCTCTATCCTTAATCACCCGGACCTGCTGTACATCCTCTCCATCTCTATCTCTCTGCTTTGCCAACCTGTATAAATCATGCAAAGTCTACCACCATCTGTCCCTCTGCGTTCCTATCCTGGATACCAAACCTGTCCATCACTTCTTCATCACCTCTATTGCCTGCACCAACATGTTAGTTGAAGTCTGCACCAATTACCACTCTCTCATCTCTGGGGATATTCTGCATCACTTCATCTAACTCATTCCAGAACTTCTCCTTCTCCTCAAACTCACGTCTCACCTGTGGGGCATAGCCACTAACAACATTGAGCACCACACCTTCAATTTCCCATTTCAGACTCATAAGTCTATCTGACATTCTTTTCACCTCCAGAACATTCCTAACAAGCTCCTCCTCAATTTCTCTGAACTCTGAAATTTCCAGGTTTGATTCGCATATTTGCATCTGCAAGTTATTTAATGATGATAAATTCATTAATTCATTCATTCATCCACACACTCATGTTGCTGCTGTAAGAAGCTGCTGTCTGCTGCGAGTTTTTCATTTTTGCACAAGAGTGTTTGTATCTTTTATAGTTTCTGATAATTTTTGGGGGGCTACTGTTTGACTTATAATACTTATCCACTTAACTACCTGTACTGCACTGTCCACTTTCTGCTATGTAAATTGAAATTTCCTCAGTGTGGGACAAATAAAGGTCCCTTCTATTCTATTCTATTCTATTCTAAATGAGAACACAAATCGGCCTTTGAAACCAGTGCCGGTATTCTAACCCCTAGCAAAATGTTCAAGTGAAAAGCAGAATTGTTCCATGAGAGACATTTTCAGGTCTTTTAAATACACAGCACATGATCTCATGATGCACAAACAAGTTGTAGAGGTATGTGCTTCGTAAAAAACAAAAACGATCAATTAACTATGGGTTAAAGTTAAAGGAACTATGCAAGAATAATACAAATAACAAAAAGAACTTACTTTAAACTTACTGCACTTATAGGAAAATCAGATGGATAGATACAGGTTATATCATAAAATCTGTGTAACATGAGCAGTGTTTCCACTCGGGAGAGCTGTGAGAAATAATCTGGCGTAAAATAACAAAGAGGCAAAGTAAAATAACAAAACAAAACACAAAGATGTCAGAAAATGGCACAGAAGACGAAGAAAAGTTTTTGAAGGTTTAAATTAGACGTGTGTCTGCAGGGTGGATCATTAGGAAAAAGCCCAATGCCTTCAGGTGCATCTACGGGGACCAGGAAACAATGCTTGCTTTATATTCTGGACTCACCTCTCCTCTGTACCGATCCGCTGAGAAAACAAATGGCACCAACCGCGGGCAGGGACACATGGATGGAAAAGCAGAGGTCAAGAGGTCCGTTATTTGTGCGTTCCGGCGAGGGGTGTGGCGCGCCGTTCCGCAGGTGAGACTCCCCTTTTTGGTTTGTTACAAAACCAAGGCTATGCCGGAAAAAAACAAAACACCGGACCCTCCGCCCATCTGCCTTTATCCCCTGGATGTGGGCGTCAAAGGGATTTTAGGGCTACACCCTGGTTAAATAATCTTCGAGCTCCTGCAATCTTCAGGTAAACGTCCTGGGCAAATTCTATCAAATAATGTACAGAAAAAAAGTAATAAATGGGGAAAAAAAATAGGTGTATTGAAGGACATTGCACTCAGTGGAACAAATGCAGATCTGAGCTCCAGATAGAAAGCAGTGGAGGAGGGGCTTCAACCCCCCCACCTCCACCCCGGGGGCCCCTTCACCTGGATTTCAGCCTCTAAGCACCTCACACCAGCTATCTTTACATGGCCTTATGTACCTTAAAATAAAACCTATAATTTTACATTTACAAAGTCAAGTGTATTTAGCAGTGACAACCTAGTTTATGTGGTACAATCTTTAAAACATACCTCACACAAACAGAGCTGCATTGGTTTCTTATTTCTGAGCAAAGGTGCTAAGAAAGGTATCAGCTTACATAATTCCTCCCTTGGTTGTTTTGGCCTAACAAAGTTAACAAACGAGGCCTTGTGGTCAAACAAGCAACCATGCCTGGTCTTTGCACATGAAGATGTTTTTGTTTGAAAAGGAGGATGGAATTGAATGTATAGACTTACTGTGGATAAAAATAAAAAAAAATAAACAAAAAAGATTACATTCCGGATGGATACAAAAAAGAATTGCACAGTAACTAGAAGCCATCCGAGACAACTAAATTTGGACACAGTAGCTTTAAACTGCCACTGAATGCAAAAATATGATTATTAAATTAGCACACCTTCTAACCTACCATATTTGAATCAACATTAATTCCCTGGTAAATCAATACTGACCTTATCATCACTTTGTTGACAAGTGTCTTTAAATAGCTTATTGTTTAACTCCGCACAGATGCAGTAAGTACATACTTTATACAGGGCTTCACTTTGAGTGACCTATATCAATCACCATCCAGGGTGAGGAGGTTGAGATGGTGGACTCATACTAGTACCTTGGGGTCCACATTAACAATAAACTGGACTGGACACATAGCACAGATGCCCTCTGCAGGAAAAGTCAGAGCAGGATGTTCTTCCTGAGGAGACTGAGGTCGTTCAGTGTCTCTACATGGCTCCTCAAGACCTTCTACCAGTCAACGGTAGCCAGAGCACTCTTCTTCACTGTAGTGTATTGGTGGGACGGTGGCAAGACTGTCGAGGTCAACAGGCTTAACAGCTGGTGAGGAGAGCCCGCTCAGCAGTGGGATGAAACTAGGACAGTCTGAAAACGAAGGCTGAGGGGAGGGTCAACGAAAAACTTCGAGCAATCCTGGACAATCCTTCCCACCCCCTGCACAATGAGCTGTGGCTGATGGGCAGCGATTTAGCAGCCAGATCATCCCACCTTAGTGCAGAACCGAATGCTTCAGACGCTCCTTTGGGCACACGGCTATCTGGCTGTACAACAGCAGTCTGGACAGCACACCACTATGACCGCCCAGAGTTCCAGCTGTACTACTGGCCACGACCTGTGACTGTCACTCACTCATGTCACTTTACGTTTTTTGTCTCTGTCCTTTTTAATGTCTCTATTTTTATATTTATTGTTATATTTCTTTTGTTACTTGTCTGGTGCAACACCCCAATTTCCTCTGTGGGGCTCAATAAAGTGTTATCTTATGTAAAATGTCATGTTAATGTGTTAACGTAAGAGCAACACTTAATTTACAGGTTAGAGTGGCAAAAATGTCTATTTGGGGAAATGTCATGTGTAAGGAAAACATCTCCCATTAGTTAATGTCAAATTTGTTGGGTATCAAACAAAACCTGTATCAACTATTATTACAACATGCTCTGTGTATAACGTTCTTTAATCCAAAACCATTTGTTTCACTACCATTAAAGGTTAGAGTATTTCAAAAAATACTCCATTCAGAATAGAGAAGTATAAGAAAGACATATTTACGCATACATTTTTTTATTTTCTTATCAAAAACAACAAAGTAGTAAAAAGATTTTTCTGGATAAAAGAAAGCAGCACTGTTTTGACACTTTTCAAAACCTTGAGCTTGATCCAACTCAAAATTGCACACGACAGATGGAAACTAAACTGAAGTGCTTTCAAGACCTTCTGCTAATCTTCAAATAAGGAAATCCGCTTTGCTGTATGTTACTACTGCTATTATTAAAAAAATGTTAACATAACAAAAAGGAAAAAAATTCAAGTGTGTGCATGTTCATGTGTGGGTTTGAGGAGGAGTCAGAGACTGTTAGCCATCCTGTTGCTGTATGAATGGATTTGGTATGGCTTCCATGCCATCCTGAGGACAGATCAGCACAACTGAGGTCCCTCTGCAGACAACCAGCCCCAGCTGCCGGGTGTCTTCTGTTAGCTTAAGCTGGTCGTCTGGATCTGAACACGCAAGAAGAAGAAAAAAACAAAATCAAAAAAACAAAAAACAAAACGTGTTCGTCTGATAACTAGTTTAAACGTAAGCTAACTGTGGCTTTAACAACACATAACAGGGTCAAAGGAGCTGTGTGGACTTGTGGAAAACTTTAAACTATTGAAAAACAAAACAAAAAAAATCTACAGTTGAGAAGTGGTCTTTGTTGCAAACTAATGTCACTCATACACCTAAGGACTTTGTAAGGACCTGTGTAAAACTCTCTTCTCACACCAGCTTACATCGAAAGACTACTTTTTAGAGTTTTAAGTCTTAACCTAGGCTGAGACTGAGATTTTACAAAGACTGTGTCTTACATCTTAAGACTTTGAAAATTATTCAGAAAAGACTCGTAGAAAACTACAACGAGATTCTTTTAGCACAGCTCCACCATCCACTTCTCTTTCTGGCTCTCTTTTTTCTGGTTTTGTCACTGAAAAAACTGAAAGACTAGCGATAATATCTAACACGTTTGATACTGTTGTAAGCTCCAATCTAAGAAAAGAGATCCAAGACTGCAAAATTACCATCTTACACTTAAGGACCAAGATGTCCGGAGTAAACTGCGACTCCAGTATGTCTCAAGATTTCCTTTTCGACTCTCAGTTTTAAGTCTGCGATTGTCAAAATGGTATGGTGTAAGCCCAGCATAAGGGGCACATTCTGCTCACAACATGCGCCATCTTAGGTGGTGGATACATGATAATTTCTATTGGGGTTATTAATCACCAGAATGGAAATACTTATCAATTCCAAAGACTTTCAAAGGAAATATGAAATAATAAAATCTCAATCAATGCACATCCCTATAGGCCGAGGGAGGATGTTTTGAGGCGAACTGTCTTTTTGAAACAGACCCAAATAATAATAAAATTGTGCAAGAACCCTTCACTGTTTATAAAGTCAAATTACGGTATAAATGCACATCTCTGTTGGAACGGAAACATTTCAACTACTCAGCTTCCTGTGTTTGATTACTTGTATTTAGTGAAGCCATTTAACCCTGTCAGGTGTTGACTGATTCAAGATTCAAAGTATTTATTGTCATATGTTCAGTGTGGCAACATGTTTCCCTGACCAATAAAATTCTTACTTTGCTGTCTGTAGTGCATTTAGATGAAATGTGTGATAAAATATCAGTATTCTAGTCACTCTATCAACATCCTCTTCTCATTTTCCTATAATTGTTTCACCGAGATATTTCCTGTCAGTTAAAAATACTAGATTTTTGAATGACTTTACCATTAAAATTAGATAAATAATTGAACTGCCTCAGATGAACCAGCTCAGTTAAACTATAATTTTATTGTGGATTAACAAAATGTACTCGATGAATGAATCGTTTGTGACTTCTGATTTATTTATGTTTAATCACTAAAGCGTTGAGTTCCGGTATTTTTTCTGACCCTCTCGGTTGTTGTTTGCCCCCCCGAACACTTACCACGCATATACTCGATGGTGCCATCCAGCACCAGGTTCAACAAGGGGTCGAAACCTTTCAGGACGCCGCTGGCTGAGGAGCCAAACACAAGGCATCCAGTTGAATGAAAGCGATATTTTTAGGACAACAAACGATTACTACCTGGACTCTTCTTACCTTCTCGCCCTCCTTGAAACTTAACTCGAATCGGCTTGTCGATGTATTTTGACAAGTCGAAGATGCTCTCCTTTTTCTTCTTTTCTTTATCCTGAAATGCGCAAACGCACGGGGTGTATGAGTCGCATTCAAGCTAGCCACAACGGACACTCGCTTAGCATTGGTTTAGCGCTCGCTAGCGACAGTTAGACACTACCAGAGTCGTTACAATAATTTTACGTGTTATGGTACACTTGCAATGATTTTCAACCTGAACAACGTGTCGGTCAAGAACACAGGCGAATATGTTAGTAATTAAAGGCCATGTTTGAATGAAAGCACAACCATTGCGAACTTACCGCCATCTTAGCTGTGTGACCCGGAAGTTGAAATTTTGACTCCCAGAAACGCCCAGCCAATCAAATTCTCGAGCGTCTCAAGTCGCTGGATGACGTAAACAGATTTGTATTCGCAGTTTGGAGACAATTATCCCCACTGAACTCAAATGCAGACAATGTATCCCAATCATAATAATTTCAATTATACTTTAAATTAAAGTTATAAATCTTGAAAAAATGTTTAAATAATTTAAACCAATTGTCTGGTGCGTGTTCTTAAAATAAACATGTTTACAAACAGATGGACCTCCCCCACACCTCCGTTTGCCCCAGTCAGTTACCAGTATGTCTATTAATACCACCGGCTCATGTTAAGTAAACCGGAGTAAGGACACAGGAAGGACTGTTCTGTTGGGACATGGCTGGGAAAGAAGACCCCTGGCTGAAACCCTCCGATCGGATAAACAAATTGGTGGAGGATGACATTGTACTCGCGAATGACCCTGATATACTCCCTGATGTCATGCTGCAAGTCGAGGCAGAGTCTTTTTATGTCAGCCGCCATCAGCTCAGTCTTCAGAGTCCTTATTTCCGGGCTCTGTTCTTTGGCTGCGGTGTAGAGAGTACCAAAAGGCATGTGGAGCTTAAAGGTGTAAGTTCACAGTATTTCAGAGTGTTGCTAGAACACAGCAAGACATCCTGTCTGGCTTTGGACAGAGACAATGTTGTGGGGATCCTTCAAACAGCTGATTTCTTGCAGCTGGACCGAGCCAGACTACTTTGCTGTAAGTTTCTTGAGCGAGAGCTGCATCTCAGCAACTGTTTGGGAATGATGGCATTGGCCTGGCAGCTGGGCTGCCCTCAGCTCTATCAGGCAGCACGCCAGGTGGTCCTGACACACTTCTCTGCTGTGGTCTCCGAGGAGGACTTTCTGTTGCTGCCCAAAGATACTGTGGCTCACCTCCTTGCCCGTGACGACCTGGCCATTCATAGAGATGATGTAGCCCTGGAGGCGACCTTACGCTGGGTGTCATTTGACCCTAAGAGAGAAGGGCACTTCCTGGAGCTCATTGAGCTGGTGAGGCCAGAGTCTCTCTCTTTGCCTTTTATAACTGAACTTTTGACCAGGATGAAAAGCTCTGACCCGAGAGCTAGGCTCATTTGCATGCTGAATGAACATTATCCAGCCTCATGGTCAGTAGGCAGGTCACTGCAGAGGACCAGGGCCAAAGAGACTCTCTTTGTCCTCGGTGGACCTCATGATCAAGAGGAACAGCCACTGTACCAGTTTCATCCACTCAGTGCAAGATGGCAGAGCTGTGCACCTCTGCAGAGGAAGAACCTCACACAGTACTCTGTGGCTACAGTAGGTAATGTTTGGATATTGGGAATTATGCTCATGTTGATTAAAAATTAGAGTTTATGTTGATTAGTTAGATGCTGAATGGTAAGTTAAGTTTAATCAACATCTCAGTAAATGGCACAATAAAAAAATGCTACAAGCTTTTCACCTTTTCAACATTTTCCTTTATTTTCTCATTAATTAGGAGACAGTCTGATTGTGACAGGGGGTTATTTTCGTGATGTGCTGTGGTTCAGCGTGGACTGGGTCAGAAGGTATGAATCTGGGCACCAGCGCTGGGTTGATGGACCGTCGTTGCAGAAGTCCCGTCACAGCCACTGCTCGATAGGACTGAGTTCAGTGCTCTATGTCATGGGAGGCTGTATGGACGAAGGGGTCGTGGCCAATGTTGAGAGGCTGGTTCTCGGGCCGGATGAGGTCTGGGAAGAAGTCAGCCCTATGGTTCGGGCTGTGGAGAGGGCCGCTGCTGCTGCTCTGGAGTCATGTATCTACATAACCTGCGGCCTGGACGAAAATGGTGATGTGTACAGTGGAATACAGAGATATGTGGTGAAAGTGAATCAGTGGGACGTGATCTCATATTCTCCATTTCCTCGGTGAGTGAAATGCTAGTTCTCAGGCATCGCTCAGCTTTGCTGTTCAAAAAGAAAATAAAAACCTGCTTCTTGTTGATATGTATGGCAAAGCATCGTGGAACTGTGAGATAACAGAAACTCTTTAAAAACCCCTTGCAGATATGACCTGGTTACTACGGAGTTTAACGGCGCACTCTACCTGTTTGGAGGCCACGCGTTGCGTTTTGATGTGGAGACCGATGAGTGGACCGTGTTGGAAGAGGAATTCCTGGAGAGAAAGTTCTTCAGTGGCTGCACCGCTGTCAGTGGTCAAATATACCTGCTCAGTGAGAAAAAAAGTAACAAAGCATTCCCAAATATGGTGCTGCTAGATCCCTACATAGACACCTGTATTGAGATAGATGATGTAATTCCCTGTCCTGTGCCCATCAGGGGCTGTGTCACCCTCTCAGTGGCGACATGATGAAATGTTATGAACATGACTGAAGCTCACTGTTGTTGTGTTGGTGTCAAATGCAAGTTTTGGAAAATACGTAATTTGGGTTGAACTGAGAAAGAGAGGGGTCATATGGAAATCGATGATGACGATGATACTTAAAAGCACTAACAATAATACATTTTTGGACATTTCCAGAAAATGCTAAAAGTTTTCTAAAGGTTTTTGTGACTTTTTCGGTCACATCTCACTTTTTTTTATTGAATCTGCTCAGCAAATATGCAAAACTGACTGCTTTAATGAGGGATAATCGAAAAAAGAGAGATTTGTGGCCAAACTATGATCCGTTTCTATAAGATTTATGGATGGAGTGAAAGAGGATATAAAGTTTGTTGGTGTGAGAGAAGAGGATGAAGAGAAAAGGGAGGGAGGGGAAAGGAAGAAGGAAAGGAGAAAGAATAATGATCCATGTCTTGATATGGAAATAAAAATAAAATTATGAATCACCATTTTAAATAAAAAAAATATGATCCATACATGATATTTACTCGAAGTAACACAACAGTGTTATGTCGTGTGCAGTTTATTAAATTCTCTCAGCTTGCCATTCAATCAATCTTTTGTCCAGACCTGAACTTAGTCAACATAATAATACAGACAATTAGTGCAGCATGTTGTTCCAGAATGTTGAATAAATCCAAGTGAATCTGTGTAAAATGAAATAAAAAATTAAACATTGTGCCTTCTGTTAATGGTATATAACCTTTTTTTCTTGTATTCCAGCATGTTCACAATAATCATTTAAATATCTGTCAATATTTGTCATTACGTTTTTGAACCAAAGCTACCCAGAGAACGTAATCAAATTTGGAATAAAAATATCATATGATCAGAAAACTATTTCCAGTGTGGGGGTCCTTTTTAAAATCGGTATCTACAAAGTATTATAATTGTCATTTGAGATAAAGGGGAGTACTTTAATCCTCTTTTTTGACAAAAGAAATCTGACCCAGCGCAACTTATAACATCATCTAAATCAAAATTTTTAACAAATAGGATATTATTTTCTATGATTCTACTTTCTCAAACACTTGCCTCATAATTTTCTTGGAATTGCACGCTTATTTTTTGGGTCATTCTTTTGGTCATGTGTTTGAAGGAATTTTGTTCCATGTCAATATAAAAGTAATTTCAATCTGATTTTAAAGTATTAACTTGATTTCTAATTAATTTCTCAAACATGCCAATTAACTATTCCCATCACTTTCAAAACAATTAAATGCATTGACTGAAGGAAAACATGAGGGTCATATTTTTCATCACACCTTTAGAGAAGTTTTCGTTAAAAAAAACCCACATACAATTTCACAGTTAGACATTGTTCAATACATTGTCAATAATTTGTCCAGTCTTAATCTAAAATATCCCAGGATTCACTCCAACCCATCCGATTGCGGACTAAACAGACGCAACCGGATCAATCAAACATGAGATATTGTGTCCAATCGCAGTGAGGCCTGGCTCATAGGCTTGTCAAGTAAAGCCAGTCTCACTTGCAAACAGCATGATATCAAGTGCTAGTGAAGAGTAAGACACAGCAGCTAAGGCACAAAACGAAAACCCAATGGAGCGAACTTCAACCGAAAACAAACTCAAGAAGAGATCGTGCTACATGATACTAGATAAAGAAGACATTCAGAGTAGAAAAGGAAGCAAACAAACCTAACTCACGAGTGGTTTATGTTCTAGTTTTCCCAAAATGGAGTTTCTGACTCTCAAAAAAGGTGGGATTGCGTTTTTTTTTATACAGATATACTTTTTGTGCAGCAGGTGTCGCTATTTCTCTTTCAATAAGCAAAGTCAAATCTCAACAAAATAGTTTCTGCATTAATAGTTCATAAAAAATACTCAGTGAAATGGTTTATCAATAGTTTAGATGAGTCAGTAGCTCTTTCTCTCTTATATTCTGATTTAAAACATGTTATGTATTGGTCGGCATTTTCATCTTGTAAAAAATTTTTTTGCTTTTCTTGTTGACAATAGACGTTAAAATGCTTCATATCACAATTATTCCATGTGTCTCTGATGTATTTACAAAAAAATAGTTCAACACATTGAAAACAAACATAAATAGAAAATCCGAGGACATGTATGATTTACTGTATGAATTACCATCGTCTCCAAATTTGTACAAGAGTGGGTGTTCCCTCTTCATCTTACGTTACATGTGTAGATTTACAATCATTTGTGCTTATTTGCCCTCTTTTTTATGAATGAAAGCCGACCTACCCTGATGTGAAATTTTTAATGGACCACGATGGATCTTATACAAGCCAGATATGTTGATGATAAATTAGATTTTCTCTGATCGGCAGAAACGTAGACAACTTTGAAACACAGTGGCCGAGTCGATGTGTATGAATGGACTCTACCACTATCTGGCTTTGGGTATTCTGCTATTGATATTCCTCTGGTTGGTCAGGTTGTTGAGGACACAGTTGTTAGCCAGCGAAGCCAGCTTGGAGTTGATGGCGCCCTTCCTTTGCTCCCAGCTGCTTTCGTCGCCTTCCTCCTCCTGCTCGTCTTCTTCATCCACCTCACTCTCCTCGTCGCTGCGCTCGTCACGCTCCACCTGTGAGGGTGTCAGTCCTCTTTTACCATTCAGGGTTCAGGGGCGATAGTAGGACCATGATTTGTGACATCACAACTATTCGAATTTGGAAACATATAAATTTAATTTTCAGGATTTTACAGTCTTGTATATCACTCACTCACCTTGCCCGAGAACATGAACTTGTAGACCATCCGTAGGATTAGGTAAGCCCAGAAAATATGCAGCGCTTGCAGCACTAATAACAGGGCATTGAAGAAATAATACCCAAAGAAGGGCTGGAAGAATTCTAGGGACACCACCAACGTTGTGTAGACGATTCTGAAAAATAAGCACAATCTTGTCTTAACCCAAATTGCAAGAACTGTGATTAAACTGTTCAATGTCAGTGATAAGAATTATCCCATTAAATATCTCACTGATATGAACAAAAGAGTACAAATGATCAAATTGCCCAGATTATGTTCCATTCACTTTGATTTTAGTTCATGTTTTGTTGTGTTTTTAGTGTTTTCCTCTCCATCTAGCATTTCTGTTCCCCTGGTCTTAGTGTGTGTGTTTGTGTGTGTGGTGGAAAGGCGTGGCTTCGTCTCACACTGCTCATCTCATCAACAGTTATCTAATATAACCCCGGTTATTCGATACTAATGTGCCATATTGTTAATTCATGTGAGCCAGTTATCACCAGTGTCTGTTCTAAAGTTTCTCAGTTTAATTTCCCAAATGTACCTTGAGCGGTTTTCTTAGTAGATTTATTGCCATTTATCTCTGTTGTCCTGTCACTTAGTTCTGCTGTTTTCAAACTGCAGACGGAGGCTCTCATCTATACAAGCTTTTTCTTTCCCACAATTTAAGTCATATTTATATATCTCCTCACAGACTCAGCCTGTCTTCCACCTGTGCCACTTGACACTTGTGTGTTGTTTCAGTAGATCCCAGGAAAACCTGTTCACGCTTCAGTAAGTCCAAGATGACCAAAACAAGTGACTTTTAATAAAATGTGTCCAAGATTGTGTTGTGCAAGGATCGTGTCTGATCATGCGTTATTTTCAGAAAAATATGCCAATCATAGTGCAGAGATGCAGAGGTGGGGTTGCTGACTTGGCATCTGGATCAAATGTGTGTGAAATCAGAGATGTCGGTAACTGTATTTTTATCTCAAGGAACTGTGCGAACCAGTTTTGTGGGATACAATAGTAACGGTTGAAGGTGTGGCTAATTCCCTTTTTGGCAGACTTTCTTAATTAAACAAAGGGTTTCTCATGCCTCACATGGTCTGACTATCTAAACCCAAATCCCAATTGGATGTTACTCATGGACTAGAATAATTCTATTTAAGAACATCACCTATTACTTTGATTTGTTCCACTGTCCCTCAACGTGATGACAAGAAGAATCATTTTCTTTGTAAAAACACTACGGCATGCTTTAAAAGGCAAAAGGTACAATGCATGCAGATAGACAGTTATGAAATATACATAAAGTGAATTAAAAATATAAGTAAAATGAATTCCAATAGAATTGTGGATATAAAAGCCAAATGTTTGTTAAAGCACTTATCTTAAATCAATCTACTGATAACAGAGTTTTACAAACTATATTAGTTATGACTAATGTATTTGTATGACTTTTTTGGTTCATTTTATTGACTGATGGCAAAATGTCCTCATGGGGATTCCAGTGTGCATTTAGAGAGCCCCTGATGCAGGAAGGAGCTGCGCTGTGTGAGGTTTATTGACATGGAAGGCAATTTTAAGTGTGTTAAATAATGAATAAGAACACTGACTAAGACCTTTTTCCATTTGCCCCCTCCTGACTAGGACTTGTTTTTAAAATATTAAATTTGCGAGTCCCTCAGTTAGTCAACGAATGAATCAATTAGTAGCTCAGAGTCCCCCTCCATACTCGCCAAATGAACAACTCACTCAGTAACTCAACATATGAATCACTCAGTGGCTCAGAGGGACTTCCCTACTCAGAAAACAGGTAACTGACTCAGCTACCCCAGTGACTCGAAGTATTCCCTTTAGCCAGTGACTCATTTAAACTCCCATCACGTCTCATGAGTTTCCTATCACAATGTACTGGCACCAGAAAATACTAGATTATGCCAAACTATATTAACTATTCCTTCTGGAATACCTCCCAAGGACAGCCCCGACAATAACAGTGCCATAAAACATATCACTAAGAGGAATACATGCAACTGAGGGAAAAATGAAACAGGATTATTTGGTTTTGGCGCAACAGTTTTTCAGATGAAGGTGAGTCTTTGGAATTCCAATTGCAAAAAAAAAAAAAAAAAAGAACAGGAAAAAAAAGTCCAACATTTCACCACTTCATCTTACCTTCCAGGAAACACCACCAGCCTCGTGATGAGGAAGACCAGGGCAAAGACGACGAACAGAGAGTCACATACCCTTGTCCACCCAGCGTAATGTAATGTCTTGGCAGACTTTTAGGAGAAAAAGACCTTGTAAGTTGTGATGAGTGGTAAAAAAAGTAAATCATTATGAAGGCAAGCATGTGCATGTGGATTTTATCAGGAAACAAGTCAGACCACACACATTTTTCTTGCTCATTCTGTTTCGTGAAATTATAAAGTTTATTTCAAATCCGTGTTGGAATCCCATTCGCAATGTTTAGAAAAAAAAAAAAAAAGAAAAATGTACAACATTAAATATGGATAATTTTAATGCGATCCTGCCAAGAAGTACTTTGTCAACCTCCATTTAATTCATTAAGGTTACAGATTTCTAAAGTGCCAGGCTGTAATGATTTATTGATACTGGTAAAATTTTGTTTAACATAGCAGGTAAGCTAACGCCCACTCATGTCTGAAGTCATCCAACCAATCCTACATATTTCTTCATCTCTGGGATGTGATAATCATCACTCTCAGATAAAATCAGAAACATGACGCCTAGCGAAATCCAGGTCATACAGGATAAATCAGTTCAGTTGTTCCGCAACAGCAGGTGTTTCTTTTAGAGCCCTTAGAAGTATTTCTTACCTTTAACTGCATCGTTTTTGCACTAGGCACTGGATGCAGGGGTGTTATAGAAAATATACAGTGCCTGCATGTGTAAGAAGTTTCCTGTGGTCTTTGTACAAAATAATGTGTGTTGAGTTCAGGTCAGGAAGAATAATAAATGAGAAGTGTTTGGCATTTCAGAATAATGCAAGTAAGTACATTTGATCTAAACTGGTATGCATTTAAAATAACTTTGCCAACTGGATTTAATTTTTCTTTAATACCTCCTCTGTAACCTCTGAGGGAGGTGCAAGACGGGAATGAGGTTTATTGAGCAAATTCTGTGATTACCAAGCATGGCTTGAATGCAGTAGAGGTGTTCTTACCTCGAGGAAGATGTCAGAAGAATCGTGCACCAGCATCACAAGTGTACCAACTCTCACATAGTTGGCACAGTAGGAGAAGCCAATCAGGAATATAGTGGCGATGTGATGAATAACCTGCTCCTTGAAATCCTGGAATATCAACAATTACAAGGATGACAAAATGTCAGGGAGATGTTGAAGGCCTTGCAAAAACTGACACAGCTCTCCATCCGTGGGTCAGCGCATCAGTTTTGTCACTATGCTAATAGCAGATTAATAAATGTTGTTTGGATTCATTTTCTCCTTTGTTTGAGGCCTTTATATATGGAATCCGGCTATTTTCTCTTTGTAATTAATGAATAAAAACATCACTATTCATGCAGGAATTTCAGATGGTTAGTGTGAATTCCTAGACCCAAGCCTTTTAATTATTATAAATGTGTGCGAGTATAAAGCGTATGACCATATGCCATGCGCACAAACTTATGATGCAACAGCAGATAATCCAGTTCATAATCTGTAGTTTGATCGTACAAAAAAAGAAGAAAGAGATGCAATGGTTGAGTGATAACATTAAACTGCTTATTTTCACCATTCAAAATAAAGTTTGCCCAAAATGTGATGTGGTGAAAATGCTTGAATTTGGTGTGTGTGTCTGTGATGCTCCCACTTACTTTTCGCTTGACATCAACAGACACGCAGAGAAGGAGCGACAAATAGAAGCCCATCTCCAGGATGTAATACCAGTAATGAGCCTCTGTGACAGGCTGAAAACAGTAAAAAGTGAAAAATAAACACGACCTGTAACACAGCCGTGATATGCACGCCACAACTCAAAGCACTTCCATCATTGCCTTCCGGCTTATCGGTATGACCTCAGGAAATGACACAATAGATGAGGACAGAAGCTATAGATAACATAGAAGCACACCAATGTACAGCTTTTCACTCGAGAGTAAATGCATCCTGCATATTGGAATGTGCGGTTCAACTATAGTCCACCCATCGTCAAATTCGGGATCTGTCTGATGTGAGACAGGTTCACGTTCTCTTCTATCATCCCTTTTCCATGCATTTATAGTGTGTAATATCGAACACTGCCGTCGAGGTACTCTTGAAAGCAGAATGTGTTTTTACTCACAGAAAGCGGTTGTGACGCTATTTAAATCAAAACACCTCTTGCAGAACTCAAGGCCGGCAGCAACACAATGACAGGATGTTGACAGAAGAAACTAATCTCCAGAACACAACCTTTCACTCCCGATTAGAGATTTTATGAAGACGGTGCAATAATTCAAAATTCTGATCAAAAGGACCTCTTTGCGTTTACGTGTTCTGAGTTTTCTAATTGAAATTATGAGGATGCCAGCGCAAACTGGCTTTGTCGGAGGAATGTTGACCTGTGGGCTGCCTGATTGTCATCATGTCAGAAATCAGTTTAAAAGTCAAGAGGAAAAAACGAAACAATGAAACATGAGAGCGGATGCCGTGAAGGAAGTCAAGATAAATATTAGCTCATATGTTGGGACTAATCAGTTCTGTGAAGCCAAAGTCATGGGGGGAAAAATCCTTGCACAAGGATTTTTTCAACTGTTTTTTTTTTAAGTCAAACTTATTCCACAGACTATGGGCAAAACGGAATGTAATATAATATGTAATGTAAAAAAAAGGAGTTCATTTTTTTGAGTCAATCAGTCAAATTCAATTACAGCCACAAAGAGTTTATTCAAAGAAACAACATGTGCAATAATGCATTACTGTCATAAATAATCCATTACTATTTACTCTTAAACCTATCGGTGTCCAAGGAGACCAAGTGACTTTATAAAATACTAAGTTTGGCCCAAGGTACACATATGTGGCATACTGTACAATAAAACTTGGGCATGATTTGTTCGATGCAATTTTTTCCTTCAATTAAGTCTGATAAATGACAATATTTGTGAATTCAAATGAAATTCATGTTTAAATGGTTGCTGTGTGTACAGACCTGCTGGGGATAACCCCTCCAGCACTCCCGCTGGTCCCAGAACCACGGAGCCTGAAAAACCAAGAGAATTTTTTAGCAATATCTTCTCTTGGAAGCAGTTTTTTTCTGGCTCAGCAAATGCACACACACAAAAATATGTGATTTAGGAGTTAAAATGGATTTATCTGTTAAAAAAGACTTACATCGATTAAAGACCAGAGCCCGGCCGTGAACGCTGCGATGTAGAAAACGAAACGCCAGCTGCACAGATGAAGATAAACCTGACGTTTGTTAGTGTCATTCAAAACGGGAGTCAATTTAGTCAGTAAGAACAATAGAATAACAATTTTAGATTCCCTCTCAAGGTTTTCTTGATGCAGTTTTTGTTACTAACATGAAGCTATGGTGGTTTACAACTCATAAAGTAAAGCAGTGTTTTCCCTGTGTCGATAACCCCAGACTGCATACTATAATAAAGAAGAACAGGCCACTAAGAGAAACATTAATATATGAAACTATTGCCAAACTATTAACACAATGGAAGCTCTATGAGGAATTTAAACACTAATATTTATCTGCTGCTCTACACCTAGGCTTCAGTCTTGGAGTATAATACGCTTTAAGATTGTTTCCTAGCTTCAACCTGTATTGGGGCCGACCTAAACATCCATGTATATGGGATATCGTCCCCTATGATAATAATCTTGTTTGAAGTTCAAAGTTGCGATTTAAAAGTTTACAGCCTAAATGCAAGATGGATGATACTGTGTTAAAGTCTAAATTACTGAATCACCGATAAATTTCAATATGTGACATGAAATCTGTACTCTCAAATGCCTCAACTCTCAAGCGTTCACCTATCAGAGCAGAATGTAGCAAAATTGAGAATCGAGAAAAACACTCACAAAGCCTCACAGAACTTCTTGGTGTTGCTGGGTCTGTCCTGGTTTCGTCTGTGCCTGAACCAGGTCTGAATCTTTCTCTCGGAGAGTCCACACTGCTTCCCCAGGCTCACCACGTCGCTCTGGACACGCAAACATTTCCATGGTTACAATCTGGGATGCACTTTACATTCTTTACTTTACATTGGCTTCTCTCTAATGATCAGATGTGCTCCATTAACCAGACAGACTTTTGTTTTTACACTGATTCGTTCAAAATCTGTAAATCTTGTGACACAGTGACCCTGTAGGCTATCAGGGGTTCCATGCATGGATAACATGCATATAATCATACATTTCGAGTTTGTGTGTGTAAGAATTACACACACTGAGAATACATTGCCCATCAAATAGCTGAACATTTTTGATATCCAAAGTAAAGTTTTTGTACTGAAAAAGAGAAAAAATAGCTTGTCTGTATAAAAGTGCCATACCATATGTACATACTAAAAAAATACTAGCAGTAAGGTTGGGAATTTTCTGTGTGAACCCTTGGCACTTATCTGCACCATATACATTGCACTTAGTATTTTGGATTTTTTTTTTTATGTATAATGTGCTCTTGCTTCAGTACAAGGTTTCAACCGTCACCCAGGGCCACATTCCTCGTATGTGCAAACATACTTGGCCAATATAGCTGATTCTCATTCTGATTCTGATTCCTCTCATTGTTCTCTCAAAATCGCTACTCTGTGCACAAAGAGGAACAAACGTTGCCAATGTTTAGATTATAACTTCTTCAATCGACCTGTGTCTCAGCACAAAAACTAATAGCTCATTGTGCCTCTTTTGATTTGGTCTTTCTGAAACTTCCTTCTTTGAAAGTTCCCTGTTTTGAGTCCAGCTGACTCATTTAAAAATGAACTTAAAAAAAAATGGGCCTCCATCCTACAAACTCACTATCTGCTACTTTGTACATTTGAGCCTACTGGTCTCAACTGAAATTATGTTTTTCTCCCCAAAGTACTTTATCTAGAAAGTAAGAACACTTCATATCAAATGCTCATCACATTATTGTATCATAGAAATGTTTTATCACAGCATTGAGGGACACCAAAAGCAAACCTATTTTGGCCATTGCATCCTACCTACATCTACTACTGCAGCGCTGGCCACAGTAATGCTTCCATGGAAGTCCGACAAATATGTCCAATCTATCAGCCCGCATTAGCTGCGAACAGATCTATCAGTTTTAGCCTATATGCTCATTGATATAAAAACGTAACAGATACGATTGATGCTCTGAAAAAGGTAATATTGACGAAAAAATGTTTCAAATATATACGTGTAGTAAATCCAAAATCTTCAGAAATTCCCCAAATGTGTACATTTCTGCAACATATGACCTTTCAGCCTTTTTCCGTTGATATTTCTGCTTGTTTAATGCTAACACATGATGGGGAGCTAGTTAATAACACCCATGTAGCTCTATATGAAACAGTAGAGACTAAATCAAAATACAAACTTGTGATGGCTGCCGACTCCTCTGTTGATAGAATGTCTCCAGCTTTGGGAGCTGAGCGGCCCGAATTCTAATCCGGTCCTTCACACCTAAATATTTGCTTATTGGGATGGCGATGAGCCTGAGGGGACACAGAACAAGAGAAAAATTTAAAACACATATGTTTTTTTTTTTATCAACTTTAAACCTGTGCCATGTTATTAATCCCAGCGAGAAAAGTAGTACCACTACTACTACTACTACTACTAATATATATTATAATATAATTATGTAAACATATGATGATAATAACAATTATTATTAGAAAGTAATATATAAATATACTACTATTATTGATTATACATTTTTATTTCTATTATTTATATTGTTTCATGATATAACAACAATAATTATTATCAAATGGTGTATTATTAATAATATCATTAATACATATAATAATATTGATAATTTAATATTATTACTATTATTACTACTATTACTCTGCGACTACTACCATTGTTATTATTATTACTACTATCCATCCATCCAGCCATCCATCGTCAGCCGCTTATCTTATCTGAGAGGCGGGGTACACCCTGGACTTGTCGCCAGTCAACCGCAGGGCCACATGTATAGACAGACATCCATTCAATTTCTCATTGGGGGCGATTTTCCCAATTTTCCAATGAACCTGCTGCATATTTTAGGAGGGATGAAACTGGAGAACCCGGAGGAAACCCACGCAGATACGGGGAGAACATGCAAATTCCACACAGAGAGGTCCCCTGTGGGTGTCTAACCGGGGTCCTTCCAGCTTTGAGGCCGAAGCGCCACCATGCCGCCCATTATTACTTATTACTTACTTAATTATTATTATCATCATTTCAGATGACATCAACAGCTGTTCGGTGTGATCCCAGCGCAGTTGGGTGCTTTGTAATAGCAGCAAGATTACTGAGATAGACTTAGACAGGATGTAGAGCCACTCCTGTGGGGGCACTGAGACATTGGCCACAGTATTCCGCTTCAGCTGATGCAGCATCAAAAGACATTTGATCTGATCTGTGTATGTATGCGTTGTTGACGTCGAGACACAAGAGCAGCAATCAAGGTGTGCGTACGCGTACACATGCCTGATTACACGTGTGTAACTCTATCTTTGAGATGATCAGCCCGACACAGGTAAGAGGGAGGGATCAGAAAGAATGAGAAGGTCAGGACTGTTTTTTCGCCGAGACACACGTAACAAGATCTCTTTTTACAGGGAAGCAGGTATTGCACACACACACACACAAACACTTTTTCCTCAACATGAGACAGAAGAAGGCTGTGCACAAGCAAAATGTATAGATGTAGGTGCCATCATCATGTCTGTCAGGACAAATACAATACTAACACAACAATCACTGGAGCCCCTTCACTACTTTTCAAACATCTGATGTTACTATTGTGGCAGCAGCCAATCAAAGATGCTGATCTTACACAGGCCCTGTCAAAACAAGCTCTCAAAAGATTCAGCACCTGGGCAGATAATCGTCAGTAGTTGCTGATAAGGAAACACATGCAAATACAGACCAGCTATGCAGCTATGCAGCTATGCGTTCATCTTTTAAATGTGTCCGTCGTCGTCATCTACCACCTACGTCTAACAGCGATCAGTCAGCAGATTTCATCATGTGCACAGGGAAGTCGCCTTTGGGAAAAAAGAAAACAAAAAACATCTCACCCTTTTCATGACCTTCTGTACCTTGAAAAAACTCCTGACAAGCTTGCCTGTTTACTCCACCGATGTAAGGTACTGTGAAGTCAAACCCCCCCAGCGCATTTTATTTACGATGCAGGTGAGAGGTTGAGAACCCGTCCTTGAAACACATATTTTAACGACGAATCCGATGCCTTGGTTCTCGATAGATGAACAGTTTGTTCTTCGCAGGAAAGTCAAGCCCAAGTGACAGCTATGGATCGCTTGTTTTGTTTGAACAGCAGAGAAAGAGGAATATAGATTTGCCCCCTATTTAACGTCAACATATAAACAAACTCTTTGCTCACTGGTAACAACACCTAAGGGGCTTGAGAAAGCCAAAAAATTAACATTTATCTCATCAAATACTGACGAATAGCAAGTAAAGTTATCAAATAAAAAGGTGGAATGTAGTGAGAATGCGAATGCTGAGGACTCATGATCTCACCCCAGGTAATCCAAGGAAAAACAAATGTAAATGTTGCAATCTCTACTTTGACTTTTTACAAACTGCTGTCTAAATCATGTTCAAGCAGTGCAAATATGAAATAATGATCTTAACTTTTAAGGATATCTAAAGCACATCCTGGGTGTTCTGAAAATTCAACTATACTCGGTTGTCCTGCAGAATATACTCATAACTGAAAAGCGAGAAGCGTCAAGCACGTGCTTTGACAAATCACTTGTCAAATAGACAATAGAGGAGTGCATCAGCTGACTGTCACACACTCCAACTCTGGAACGGAGCATGGACGAAGCGTTTGAAAACAGAAATTTAACATTAGAAAAATGTATGTAGTGTATTTGAGTTGTTGTTATTTTGCAAACCCCTTTTTTTTTTCCAAGTGTGTGCATTCTCATTATGAATCAACATGTGTGTTACACATGACTTTAGCTTGTAGTCTCCAGGCGCTTCACGAGAATCCCTATAACAAGCACAACTGGGAATTCGCATTAAAAGTCCTGGTAAACGCAAAAAAAGTTGCAGAGGCAGGTCGTTAAGTTACAGGCGATTAGCCAGTTCATTTTGTACGTGGTCAAACACGCACGCACGCACACACACACACACACACACATACACGCATATTTTACAAGGTTGGACCCAGTCCCGCTGAGGGGAGCAAGATTTTGAATGCAGTCAGCAGCTCAACGTGTCTGCTCCTGACGCCTGCCTCCCAACAACCTCCATCACCTCCAACAGCGGTGAAGCTACTATCCTCCCCGAGCAACATGGGCGGAAGAGAAACATCTTTGAATGTCTCATGGGTGATCATCAAACTGCCCCCTGATACGACGATCCCAGGGCAGATGGCGGTTTCTCACCTTTCAAAAACGTATCTGAGGGCTATAAAAGCGAAGGCCAGAGGCAGGGTGTACACCAGGTCCCGGGGGAGAGGGAAATGCCCCTTGCCCTCATCGATCTCTATGTCTTGCCAGCTGATGCCAGGGGGGAGCCAGTATTCCTCCTGCCACAGCCACCGGTTGAGAAGGGCCTCCATCCTGAGGGGAGAGTTATGGTGGTTGACCTGGGTGCCTGCAGAGCACACCATTCAGAAGATCAGGTGGTCTGTCAGGGAGCTGGAAGCCCTGGGAGACACAGGTTCCTCTGTAGGGGTTCAGCATCAAGACGGAAGGCGAGTTCTGGAACGACGTGCTCACCAAGACATGCACACGCACGTAGACACACTCACGCATGCACACATAAGTCAAGCGGTTAAAAAGCAGAAGGACGGCAGCGATCGGTGCACCGCACGATGGAGCCGCAAGGCACCGACCGCGCCGAAAGGGGGAACGGAACCGAACCAGCGTCACCCACAAGCGCGAACCGCATCCCGCGCGAACGCGAACGTCAACACGCACCGTCGCGTGTGGGAGAGGGGACCGGAACGCGACGTCGGCGGCCGCTCACCTGCCTGCGGGTCCTGCGGGGAGGATGGGGAGCCGCACAGCGACAAATTGGGACAGAGGGGCGTTGTGACGCAACCGAGCCCAGAGAGGGCGGGGCCAATGACGTCATCGCCATCTCACCGGGTTTCGTGTGACCGTGCGTGAGATCTGTACTCTCCTCGTCTCCTCCTCTCCCCTTCACTCTCCTCCTCTACCATGTTTTCTTCTCTCCCCTTCCTCTCCCCCAGCACGGCAGACAGCTGGCAACCCTGACCCTCAGATAACTCTCTTTCTCGCGGCTTGTTAATAATGTAAGAAAAAAAAGAACAATTAAAATAATTACATGTTTGTTTATTACACATTTGTGTCTCACACAATTGTCACAATGTTCTTCGGTTCATAGATTCTCTTTGGACGAAACAGGCGTGAATCCCTGGGCCATAAAATCAGTGAAAAAGTTAAAAAAGTAAAACCACCACAGATGGATAGAATACAAAAATTAGATAAAAAAATGTTTTTGCCTTAATCAATAAGTTGGAGTGATTAGATGATTAAGATTTTACTTCAGGCTGATGATAATGGAAGGTGTTTCTGATACTCTGATACTTGTGAACTAACACTGCAAAATAAAACCGCGATTAACATTAATAACTCTGTGACGTCTGTTCTCGTTTTTTTGAGGCGGCAAAGACGGTATTTTTAAAGTTCTAAATAAGTCTCTGGCTTTGCCGCCCAATTCTTACACCTGCGTGGGTTCCTCAACTCAAGGCAGAAAAGTCTCAAGCGAGCTGCAAGTCTAAAACTTCTAAATTTCTTCTAATCTCTTTACAAATGTAGTCTCATGAAAAATAATTCAGTCATCAGAGAATAATTACTAGCATATAATACTTACATATTTTCTATTTGCATATGTTATGACATATTATTAATTGTATTTATTCAAGTATCGAAGCCACCAAATGAACAGTAGCAATATTTGAAAGTAGGATGTGCTGATTAATTTTGTCTCACAAACACTGGCTCAAACTATACTAACAAAAGTTGTGATATTTATTTATTTATTTATTTATCTATTTATTTTAAATTAGAACAGATTAAAATCTCAGTAGCTGTCAAAGTCTCCCCCAGTGTTGGTGCATAGATAATAGTCCAACGAGATTTTTCCTGTCACTGATATCACTCTGATCAGCAGTGTTAACGTTCATAAGCTCGAAAGCTATGCTCACATGACACTGCCTTTCATACCATTCATACTCCAACAGCACTTTTTGAAGAAAAAGAAACTCATCAGGAGTCACATTCCAGTCACCCACAGTTTAAGTGGTTCATAATGTTTTGTTTTTCTAAAAACTCCCTTATAGATAGAAGCACTGGTAAGAGTCAATGTGTAGCTCCGCCCTCATGGTGTATGTGTGTAGATGTATTTGCTCCAAGAAATAACAATCTTGGACCCCTGAAAGGAACACAAGTCATGCGTGAAAGAATTCATCTCAGGGTTTTACATGTCTTTTAATCTTTATGTAGCCACTTAAACCATCCAAAGTATGGAAAAAGAGCCAAGGCGCGCATTGTGACAGATCTCTGAGTGCAAAATGACTCCTGTGTATTCGACACAATATAATGTTATAATGTTATACAGGGTGAATACACAAATTGAGAGTTGATGAATCAGCCCGTGTTTGTGCATTCACAATTGCAAAAAAAAGCAAACTGGTCTCTAATCAATAATTTTTTCACAAAGCCTGTTTTCCAGTGCGTATTTTTTCTGCCGTTTGACAGTTGATGATTTCTATTCATGAGCGAGTATGTGTCTCCCCTCTTCAGAGATGGAGAGATATTGAAGTCTGCCATTGAGGAATTCTGTGAACACGTGGGAGGAATCGCATTCAGACATTTTTGTGGCACAATGGCGAGGGGTATAAACTGAATACATACAGGTGGAATTCTCATCCGATTTAGAGGTCAGAATAATTGGTCGTTGGATGCATATGATCGATGGTTTGGGGACAGAAAACAGAATTGTGATATTGTGTTGATATAACCTGACACTCGCAGCACTTGTAAGTGGAAGAGTAATTATATTGAGAACACAGGTGATGGAATGCGGGCTGCCTCTATTTATCGCAGGTTACATCGCTCAGACTGGAGACAAAGACAAAACATATCACACACCGATGTTAAGGTGGACAATCATCAAAATATGTTTTTTCAGCACATTTAATGCTCTGCTGTGTTCGAAATGATCGATATTGTGGCAAAAGGAAAACTTAGCTTTTGAGTATATACTACAGTTGAATATGTGCTGTATAATTATAAGAATGAGGAGAGATGTTAAACCTAATGCAGTCTCAGGGTGGCACAGGCGAGTGTCTCCCTGAGCCAGCCTCGAAAGGGGCTCCCTGAGCTGGTACCAGGCCCGGATAAATGCAGAGGGTTGCGTCAGGAAGGGCATCCGACGTAAAACTTGTGCCAAACCAAATATGCAAATTGAACCTAAGAATTTCATACCGGATTGGTCGAGGCCCGGGTTAACAAAGACCGCCATTGGTGCTGATGACCTACAGGGTACCAGTGGAAATTCGGCAACTGTGTGTCGAAGAAGGAGAGGAGGAAGGCATGTTCGGAAGAGGAAAGGCAAGAGTCTGGAACTGAGAGTAGGGACTTTGAATATTAGGACGATGACAGGAAAAGGTAGAGAGTTGGTTGACATGATGGAGAGAAGGAAGGTGTGTCCAAAAGACCAAGTGGAAAGGTAGGAAGGCTAGAAGCTTAAGAGCAGGTTTTAAGTTGTACTAGTTGTTAGGAATGTTCTGGAGGTGAAAAGAATGTCAGATAGACTTATGAGTCTGAAATTGAAAATTGAAGGTGTGATGCTCAGTGTTGTTAGTTGCTATGCCCCACAGGTGAGACGTGAGTTTGAGGAGAAGGAGAAGTTCTGGAGAGAGATGAGGAGAGATGAGGTGATACAGAATATCCCCAGAGACAGAGTGGTAATTGATGCAGACTTCAATGGACATGTTGGTGCAGGCAATAGAGGTGATGAAGAAGTGATGGGCAGGTTTGGTATCCGGGATAGGAACGCAGAGGAACAGATGGTGGTCGACTTTGCAAATAGGATGGAAATGGCTGTAGTGAATACTTTTTTCCAGAAAAGACAGGAACATAGGGTGACTTATAAGAGTGGAGGTAGGAGCACGCAGAGAGACTACATCTTCTATAGATGAGGTAATCTGAAAGAGATCAGTGACTGCAAAGTAGGGGTAGGTGAGAGTGTAGCCAGACAGCATAGGATGGTGGTTTGTTGGAGGACTCTGATGACAAGGAAGATCAAGAGGACAAAGGCAGAGCAGAGGACACAGTGGTGGAAGCTGAAAAGGGAGGGGGGTTGAATGGTTTTCAGGGAGGTGTTGAGAAAGGCTCTTGGTGGTCACGGAGAGCTTCCAGATGACTGGACAACAACAGCTAATGTGATCAGGGAGACAGGTAGGAGAGTACTTCATGTGTCATCTGAAAGGATAGTAGATAAGGAGACTTGGTGATGGAATGAGGAAGTGCAGGAGTATATACAGAGAAAAGCGGCTAGCAAAGAAGAAATGGAACACTGAAGAGAACAGACAGGAGTACAGGGAGATACAGAGTAAGGTACAGATATAGGTAGCAAAGGCAAAACAAAGGGTGTACGATGACTTGTATGCTCGGTTGGACAGTAAAAAGGGGGAGAATGATTTATACAGGTTTGCAAAACAGTGAGATAGAGATGGAGAGGATGTACAGCAGGTCCGGGTGGTTAAGGATAGAGAGGGAACTGCATTTACAGATGCTAGAAGAGTGATGGGAAGATGGAAAGAGTTCTTTGAGGAGCTGATGAATGAGGAA
>CAAKHD010013455.1:8873-21093 GCA_901007705.1 Fistularia tabacaria
CACTCTGCGCTGCGGTTGGATGCGATCAGGTGGAGCGGCATGGGGAGGAGGGAGCAACAGATGGCCCGGGGATTACATCCACCATCTCTAAGCTCGCCCTCTGTGTGTGTGTGTGTGTGTGTGTGTGTGTGTGTGTGTGTGTGTGTGTGTGTGTGTGTGTGTGTGTCCACCTCTTTCCCTGCAGCTTCTCTGTCACTCTAAATCCATGCAGCATGGATGAAGTGTGACACTGAAGTCATGGGTTGGCTTTTTTTCTTTTGCACTATGTGCTTTAATAATGTGTTTTTGTCCCCCTAGCAAAAGCATAATTAGTTTTAAAACAGTGAAAATTAAATTTGTAAAAACTAGTAAAAAACATATACAAATATCATTAAAAATAATTTCATGATATGAAAAAATATCAAAAGCATTTTTAGCCCCCACTATTAGACTTTTGTAAATGGTCAGATGACATTTTGCAGGTGTCTGATTTTCATTCATTACATTCTAGCCCTGAGGTTGCAGTGGTTTTGAGCCTAAAAGGTCCCGAGTTGGATTCCCAAAGTGGGACCTTTCAATGTGGACTCTCCATGTTCTCCCCGTGTCTGCGAGGGTTCCTCCGGGTTCCTCCCACGATCCATGCATTGGAGACTATACGCTGTCCGGTTGTGTGAACGAGGAAGCGAATGGCTGCCTGGTCCTCTGAAGGATTGGTCTTGGGGTGAGATCGGTTCCTCGAAGCTTCAATAACTTCTAACCAAGGTTAAAAATGGTGCCGATTCCCTTCGGTTATCCATCTATGTTTTAAATCAGCTGAATGGCTAACGCTCTCCTCCCAGGGAAACGCAACAGGAAACCGCTGCATGCGGAGGCCCAGTGATGTTTCTGCATCACGTGACCATAAGCAGCTTTCATCAGAAATGAAAGGAGCCTCCCTCAAAGTAATCCAGGAGACAAACAAGCGAAATGGGTCTGTGGTCGAATGCAAGGCCCTTACATTCACGCTCAATCACTAACAACACCCTATCAGTCCTTTCACAAATAAAGCCTTATTTATTAAAGCTACAACACTAAAATTAAGTGCAAAGTGTCATGAAGAGCAGGAGTGCGTTAGCAGAACAACGTGTCCTCAGTGGACACAGCATTATGTGCAAAAGGCGGCTCAGGAAAGTGCAGACACACGTGATAAACATCACACTGACCAAAACAGAGGCAACTAGTAAGGAACTTGATTGTGGAGAAATGAATAAAGTCGACCAGGTAGCGACTGAGGGTTCTTCCATAGAGGAACATAAGTGAGCACGAACTTTAAGTTGCAGCCCTCCCCCAGGAGGAACCGAAAAGGCATGAGGTGTCGAATAGTAACAGGCCAATCGAGGGACGCTCCTGCCAGGGGAGAAGAACATCACAACAGTCACCCTGGATCCGTCACAGGACCACGCGTGAAGGTACACAACCATTCGCATTCTGGACAATCAAGTGTCTCCAATGAAGCTCCTGCATGTGTTCAGAGGAACCCGGAGGAACCCCGCGGAGACACGGGGAGAGCATGGAGACGCCACACAGAAAGGTCCCCCTTTGTGAATCCAGCTAGGGACCTTCTGGCTGTGAGGTGACGATTTTGACCCTTTCCAGCCAAACGTCGCGGACGTGTTTACAACCTGAAAAAGACACTATTCACCGGACACTGTCAACCAAGGTGTAGTGCTAAGCTAACCCAATGATGAAGCTACATTAGCGCCCAGCTGCAGCGACAGCTGATTCTCCAAAGCCCATTCCCTGGACCAGGCTAACGTATCGGAGAAGGATAATGCACAGAGGCAACTTGTCTTGAAATAATAATATTAATAGTAACAAAAATGTACAAATCTTTATTTTGGTCCAGAAAAATACGAGCAAAAAGCCCAAAAAGGGATATGAAGTCCAGTAACCCACAGCTGTTCTGTCATATATGAGATACAGGCTCAAACATCGCAGGAAGCTGCTCAGAGCCGGGGTGTGTGTTTGAAACAGACAGTAAAAAACACAAAGTTAGCGCCGATTAGCATTTTCCAGCTAAAGGGATGCATTTTGCACAAAATAGAAGAAGACACACGGAATCAAGACAACACATTTCACAATTTCTGATAAAACAAAACTAAACAGATTGTTTGGAGACAAAAAGGATTTTTTTTCCCCCCTCTTAAATGAAAAGTCCTAGTAAAATACATTAAACCTCATGCGGGATGAGTGACGAGGAAACACACATGGTTGCTTTGAGCAGCGGTTACATAACGTGCTTTCCTGCTGGAGAGGAAGCCTCGGCAGACAAGGGCTCGCCGCTGTTTTCACAGTGGCTAGAAAACACAAATGGATCAAATCTATGAGGATATGCAGAGGCTATGCAGATGGCAGCAGAGGTAGATATGAGGCCAAGACCCGCGCTTGTGCTCGGCCTGGACAGCTGTGCGTGTTCCAATGATGCTCTTTGACGTTTATCCTGCTTTGTAGTTGCATTTTTGCCACAGTTAAAGAAGAACGAAGTCTTTGCGGGTGGCTAACAAAAGTTAAAAATGTATCAAATCTGCAATACTTGGTACTGAAATGCAAATCAAGAGGATTATCATATATCATATCTATATAGATTGATAGATAGAGACACACACACACACACACACACACACACACACACACACACACACACACATATATATTTCTATATGTATATATTCACACACATATACATTTTAAAATATATGTATAAAAACTATCACATGCTTGCAGTTTCCACTTATTTGATTTATTTCTCTAGAATCCTGCAAGCAGAACACACTCCACCTCTGCCAGCATCACTGGATCTGTGATGGTCTGATGAGCAGATAACTTCATCTGAGAGCAATCTGAGAACCCCCCCACCACCATCATCAACCTCATCATCAACCTCATCATCACCACCACCACCACCACCTGCAGCAAAGTGTTCAGTCAGATTTCACAGTTGGGCCGCGCCATGTCAGAATGGTTTGTTCCAGCGGGGCAGCTTCCAAACAGCTGCTATTTCAGTCATCATTCAAATAATTCGAACAATAATATCAACTTCTGATAACATTCGCTTGATAGAGTTCTGTTGTTTTGGGTTTTTTTTTAATAAAAGAAAGAAAGGGGAAAAAATAAAGACAAATGTTTCACTTTGAGCTGCAGCCGAGTCAGTTTCTGTGCGTGTAGGAGGGGGTTTGTGAGACTTTCCTCAAAACCAGTGGATTAAATCCGACTGTCTTCCGTGCGCGGCTCGCAAACAACGCAGAGTAAATTAAAAAAAAAAAAACTAAAAGAAACACTTAAAAACAATGAAAAGAAAAAGCAAATCTCACCTCTGACACACAGCAACGACATGACAAAGTGTCCCTGCGCGTCCGCTCCGTCTCGGAAGTGACTGCAACCAACTCCAAAAAAAACAAAAAAAGAAAGAAAACTACATAAATGTCGGTAAAAGAGCGGATAAATCCGCGCCGTCTGTGGAAGTGGGTTTAGCGACGCGCGGCCGGAGCAGAGACCCGCGGCCCCCACGCCACGGACACGCCATTATCAACAACCGGCTGTCATCCGGGGTTTCCGCCGGCGACCTGGGGCGGGGGGGCGGGGGAGGGATAGAGAGGGGGATAAGGGCACCTGCAAAGTGGCGCCCGGATTGACCAATAGAAACACTGGCTTACGGGAATGGGCTGGGCTTCTTTTGACAGTCTGACCAATAGCCGCGATTGGTCAGCCCTTGATTTGGGCTGATTTTTTTGTTTTGACTTGTGACATTTAAATATTTGATTTGTATTTATATGGATCCCGAGCAGTTATTTTTTGGGGGGAAGTGATGATGTTACAAAGGAAAAATGTGTAAATAAATACATTTTAAATCTTTTGGATGGTAAAACTGTTCCTCCGCTTAATGTTTTTTGGTCTTTTATCTCTATGATGATTTAGATTGGAATAAAATATGGCTGATTACTAATAAATGCAGTCTAAACAATAAAATCAATGAAGTATCTTACAAAATCACAACATAAAATATATCCAGCAAAGAAATATTTAAAACTGAAATTGATTATTTCTGGGATTTCTGTGGAATAAACGGAGAATCTATTGTACATTTATTTTATTATTCCTTGCACTCAAAAATATTCCGGTTAAATGTAAAAGACTTTATTGAGAGACGAACCGGATTCTCACTGCAGCTGCAGGATGAGCACATTTTTCTTTAATATGACGGCCACGCCAAGGAAAAGGACATTTATTTTTTGTAAAACTTGTTCTACTTTGGGGGAAATTTAACATTAACAAAAAAAAAATGGACTTAAAGTAAACAAAACTTCTACAGGAACTTTTTCGATATAGTAGCATTAGAAATGGACTTCAAAACCCGAAGGCAGTAAAAAAACAACTTTATTTTGGAAAAATTTGTTTCATATTTTTGTTTTAGTCATACTCTTTATATGGCTTTTTGATTGTATTTGTGTGTGTTACCCCTTGCTAAATAGATTTGTTGTGGATATATATTTGTTAATAAAAGGTAAATAGTATTTAAGATGGATTACATGCATTTAGATAGCCGATCCTAAGGGTTTCCAGAACTTCTCCATGTGCAGGGGCTCTGCTGCCCTCAAGTGCTCCACTCCGCCACAGCATGTGGAACCTGGACAACATCTCACCACAATAAACAGGATGCAGTTGGTGTCACACCATTGCATCCTGTTTATTTTTTCTCTTTACTCTGTTTCTATTCTCGCTCTTGTTGTTGTCATTTTTGATCATCTCTTTTATTTTTTTATTTTTTTTATTGCATTGTCTATTTTGTCCCTGTTGTTGTTCACCTTGATGCCTATTTTTTTTTTCAGTAGATATCTTTCGACTATCTTTTAATTGTCTCTCTTATTTATATTTATACTCATATTTATTGATATTGATATTGATATTGTTATTGTTGCGCTGCTGTGACAAAAGAACTTCTCCTGTGGGGATCAATAAATTGTTATCTTACCTCACTGTGCCTGCCTTCTGTTCATTCTTGTCAAAATCTTCTTGTCATGGCAACTGGACTTGGATTTCTTCACTTGAAGACCACGAGAGGCTTCACGCTCCAGTTGACCTGGAGGACTGAGAACCTCCGCAGACTTCTGTTCATTGATTCACTGCCTACTTATTCAGTTTTAATACGTCCATTTAACGGTCCAAGAAAAGGGGGAGGAGGAAGATGTCCGTCAGCAGAGAGAGAAGGAAGAGACTTTGAATCAGAATCAGAATCCTTTGCTGGTCCCCGAGGGGGAAATTACTTTTTGTTGAAAGCAGCTCCTGCTCACAGAATAATCTGAAAGAATCAAAATAGAATTCTATCTAAAAATAAGAATAAGATAGTGAATGATAAAATAAATAAAAAAATGGGAATAAAAATAAAATACAATAGCAAATAATAATAATAAAAAAGAATAAAAATAGAATACGATAGCAAATAATAAAAAAAAAAAAATAGAATGAAAATAAAATAAATACGATAAAGATTTATAAAAATAAAGTTAAAGGTATGTTAAAAGTCTATGTAACGTATGTACATGGGTATTTACATGTACATGTATGTGATCAGGAACCACCAACTGCTCCCCCGGCGCTGCGAGATGGCAGCCAAAGGCTCATGCGTCATCCATGATGGGTTCAATGCAGAGAAGGAATTTCCCCTTTGGGGATCAATAAAGTATTATCTCACTGTTATCATTATGTCGGGACGAGAAGAGGAAACTCTAGAGAGAAGGAAGCTGGAGAACCTGTGTGTCCAGGTGGGAAGGGAGCACGGCCGGAAGCTGAGCCTCCGGAGGTGAGAAGAGTGTCAGATAGGCTGATGCTGGAAGTTGAAGATGTAATGTCGTTAGCGACAACGCCCCACAGGTCAGGTGGCATGGGAGCTAAGAGGGGAAGGAGAAATCCCAAAGCGAGTTAGGAGCCTCTCGAATGTCCAGCTGCCACGAGAAGATTTAACAACGATCAACCAAGAGCCGGGCAATTGAGATCCCTCACAGACACTCAGATGAAGTGAGGCAGAATTCCCCCACATGGGAACGAGTTGGGCAACTTCAGTGGACATGTTGGTGCAGGAAATAGAAGTGACGAACTGCAGATTCGGTATCCAGGATAGGAAACGCAGAGGGACAGATGACGGTAGACTTTGCAAAAAAGGATGGAAATGGCTGTCATGATACATTTTTTTCCAGAAAAGGCAGGAATGCAGGGTCACTTACAAGAGTAGAGGAAGGAGCAAGCAGGTAGACGACATCTTGTATAGACCAGTGCCTTCCAGCCTGTGGCACGTCAGTGTGTGAGAGATGCCCACTTTCACCTTATGGGTCCAAAAATGATTTATTCAACCCAATGTGACCCAAATGAAGGTCCGAGTATGAGTCGTGGTCAGAAGAAAGTAAAAAAAAGGTGAGCTCAAGACGCTACAATGAAAGTTAGATTGTGTTTGGATTGACTTTTACTAGGGAACTAGCGGAGTCCACTGGGTTGTGCATTGCGAATAAGGTGTCCAACAGTGCCATGCTTCCAAGCATCTCCAAGCTAAACACCCTTCACTTCAAGATATCAACTGTTTGGTTGATCTGCGTGATCAGAGTGAGAAACAGACAGCATTGCTGAAGAAAACAAGTGAGAAAGCTCTGAAAGCTAGATACAACGTTGCTGAACTCATGGCTAAATCCAAAGAATATCAGCTTTGAGTTCGAGCAAAGAGGGACGGATTTCACAACAAGAAGGTCAATGGAGAAGACAGTTTCCTTCTATTTCATTAAAAAACTTTTTTGAGTCATTTAGTTGGAGGTGTGCCGTGCGATTTTTCAAATGTCAAATATGTGCCGCGGCTCAAAATAGGTTGTGAAACACTGCTATCGAAGGAGATCAATTACCTGCAAAGTAGACAGCATTGGATGGTGGTTTGGAGGATGAATCTGGTGACAAGGAAGATGAAGAGGACAAAGGCAGAGTGGAGGATGAAGTGATGGAACCTGAATTATCCATTATCCACTGCTTTTTCTGCACTCAGGGTCGTAGGGATGCTGGACCCTATTCCATATGTCCTTGGGCAAGAGGCAGCGTTCACCCACCTGGTTTCCTTGGGGGAGTTGAGAAAGGTTCTGTGTGGTCAGGGAGAGCTTCCAGATGACTGAACAACTACAGCTAATGTAGTCAGTTGAGACGGTTAGGTATACTGAGAAAGGGGTTCGCGAAGAAGTAGTTGGACACAGAGGGGACTGAAGATACAAGGTAAAGGCAGAAAAAGGACAAACAACGGGTCCGATGACTTGCATGCTCGGTTGGAAAGTAGAGAATGATTTATTCTGGTCGGCAAAACATAGAGATGGAGCTGGAAAGGACGTACTGGCGGTTCAGGGGATTAGGGATAGAGAGGGAAATGCATTGATAGGTGTCAGACAAGTGATGGGAAGAAGGAAAGAGGACTTTGAAGAGCTGATGAACGGGGAAAATGAAATGTAAGATAATACTTTATTGATCCCCATAGGGGAAGTTCTGTTGTCACAGCAGGGCAACAATATTAATCAGAGAGAAAATTAAAAGACAGTCAAAAGATATAAAAAAAAAAAAAAGCCTGTTTAGTACGCGGAAAACTTACTTCAAGCTCACTATGAAATTGATCACAAGCGGATCGGCGAGGAATATTGTTTGTACGTGAAATGTTTGAAAAAAACACGCAAATCTGCATTCCGAGTCAAGTGAATCTTCTTGTCCTTTTGGGTTTTCTCTTCAGGGTCTCCATGGCCTATCCAACTTCTTCATCTAACCCTGTTCTCTGGATCCTCCTCTCTTCATATCCTCTCTCACTACCTCCATACAACTTCTCTCTGGTCTTCATCTAGACCTCCAATTCCAATATCTTCACTCTCCCTCCTCTGTCCGTGACCCAAGCATCCCTGACCTTCTCTCTCTCTGACATCGACCATGTGCCGTCCCTCTGATGGACTCATTCCTGATCCTCTCCATCCTGGTCAGTCCCAAAGAGAACCTCCACATCTTCATCTCTGCCACCTCCAGCTCTGCCTCCTGTCTTTTCTCCAAACCATCCATCATCTCTGCTCTCACCACTGTCTCCTCCATCTTTCCTTTCCTTCTGGCTGATGTTCTTCTATCTCATTTGCATAGAATCAAACCCCATTTGACATATTTCAGCACCAGACAGCAGCTCTTAAGCATTCATGTGTTGTTCACCAAAGTGGTCGAGAACGCTCAAATTCACTGACAATCACTTTTTAACCAACATAGCCATAACTTTTGAAGTTGAGGCTGATTTCATTCATTTTGAAATACATTGCATTAAATCACATTAAATTCTATTCATGTGTTGTTCACCAAAGTGGTCTAAAACACTCTGACTCGCTGAGATAAACACTTTTTAACCAACATAGCCCTAACTCAAGTTGCGGCCTGATTTCAGTCATTTTGATTTATATTGCATCGAATCGCATTCTGTTCAACATAGTTTAGCACCAGACAGCAGCTCTCAAGCATTCATGTGTTGTTCAAAAAAATGGTCTAGAACACTCTAAAATGCCGAGATAAACACTTTTTGACCAACATAGCTAAAACTTTAGAAGTTGCTCATGGATTTCAGTCATTTTGACATGTATTGTATAGGATCACATTCTATTCATCATATTTCAGCACCAGACAGCAGCTCTTAAGCATTCATGTGTTCTTCACCAAAGTGGTCGAGAACACTCAAACTCGCCGACAATCACTTCTTTACCAACATAGCTCTAAATTTTGAAGTTGCGGCTGGATTGTAGTCATTTTGACAAATATTACATGAAAACAATTTCCATTTAACATATTTCAGCACCAGACATCAGCTCTTAAACACTCATGTGTCGTTCACCAAAGTCGTCTAAAACGCTCAAATTCATCGACAATCACATTTTTACCAACAGAGGTATAACTTCAGAAGTTGCGTCTGGATTTCAGTTGTTATGACATATATTGCAAAGAATTATATTCTAGTCAACATACAGTATTTCAGCACCAGACAGCAGCTCTTAAGGTGGCGGTTAGGGTTAGGGTTTGGGTTAGTTTGGGTTGGTGGTGTGGAAGCATGCATGTGGCAAATCCATGAAAGGATCTGATAGACCTAAAAAAGAATATGTCTTCTTCTCATGATGAGAAGTGCTGAAGATACCTAGTCCCCATATCCAAACCTCAACCTTTGAGACTCAGAGGTCTCTGTGTTGGGTTAGGACCCCCCCCCCCCCAAACACACACAGACACACAAACACAAACACACACACACACACACACACACAGAGCCAATTAGTTTCCTTCATGAAGTGTTTATGGGTCTTAAGATCTCAGGTCCAAGAGGGGTCTTCCCTGTGGGGAAAGTATCCTAATCTTTCACAAACCACGAAGCTGTCCATGTGTATGTGTGTGTGTGTGTAACCTCTAGATAACTCCTCCCCCAACTCATGACCGTCTTTGGTGCTGCAGGGACTCAGAGCTTCTATCTGGAGCACTCGGAGGACATCCTGTGTCTGACAGTCAACCAGCACCCCAAGTTCAAGAACGTCATCGCCACCGGACAGATCGGTAACCTGCAGCTGGTCCTGCTTGGGCATGGCAGCCTGGTTCTTCTCCACCACTTCTCCTCCTCCTTTTCTGCTCCTTTGGCCTGCTGCCTTACTTTGGTCACAGCAAACATCTCCCTCACCTTGAGGGCCTGTTTGAACCATAGAAGGACAAAGATCCACCTGATCTGACAGGCAGCACTTCAGCGCTCTTTCTGGCAGCGGTGGGCCAAGCCCTCATCCGGCACCCCCTCAAGGTCTTGCCAGGGAACTGAATCTTTAGATCAGATGATTATAAATGAGATAATTAGACCAGTTTAACGCCTCGACCCAGGAGACACGATCACAGCTGTTTGTTCAGTGAAGAAGAGCTTCAAATGGAAATAAGCCCCAGCTAATCTTCTGCCAAGCTGCAGGCTGGCGGCTTCATTTAATCCTTAAATTTTTCATAATCATCTAATTTATCAAGGTGATTGGATGGTACAGTGTGATATCACAGGTTTTACTTGCCTGTGTTAGAGCTCCAGCCAAAAGACGAGCTAACTTAGCAGCCGTTAGCCTGCTGTTTTCCTGGTACATCAGTGGAGGAGCTATCTGCTAGCCTTTTCTTCCAACCAGCCACCAGTCAGATACCTCAGCTCAACCTGGACTGAGTTCGACCTGGACTCTGCTCCACGTGGCCACGGATCCATCTAAATTGAGCTCCTCTTGGGCTCGGGTTCACTTTCAGGCCTTGTAAATGTTTTATTTTCACCAATTGGGGCTACACGCTGCATGCTAACATCTCTGTCATCACTGATGCTAACTCCTCCGACTCCTCTGCATGCTGCTGTTTGACGGAGATGTTCTCAGATCTAGTGTTGGGCTGATAGAGGCTTCACCTCACGTGTCAAAGCATCTCCTGGAGACCAAAAGTAATGCTAAAAAGGAGCCCCTGCTGTGGATGATCTCCACCAGCCATGTTGTGTCGTGACTCACTGCAGGATTTCATCTGTTTATTTTGTTTTGTTCTTGTGTGTGTGGCTGACCTCATTGCCACCATCGCTCTCACAAACCCTCAGGTGACGTCAGTGACCTCCCAGGTAATGACCACGCACCACCTTGGACCTCCATCCCCCACCCACCCGCTCCTCCCCCGTGGCCTCGGACTCCCCGAGACCCAGAGACGGTCCCGGGTGTCTCAGGGTGCTTAGGTCTAAGCCCGTCTCCAAATATGCGACTCTAAACCCACGCTGCTCTCTGATTTGCTGACTGGCCTGGGGAAGAAGGATGAGCTTCTGAAGAAATCTGGAGTGGATATGCTCTGGTTCTGAGGGGTCTGAAGGCCACCAGGTCCCTTCTTCTGCTCTGTTCCACCCCATAGTTCTCTGTGCTAAATCGATTCCTCCATTGGTTTTCCTTGACCCTGTCAATCCTGCGATGCCCACACACCAAGGCGTCAGCTATGTCAACTTCAGTGCCATGGGGAAGCTGCTGCTGTCCGTGGGAGTGGAACTTGAACACACCATTACTGTGCGGCGCTGGCAGGAAGGCTTGAGTGGCGAGCACCAGCATGTGCGTCACCATCAGCGATAACTCCACCATCTGCCAGTGGGACCTGACCAACGAGCTGCAGGAACTCTGGGAGAACATGGAGCGTGGTTGTTCAGATACTCTCCGGTGGCACCGGAGCCCTCTCCCACCCCTCCTTCCTGCTCGTGCAGAAGCTGCTGAACAAGGTGTGTGTGGGCCATGCCGCCCGCTGTGTGAGCTTCAGTGCCGATGGAGACATGCTGGCTGTGGGGATGAAGAACGGGGAGCTCCTCATCCTCCTTGCCAGCTCCCTGAAGATGTGGGGCAAGAAACGAGATCGGAGCGCCGCCATCCAGGATATCTGGAAGGGGGGGCGCGTTCACGGAGGTCATCAATGGATGGAGATCAACAAACATAAACTGTGTGTGTGTGTGTGCGCACTGACAGATTTAGTCCCGATCGGCGGCGGCTGCTGGCCGTCGGCTCGGTGGAAAACACGGTGGATGTTTACGACGTGAGCAGCGGGCCGAATCTGAACCGACTGGTTTACTGCTGTGACGTCCACGCCTTCATCCTGCAGCTGGACTTCTCTGCTGACAGCCGCTACATACAGGTGTGTGTTTATGTACACATACACACTTAGATATATATAGATGCGTGTGCATGTGTGTTTGTGTTTCTGTATTTTTCACATCTCAAAATAATTACACATATAAAGAAACATGTATGTATGTATACATGAATATGTGTGTGTTTTTATGTACAGATTTTCTTCTTCTTCTTTTCCTTTCGGCTTTTCCCTTTCAGGGGTCACCACAGAGAATCAACCTTCTCCATCTAACCCTACTCTCTGTTTCCTCCTCTCTCACACCAACTGCCATCATATGGTCTCTCACTACATCCATAAACCTTCTCTTCAGTCTTCCCCTAAACCTCCTGCCTGGCATCTCCCATTCCAGCATCTGTCTACCAATATAGTCCCTATCCCTCCTCTGTACATGACCCAACCATCTCAGTCTGGCTTCTTTGACCTTCTCTCCAAAACATCTAACATGAGCTGTCACCTGATGGACTCATTTCTGATCCTATCCATCCTGGTCACTCCCAAAGAGAACCTCAACATCTTCATCTCTGCTACCTCC
>CAAKHD010013456.1:8755-60543 GCA_901007705.1 Fistularia tabacaria
CTTTGTTCTTCCGTTTCCCCCCCCCCCCCCCCCCTTCTTTGTTGGCGTGGGGGGGGGGGGGGGGGGGGGGGGGGGGGGGGGGGGGGGGGGGTGGCAGCCATTGGTGGTAGTGGTGGAAATTTCGACTCTTTTAAAAGAGCCATTCCTTATGGTTCATTGAAACAGCTTACCCTTTTGGCTCCTTTGATGTTTCATCAATTCATATTCTACTGCTTATCCTACACTTTGGGTCACCGGGGATGCTGGAGCCTATCCCAGCATTGGGTGAGAGGTGGGGTTCACCCTGGACTAGTCACTAGTCGTATAGACAGTCAGTCCCTCTCATTCACACAATAGGGCAATTTACCAGTTTTTTCCAACTTACCTTCTGTAGGTTTTTGGACTATGGGGGAAAACTGAAGAATCCCCACACAGATAGAACATATAAGCTCCACATAGAAAGGCTCCCTATGTGAATTCATCCACTGTCCTCAGGTTTTCCTACTAAGGCCAAAAAGCCAAAATGAGCTCCAACATCAGTGGGACATGCAAACCCTTCCACCACGACAAGGTGGTGGCTCGAGGAGAGGATTTTGAAATGAATGTCCTTTCTAATTCCTTGAAAAAGATCTCCCGAAAACTACCACGGTAAACAATTGTCTTTTCAAATCTCTTTTTGAGATTCTTTTCGCAGTTAATCCTAAGAATCTGACCTTTTCTGGTTTAAAATCTTCGGCTACTCCCTTCAGGGGTCAACAGAGCGAATCGACCTCCTCCATCTAACCTCTCCTTTGTGTCCTCTTCTCTCACACCAGCTAACTTCAAGTCCTCTTTCATGGCATCCATAAATCTTCTCTTTGGTCTTCCCCTAGTCTTCCAACAGTTCCAACCCCAGCATTCTTATACCAATATATTCACTATTCCTCCTCTGTAAATGACCGAACCATCTCAGTCTGGCTTCACTGACCTTATCTCCAAAACATCTAGTATGCTGTCCCTATGATGGACTAATTCCTGATCCTATCCATCCTCGTCACTCCCAGAGAGAAGCTCCACGTCTTCATCTTTGTTACCTCCAGCTCTGCTTCCTGTTTTTTCTTCAGTACTACTGTCTCTAAACCATGCAGCATTGATGCTTGAACCACTGTCTTCTACACCTTTCCTTTAATTTTGGCTGAATTAAAAGGCAGTTCTAACTGCTTGAACCTGTTTCTTCACCTCTTTTACACACTATCCATTGCTCGACATTTGACCCTAAGTACTTGAACTCCTCCACCTTCTTCATCTCCACTCGCTGTAACCCCTCCATTCCACTTGAGTCCCTCTCATTCACACACATGTATTCTGTGTTACTGTGGCCTAACCTTCATTCCTCTCCTTTCAATGGCATACCTCCACCTCTCCATCACCTGATTTTCCATCACCTGTTGCCTGCTCTTACTGCAAATATCATGGTCCATGGAGATTCAAGTCTATCCTCATCTGTCAGCCTGTCCATCACAACTGCAAACAAGAAGAGACTCAGAGCTGGTCCCCGATGTTGTTCTGAACATTCTTAACAAACTCCTCCTTTGAGATAAATCCTATTCAATTTCTCTTCTTAGTAATACCATGATAGTAGAACTTGAAACCTTCACCTCAGCTTCTCACCTCACTACCTCTCCACCTGGTCTGCTGGACACACAGTACATCAACTCCCCCTCTCTGCATCATGTCAACCAACTCTCTCTAGCTTTTCCTATCATCATCCTAATTTTTCAAAGACCCTACTCTCAGTCTCAGATGCTTCCATTACCTGTTCTCTCTGCTTTTCAACATGCCTTGTAGAAGTATTAAGTAATTAACTCAACGAAAGACATAATCAAATTTCATTAGCTGATTTGCCATTTTCTTCTCAAGGCCCAGACTGTATGTTAATCGAACTTCAATTTGCCATTAATTACGAGGGATGGTGATTGGTGTAAATTGACTGATAGCTGATTTTGTGTTTTAGGGATGAAGTTCCCTGTGGATCTGCTGGCTGATGTTAGCCAGGGGAAACTGCAAGAGCTGGCCCAAAACTACATGAACAACCTTCTGTATATGAACCCCGACAATGCTGTGTACCTCAGCCTCTCTGATTCCACCAAGGTAACACACACATAAAACAAAGCAATAGTGCATACATACATCAAAGGAAGATGTTGTCCCACCCATCTGAACATTGTCTCCCAGAACCTGGTGGGTTATTTATTTATTTTTTTGTTTGTTTTGCATGTAAATTCTCTGCGGTTTAAAAAGGCCAAACTTAACTACTAAAGTATTGGCAGACATGTCTGCCGCCCATCCACATCTAATTTGCTATTCACACATGGCCAGGACCTACATGCTGTAGCTCACCACTGGTTGAGACACCATTGTGGATTTCTATAGCACACGGGCCTTGTGAGGTTCATAAGTAATTAAGACAACCCTAGCCATCTCACCTTCCAGATATATTACTGCAACTCCATTCTCTTTCCTTCTCCCCAACAAATCCCTCCACAAACTACAGCTCCCCCTGATTTCTTCAGCCTGGATCAGCCTGGGACTGCCCCACAGAGAACACATCACCTCTGTCCTTCAACAGCTACACTGGTTCCCACAATCTGGAATTAACTTCAAAATATTGCTTCTCACCTAGAAATGCATCCACAATCTGGCCCCTCCACTACTATCCAACCTGCTTCATATTGCCACTCCCTCCCGCTTTCTCAGGTCTTCATCAGGGACTCAAGTTGAAATCACTTCTGCCCACCTTAGTACCAAGGGGTCTGAACTGTTCAGTCATTCTGCTACCCTGCGCTGGAACTCACTCCTCAATGACATCGGAAATGCAGACTCTTTCCCTCAGTTTGAGTGAAAAGCCAAGAACTGTCTGTTCATAATTGCTTAATGACTGTAATGTTGATTCCAGCCAACTGTAAATCTTTTTCTATAACTCGATTCGTTTTTTTTAATCCTTTTATCTGCTATCGTTCTTAACTTTTAGTAAAGGTGAATTTGGATTCGGAAAAGCACACACAAATAAAACGTTAATGTATGTTAAGTTTAATTTGAAATTATGGCAGGCAAGAGGTAGTCAGTTTGCCAAAGAGTTTGTTTTTTACAGATACCAAAAAAGCTGAAAATAGTTGACCAATGTTGCAGTCAAAAATCAGAAACAATTTTAAGAAGAACCAACATGTTTTGGAAATCTATTTTCATCCTGGAAAACTCGAATATTTCCATTTTCCCCATATAGGTCCCTCAGACCAGTAATATCTTGAATATGTAATGTGATGAACGTGTGATGAAGATATTCTTCCTTAAAAGTCACTAAAATGTGCGAAACTTTACAGAAACAACACAAACAACACTTCACACAAAATCATTACCTGCAGCTCTAGAAAGCAAGTGAAAAACTATATATTTGTGATTATTACTGGAAATTTCAAGGAAATTGTGTGTTTTTGAAAATGAGGGCTGTCAGAATAATTATATGGCCAACAACCATGAAACAGCTGCAGTGTAATCATTTCCGGAAAGAGCTGTTATTTTCCATTTGCAGGGCCAGATTTATATTTGTATTTTTTCATGTTGTATCTTGACATTTCTGTTTCCTGTCATGTTTAAATTATGGTTAGAGGTCATCACACAACCCAGTATGGTAGTTTGCTCTTTCTGCTCGGATTGAATTATCAGTCGGGATATGTCACTAAATAATGCAAATACTTTATGTTGAGGAGGTAGGGATGGATATCTACAATATTTTGTCTGTTCTCAGGTCAGGATTGAGAGTTCCAGTGTGGGCTTTGTTCCTCTTTATGGAACCAATGATAAAGTAAGGATCCTGGCCCTCTTCTCCCCTGCTGACCCACTCACTGCAGTGGCTCTGTACCTGCTGGACCGCTGGTGGACGGTGAATGATATTCTCAAGACAGCAGACCATGCTCGAGATGGAGCAATTGTGGTACGAAGAGATGTTGTCTTTGTCATCTATTCACTCAGGCACTCAATGCACCATCTTATCTTATCTTATCTTATCTTAATTTCTGACAGTTTTCAAGCCTTTCATACCTGTAAACCAGGGGTGTCAAATTCATTGTCATTAAGAGCCACATCAGCATTAGGGCTACACTAAGAGGGGTGGTCGTAACTGTAAGACCGTGTAATTTTAGCTACTCCTTAACATATTGCTGTCTGCATTTAATTGTAACAAGTTTAAGTGTACAAGTATTTCACGTGCATTTACGTCAATGTCAAAATATATGTAAGCTGATTGAACTATGTTATGACATAGATCCCTTTAATTTATCAGGTCAAGGAACCCACATCATTCCTTCAATTAAAGATTGTCTTTTAAAGTGAACAACAAAGACAAATATCATCAAACGCATGTCATTCCATTAACTATGTTCAAAACAGTCGAGAGGAGAAGAAATATGGAATAAAAGAAATTGTGAGTTGCAAAAAACATGTGTGACAGATGTGCCGTTTCCCAAAAATAAATAGGTGTTGATACTAAGTACAATTTTACTTTATGCTATTACTACTTTAAACCTATACTGTGTTTTGTTTAATTAACCTCTGAACCTCCTTAAATGGCATCTGGCTTGTGTAAAAGTTGCAAAATAAATAAAAATTAACTGAGTTTTTGAAATTAACTAGTTTAATTTAGCCATTTTATACCCTCTTCATTTATGCTAACAACATTAGCAATAAGAACTGCCAGCTGTTAAAATTAACAAGTAACTTTTCTTCTCCCTGTGCACATATAAAGCATTTTGATACAGCTCAATGCACGAATAATGTTATCATTCACCTCTTCTATAGTTGGAAAAACTGAACAATAGAAATACTGAGTGAAAAGTGGCCAGTTAAAGACGATCTGTCATCTTAGTGATCTCAAAGCAGCTGCCCTGCTAAAATTAGGGAATGTTTCATCTTACAGCGCAGATTTTCCAGGACAAATGGGAAACCTGTTTATGCATGCACATCATTTTAAGTGTAGCCTTTTTTTTAATCAGTGCCAGTTGGAACACCAACAGACATAATGTGCAGCCAGTGTCAATTGTGAGTCAATAAGGTACAAGTGTTGTGGAACGTCAAAAAATAGTGAGCATGATCTGTAGGTGGTTAATGTTATGTTCAACACATTTCACTCTGGTATTAAACCCTTAGGATGGATTACAAAAAAAAAAATTACGACAAAAAACTGCAAACTAAGAAAGACACTATTTGGTACTGCTTTACATCTAAACTAAATACTGCTGAAATTGATAATGAAAGGAGGAATCTATGATGGTGGTTGGTCCAGGGGCTACCCCGCCTCTCGGCCAATGACAACGGGGATAGGCTCCAGCCCTTATGGTTAATCAGATAGATGATGAATGAATGAATGAATGAATGAGTCTATGATGGGGGCTATGATGGCCATACAAGCAATTCAGATACAGGTTGTTGAAGGAGCCCAGGTGTAAAGGTCAAATTGTCAATTATAAATAGTGGCTTTCATATGAATAATTTCCATGATGAGTATGTTTATCAAACAGAATATGACTTGTTGATTGTAGATGTTACTCGAAACCTGAGTGTTTACAAATGTGATGTTGTCAATATTATTTAAACTTTACATTTAAAGTTGTAAAAAACAAAATCACAAACTGTGCTTACATCAACTTTCCATGCATGTACCCCTTAGGTGGAGAGCATTGGGGAGAGGATAGTGTTATACATTCTCAATCGGGTGATCTACAGAGTTAAGGAAATTGATACTGGGGAGGAGATTCCCTTTCTTTGCCATGGGGAAAGGGATTATGCAAAAGTCTTCTGGAATAATGGAGAAGCCGTTGGATTTTACTCAGTCAAACCCACAGGTAAGCTCCACTTAACTTCTCTGAAAAGGTATTTTGAAAATGTGTTCATTTAAGATTCATTTAAAAATATTATTGCTTTGGTAGCAGTGTGAAATACTTAGTGAATTGTGAAAGATTAAAAAAGAAGTAGATGTATAGGAACATACCCAGATAACTGTTGATTTACTGTTTGAATGAAGAAGTAATGAAGGGCTATTGAAGTAAAAGGAGGCTATCAAAGATATGATTAGCTTAAATAATCTGAGAAATAGGACAGAAATAAAAAAAGCTTCTCTTGTTTCCCTTGTAGGCACATCATATGAATGCTATTCAACCAGAAGCTATCAGCTTCCTGTGATTGACTCCATGTTTGTCCGGAAATATCACAGACGTAAAGGCTTTGGTCTCCAAATGCTAGAAGATTTTGTGCTCACATTTGAAGAGGATTGTGTAGGTTTGAGGTACCCCATCACAAAAGCAATGTGCAAAGGTATTCATGACTGAGATTGATAAATGAAATCAACCAACAGTTACTTCAGCTTTTTGTGTTTTAAAGTTTGAAAAAAAGGACTGCTGCTATGTGAAATGAGTAATCTTTCGTTGCAGTGTGTGAAAAGTACCTGTGCAAGTACCCAGGAAAGACAAACCTGCTATGGGAGGTTGAGAGTGAAGGGTGTCCTAATCAGAGGAGCAACATCTTCAATAAGATTCAAACCGTGGACCTGAGGGGTGAGGATGTAGATTGTAGAACCACAGATAATAGTAACGCAGAAAAAATGGGACATGAATTTAAATGAGAATATATTTAACCATCCAAATCAACTAACCACTCTAATTTTAATGAAAGGGAGCTACTCTTGTGTGAAAAATTTCAAATTGCAAAATTTTGTTTTGCAGAATAATTAGAATGATAGGTGTGGTCAGTATTACCATAGTTTCCCCTTTCCACAGTCTCCTACACACAGGTGTTTATATAGGTTCATCTAATGAAAAATTATTAAGTGAGCAAATCAAAGCTGTTGTCAAATGCTCAGGACAATAATTTAAGCTGTACTTACATCATCATTTTCTTTTGGAAAATGGAACAGTACAAGATGTAAAGGCACTGTTACTTCCAATCCAGTTCGAATTGAAAACAAAATTTTTTTACATTTGAAGATACATTAGACTGAGTCATACTGCAAGAGCCTATCCACACACACAGACTAGCGTCAATGGCATAACCTGCGTAACAAAACTATTGAGAAATTAATTCAGTAAATGTTAAAATGTGTTTTAGGCTTTCTTTATGTCCTGTGTGAACATTGAAATGCTCTATTGATATGTCTGTTTCTCAGCTATTTCCAAGATTCTCTCATTTGTGAAGCAAGCACATGGAAACACTGAAGTGACTGAAACAAATCTAGTCATGGAGACATTTACCACTGAGATAGCAGAAGTTGAATCGATGGAGTGCACAGTTGAGATTTTGGTACAGTGCTTTAATTATTTATCAGTTTTGAGGTCTCCAGATACTGCATCGTAGGAATTATTTTCCCAAGTAGAATAATCTAATATATATTTATGTGGCTTTCTAGGAAGAGGTAACAAGACTAAAAGCTATCCCAGGTATTTATTTTATTCCTTATATCCAATTTTATTCTCAACTTTATTGTCCTGCTTTCTGTACATTATATGTTACTGTGTTTGTCAATTGTGAAAATGTGTACTATTACAATGGAACAATTTCAGAGGGTGATGATGTTCCTGTTGCAGCTTGGACAAGGAGTAGTGGGTCAAAACAAAGGAAGACTATAGAAATTGCAGAAGAAAAGTCTAAAAAAGATATCAGGTAACAGCACATATCATTTCTAAATATTCACCACAGTTTGAAGGACAGATTTTTTCCCTTTGTTGACAAGAATAAAAAATAATTATCAAGTAATTAAGGATATGCTTTCTCAACACTATTGACCACTTTTTGAAGGAAAAGCATTTTCTTTTTGTTGATAAGAATAAATGCAAAGACTCTCTGGATCAGTTCCTGTTGGATACATGTATAACAAATGAATTCAGGCCCTTATCAGTAAGGTATAATACCTTTTTTTTTTCAAAATAGGATTCCATTGTTGCCAAGGGAATTTTAATAAAGACTTCATACTAACCAAAGCATCTTTTACTGGCCCATAAAGCACTATATAAATCTATAAATATTGGTGTTACAATCTCAAGATTCCTTTCCGTCCTGAAAATCATTGAAAATGATTAACCAATTTTCCATCCATGGAAAACACATGGAAAATGGGGCAGGAGGATTGGGGGGGCATCTTTTGTCTTAGAAAAGCTGATTGTTATCCTGGAAAGTTATTTCTTCTCCCTCACCCTCGCCTCTCTGCCTTGTGAGTTTTACAAGTCTTGGTCCACAAGTGCAACATTTTTCTCTCCCTTGACCAAAGGTGTCAGAGGAGCACCATAGAGCTATGGTGGGTGTGTCATTTCTTACTGTGTTGGCTTTGTGCTGTGTAAGGTAAAACAGCGGCAGCTTTGAGGTAACAAGGATAACAGATAGTCTTCACCGGGACACGTTACCATTTCACACTTCTTCCATTTTTCTTACAATGAAAAATCAGAGAATGATACTGATTTATTAAGAATTAAGCTGTATATAAGTGCTGTAAATGTACACAGAGAGAAGAATAGAAGAAATTAGAGAGACTTGCCACTTTTCATGCAGTCTTAAGCTAGATTATTTCTAATGAAAGTATTGAAACGCAGGCCACAGGGAAGAGGAGCCCTCTTGAAATAAAAGTAAATACCAAAACCAAAATTAAAAAAACAGGCAGTGAAACTAAAGACTGACATGTTGATTTTAACCACTAGCAGTGAAATTGCTAATGTTGTTAACATAAATGAATATAATTTAACATGGCTAAATTAGCATAACAACCTGCAACCTGTCAATTTTACTTTTTTTTAGACTATGTATCAACTAAAATCGCAACTCAGAGTTAGTTGATTTATTTATTCATTCATTTATTTTTTAATGGATGTGCTTCTATTCTCTGTTTTGGTTTCTCTACAGTAAGGTCAAGGTAGTATACGTTTGATAATGCCTTTAAATAAAGATGACTGAGGTGAAACAATTGAGTTGAAAAAAAACAAAAACCTGCAAATATCAAGAATGGTCGAGTTTTGTTTGAAATTTAGGGTTATTTCAAGGGCAGAAATGTAGTCATTTATTTTCAAGTCAAATCTTTTGATAGAATGTCCTCTGAAATTAAAACTGAGGCTCTTGCATTTGATAGAATCAAGGATATTGAAGCAGAATCCCAAGTGGACCCCAAATCTGAACAGCAGATGAAAGATGAAATGTTTCATGTTTCTGAACCGAGAAACATGATGGAAGAATTTCTGGAAACTGAGAATGCATCAGCAACTTCTGTTGAGTCAAAAGAAGAGGAGGAAACTTCAGAGGATCTCAATATTACAACCTGTGAATTAGATATAAAAGTTGAGAATGTGGCAGTAATTAACGAAGCAGAGAAAGGGCCACAAGGAGACAGAAATTATGTACCTGTTGTCTCTGAACATGTTTTAGATGTTATCAATGAAGCCGGGGCTCTAAACAAAAGTAAAGTGGCACCTAAAATTGACTTCTGTGAGTCAAAAGACAGACCTAAACAGCAAGAGTTGACACCAAGCAAAGTCCCCAGGCGGAGATCGCAGCGGTACAACAAGGTAAAGGAGGATGAGAATGAGGAACTTTCATGTCAGGATACTACGAGACATTTAAGGGGGAGAACTATTGTAAACAGCCCATTAATCAAATGTAGGCGCTATAGCAAAAAATTGTGTCATGAAAAGAAGGCGCTTGAGGAAGTGGAGCCAACTATTGAAGTATCAGTGGACTCCACTGTCACTGTGTTAAAAAAAACAGAGAAAAGAACAAACAGAAAACCTGCAAATAAAGAAAAAACAGAACATCTCAAAATAAACCATGAAAAGCCATCTGTGGAAAAAGCTGGATGGCTTCTAGTTGGAGAAGAGATTGATCATTTTAATGTAAAAGGTGGAAATGAGGTGGAGGCAGAAACACAGGTGACATTGGAAAACGATGAAGACCAAGAAGAGCCGCCTGTTGTGTCTTTAAGAGGCAGATGTAGAGTTGTTCCGAAACATACACTCACCAGACAACACAAAAAGCAACAAGAGAAGCACATGGATGGAGCGGATCTAAAAACAGGACATTGTTCAAGCAAAGCAGCATCTGTTGAGCAGCTGCAGGGGCGTATTTTGGTGGAACAGGACAACATGGTTACTGAATCAAAAATAGAAATACCAACTGAGGAACTGACTGCTTTAAAGGAATGTGAAGATCAAAGAACAAGGGAGGATGGGGTTCTTCCTTTGGCTGAAGAGAGCCAGGTGGAGGAGGATGAATTACTGGTAGAGGAAAAAGTAGTAACACAGACTGTACTTGTGTTGGAAAGAGATAAAAAGGTAGATGCTGGTGCTGTGATACAGGAGCATGACAAAGATGAGCCAACATCTGCAGAGCTTCAAGTAGAGAACAATTTGTTTCAGAAAACAACTGTCATCATAAGGGGCCTGAAAACCTGCCCTCATGATGCAAGAACAAAAACACCGCTTGAGAAAGATGCCACCAGTTCACTTCCAGAGGAACAAATGACAAAGTCGGGAAAGCTTATAAAGGTAAATGAGGAGGGAAGAGAGAAGGAAATATATTGTAACAAAGAAAATGAAGAAGCAGCACATGAGGTGGCAGAGAAAGGAGACTGTGTAATATTACCTAAAAAGCTGATACTTAAGAATGATGAGGACAAATACACTGCTCAGTGTAATGTAGAGATGGAGAAAGGGCAACTTTCTGCTGAATTGAAAAATATGTCAGAAGGAGGAACCATGCAAACAGCAATAGAAGAAAGGAAGTGCTCAGTCGAACTGGCAGGTGCAGATGCACCTTTACGAGAAGGAGACTCTGATCAGCCCCCATTGAAGCCTGCAGCTGATTCATTTCTACTCACCACATGTGAAAAAGAAGAGGCATCTACAAAAGACAAACAAAACAGCAAGGAATTCATGCCACTGCTTTCTGATCTCAAAAGAATAACTGTAGTCTTAGTGGACTTGAAAAACATGTATCACAACATCCATGGAGTGACAGCAATAGGTATGGAGAACCCTCAAGAAGAGGTTGCTGGAAATGAAGGTGGTTATTGTGAGCAGATCACCAATCAGGAGGGCGGTGAGAGGTTGGAGTTGAAGAATGATACTTTACAAGAAGAAACAAGAGATAAGAGACAAGAGACTGTTATTTCAGAAATAGAAGTTGAGACCAAAAGTTTTCAAGAGGAGGATGAACCACCAGTTTTTGGAAAAAGAAACCTCAGAAGTTGTTGGAGAACAGCAGGGTCCACAACAAGATGCAAAGTAGCAACAATTCCAGAGGAAGAAGTAACAGTACTACAAAGAACAGTTCTTAGAGAGGGAACAAAGCCTATTAATGCCACTTCAAGACATAAATACCAAACAATCAAAGCACAACTTCAAACAACAGAAGAAGAAACCGCTGCAAATGAAATGATACACAAGTTAAAATCTGAAAAAGTACTGGATGACTCTCGGAAAAAAACAGAAAACAAGGTTGGGGATGAAGCTGTTACACAAGGAAACAAAATTATTGAGCCAGAAGTTGAGAAGAAAACAGAAGATTCCTGGCCAGAGGAATTAGTCATAGAACCAGGCACACTGGTATATGAAAAGTCTTCTGGTTCATGTACAATGACGGAGAATGTAAAAGAGTCTAATGTTGATCCAATGATGAAAGAGACACCATCTACAAATGATGGGAATTTCTCCTCTGAGGGAGAAACTTCAGTGTGTGAAACTGAGATATTGGTAGATGGACAGCCCGTTGATCCAAGGATATTGACCGAGGAGGAGATAGAGACCCCCTTTGATCACAGAAATGAACACATGCCAGTCACAGACAAGAAAAGGATCAACAATGAGGAAGAAAGTCCAGTGGTTGATCCAGTGGCGGAAGTTCAATCAGAGGAGGATGTAAAAGAAACTGAAGATGAAGATATACATGGATCACAAGCCCAAAAAGTGCTGGAAGTAGCAGAAAAACACTTAGAGGACAGTGAGGAACAAACTGAAGCTGACATTCTTGAGCCAGAAGATGAAATGAAAAATGAGGAATCCTCAGTAGAGACATCCCTGACACAGCAAGACCTATTGGAAGGGGAACAATTGACTTACTCAAAACCAGTGTCACCAAAGGAGGTTGACATTCCAGTCACTGAAAGTTCTGAAACCACACCTGTGTCAGATGTGTCAAAGGTCCCAAATGAAGAAGATACTGTCTTTGTTGAAATGCACCGGGAGCAGTATGCTGACCGAAAAATATTGTCAGAGGAGAAGAAGGAGGTAGAGTACCCTGTTACTTTAGACATATCAGTTACAGAAGAGAATATCCTCAATGAAGTAAAAACTGTAGTGGTTAAAACTGAGACATTGGCAAATGCACAAGCTGTTTATCCAGAGAACTTTACAGACATAGAAATTCCTGTTCACACAACTACAGAAGTGGCACAAATTTCTGACAAAGAAAAGTTCTCCAATGATGAAGAAAATCAAGTTGTAGGTACAAAGGCTCTACGAATTGCTGGGGAGTCAGCAAAAGCCACTAAAAGGAAACAGGAAAAAAATGAACCAAAGGATGAGCCAAGAGTTCTGAGAGGAGGAAAAAGGCCTGTTACTACAAAACCAAGAAATAAGACGAAAAGAATTTGCAAGCAAGTTCAAACTGGGGAGGAGGAGGAAGAAACTGCTGGGAAAGAAGTTTTAACTCAAGAAGTGCTTATAGAAGGGGAAGAAAAAATAGAGAAAAATGAGGAAGAAGGTGAGACGAAGAGTGAAGAAACTACTGAACCAGAAGATCAAATGGAAAAAGAAGAACTTGTGTCAGAGGAATCCCCCATAGAAGCAGAGACATTGTCAGAACAGCCTGCTGATTCCCAAACAATGATACTGGAATTTGTAGACATATCTGCTCGTGAAATTTCTGACACCACACCTGCTTCAGATGCGACAAAGGTTTCCAATAAAGCAGAGATCACAGTTGTTGAAACTGAGACATTGGAAGAGGAGCAGGCAGCTGATCCAAAGACATTGACAGAGACAGAGATAGAGACTGCTTTTACTTTAGCAGTGCCAGGGAAAGAAGAAGAAAATGTCTTCAATGAAGTACAAACTTCGGTTGCAGAAAGTCAGATATTCAAAGAGGAGCAAGCTACAGAGACTCTGACAGAAGAGCACCTAGATAAGCCTGTTGACACAGTTATGGAAGTTACACAAACTACTGACAAAGGCAAGGTCTCCAATGCAGAAGACAAAACAGCCATAGGAAAAAGGGTTCTACAATGTAATGGGAAGGTAACAAAAACCACAAATGCCCAACAAGAAGCCAATGAACCGGAGGAGGGACAAAGAGCTCTGAGGAGAGGAAGGAGGTCTCTTGCGTCTATGCTAAGGCATAAATCCAAAGGAGTATGCAAGCAGATTCAAATAGAGGAAGAAGAAAAAGAGAGAAAAACTGTTGAAGATCACAAGATGCGGGAGCAACACTCTGAAGAAATGCTGGATAAAGCTCACAGAAAAGACAAAGATGGGCATACAGAGGAAGAGAATAATGAAGAAACTGTGACTGAGAGGGACGAAGGTACCGGATCCGAAGTTGAGATGGGAAAAGAAGATCCTTTAGCAAAGAAATCCCTGACACACCCAGAGACATTTGGAGAGGAAAAGACAACAGTTTTAGATAAGTCAGTGTTTTACAATCCGGAAGAAACACCAGTTGAAGCAAAATGTAGTCAACCAGAAGAATTTTGTTTTTATGTAGAAAAGATTACTAGCACCGCTGAGACAGAAGCAACACTTCAGAGGAAGGTAACAAAGTCTGTTCTTGCCACTACAGGACAAAAAATCAAAGGACTCTGCAAACAGCTTGAAAAGGAAGATGATGATGATGATAAGGAGGAGGGGGAAGAATTAACCCCAGGAGTTGAAAACGTACAAGCAGATCGAGCTAATGAGGAATTGGAAGAACCTCAAGAGAAAACAGAGGAAAATAATTGGACAGAAATTGTTACTTACAGCGAAGAGAGTAGTGAGTTAGAAGCTGCAGAGAAGAAAAATGAATCTGTTGCAGAGAAATCCCATGCAGAATCAGAAACATTGAAAGGAGAACAGCATACTGATCTGATACTGAAATTTAAGGAGATAGATTTTTATGTTTGTGATGATTCTGAAGAAACACCTACCTCAGTTGAGGCAATTGTTCCATATGAGGAAGACGTTCCCGTCCTTGCAACAAGAGGTCTTAGATCTGGTGGAAAGAAAGTGAAAGGCACAAAAAGCCAGCAAAGGGAAAATGAACAAGAGGCTTCCACTTTCGAAAAGTTCACAGATAAAGTTGAATCAACAGCAGAACAATTTTTTATAAGAAGAGGAAAAAAATCAGTTGCCACCTGTTCAAGGCATAAGTCCAAAAGAATCTGCAGGCGATTTCAAACAGAGGATGAGGCAGAAGAAACTGTTGCAGATGGAGAGGTAGATGAGGCACAATCTCTCAAAGAGGTTGAAGAAGCTCAGGAGAAGATAAAAGAAAGCAATGAGGAAGAGGCCATGACAGAGAGTGAAGAAACTGCTGTACCAGAAGCTGTAATACCAAAAGATAAATCTGTGGCAAAAGTATCTCTGACACAGCGAGAGACAATGGAAAATGAACAAACTGCAGATTTAAAAATACTGACAAATAAGCATATAGAACTTCCTGTTAATACTATTATGGAAGTGATTCAAACCATTGACAAAGAAAGGGTCCACAATGAGGAAGAAAAATTAGTTGTACAAAAAAGAGTTCTACGAAGTACCAGGAGAACAGTTAAAGTCACAAAAGGTAAACAGGAAGAAATGGAACCAAAGGAAGAACCAAAAGCTACAATGAGAGGAAGGTGTAAACCCAAAAGACTCAGCAACAAAGATCAAACCGAGCAGGAAGAGGAAGGAACTGCTGCACTTCGAAATATAGAACTTTTAACTCAAGAAGTGCTCGTAGAAGTTGAAGAAAAACCAGAAGAAAATGAGGAAGAAGCTGTGACTGAGAGTGAAGAAACTACTGAACCAGAAGATGAAATGGCAAAAGGAGAATCTGTCTCAGAGGAATCGCTCATAGAGCCAACTACATTGGCTGGTCTGCTTGCTGATTCTAAAACATTGACACCTGAATTAGTAGACATGCCTGCTACTGAAAATTCTGAAACCATAACTGTTGCAGCCGATGCAAAGGTCGCAAATGAGGCAGAGACTACAGTTGTTGAGACGGAAATGCTGGAAAAGGGGCAAGCGGCTGATCCGACGACATCATCACATTCTTTGTCACAGATGAAGACTGACATTCCTTCAGTAGTGCCAGTTATCGAAGAAGTCAATAGGGAAGACTCTGCAGTTGTTGATTCTGAGACATTGAGAGGGGAGCAGCCTCATGATCTAGAGACACTGACTGAGAAGGAGATGGCAACTCCTTTTGATTTAAAGATATCAGTTGCAAAAGAAAATAAGGTGACCAATGAAGAAGAAACTTCAGTGGTTGAAACTTGGACATTGGAAGAAGAACAAGCCGCCCATTCTGAGAAATTTACTGGTGATCATCTAAACACTCTTGCTCATAGTATCACTGAAGTAACACAAAGTACAGTCAAAGAAAAGGCCTGCAGTGAGGAGGAAACTCCAGTTGTTGAAACAAGAATTCTTGAAAAAGCACCTGAATCCATTCAGTGTTCCAATGATTCAGCTCCAAATGCAAATGTGTTAAATGCTGACAATCAATGGGAAACGCAGGAAACATCATTTGTTGAGTATGCACAGCAACCAGCAGGTTCTGCAGACGATCATGCCGAAGACAGAGACAATACTGTAAATAGTGTTGAAGAACAAAGGAGGAAAGAAAGAGAGGAGGAAGAGAATAAGTCATCAACACATGATGAAGGTAAAGTTTTTAGGAGAAGTCATAGACATAGAACACAATGTGTTGTGGACAAAGACAAAGGCAAAGCAGCAAAAGAAACTGAATGTCAGAAAAGACGATCCACAAGGAAAAGACCAAGGGTCAGTTACAAGGAAAGTGAGATGGACATCACATCTGATGACCAGGAGATTGGAATGGAACTACATAAAACCAAAATGGACAACATAGACGAAAACATCAAAGCTGCTCAAATTACTAGTGAAGCAAGTCACACTCTCAAGTCAAAATTATGTACTGATGAAGAAGATGACTTTATGTCAGAGGACGAGAAGGAACCAATGATGATTGGAAAAAGAATTTTAAGAGGGAGAAGTGTTCCTTTGATAATAATCAGTCCTTGCTCTAAATCCAGACCCAGCATTGATAAATTTGGAAGTGCTGCAGAGTCATCATCTGAAGACTCAGCTCAGAGGAAAGGTCCCAGAAAAAGAAAAAGGATTGAGGTTTCTCCAGCACGCAGATCGAAATGTCACAACTGAGTTCTGGACATCCAAAACACATGAATGTTTCTGAGGTCACAAAACTTTAAAAGTTCTTATATGATTCCCACATGTTGTGAAAAGCGTATGTATTCTCTTACCTTTTTTACATTTACTAGTCATTATTGGTGACAGTTTTAATGCTGTCTAAAACGAAATGAAACAATAAACAACAATAAATCATATGTAAATGTTTTATTTAAATGAAACATTAATTACACTGGATGAAAGAAAATGGTATTTTGCACCATTTTTAACTGTCAAGGCTTCTTCCTTTCTAACAGTCTATGTTGACTTGATGGTTTTAAAAATCAATACTATCACATAAAAATTAAACTGTGGTCTCAGAGGGAAGTTATTTCCCTCGGAGACCCCTTAAGATTGCACCATTAATTCAACTTTTTTAAACTAAATTCTGTGGTCATGGAACCAAGAATTATCTACAGTGCATGTCTGAAAAATGTTTCATTTTGTGTACCGTGAGTTACTTTCATCTTAGAAGTAGTAGTTACAACACATAGCTAACAACTAACTCTAATCGGCAAACAAGAGAACTGTCTATTATGCCCCTACATAGATGTATGTTTCTAGTCAATTCAAGGAAAGCTAGTTTCCTGGCAGTTAGTATGGTAATGGCAACAATATAACATCTGTTTATAAGTACTCTCAGTTCATGCAACTGATCGAAATCATTATTGTTACGGAAAACTTCTCAGAGCTGTGAAATCCTGTCATAGTGTAATACGTCTCTGTCAAGCCACTTGTACGACTCAGACATATGGAGTTGTGTTGAACTATCGCTACTTGCTTCAAGCCTGTGTTTTTTTAATCAGTGCTTTTATTAATCCATTCTTGTCAAAATCTCCTTATGGTAGTAACTGGACTTGATTTTCTTCCCTTCCCTTGTAGACTTTACACCTCTCATCTACAGTCTTCTTTACTTCGGATGATCAGTGGGGAAGTTTCCGAATATAACCATCAGGGTTGGGGGGGTCTAGGTTGAGATCTCTTGTTATGCAAATGGGACCTCTGGGGACTTACGTGGATTAAAATTCGAAAAGGTTTAGACAAATTTTCAGAAAGTGAAACAAAGGAGAAAAACCTGTTGGATCACAGGACTGAGGCTCAGTTGATGATTACCGGGTTCTGGTTCCGATGGTGGATCTTTCCCTTCAGAATGAGAATCAGAATTACTTTATTCACCGAGTAATTTTACAACTACAACTACAATTGGCTTTCATTAACGGTCCTAAACAGATGACATGTAACGGGCATTAAATACAGTGAGTTCAGAGCGATCATGGTCGGTGTTGCAAAATGGAAAGTTGTGCAAAGTAGTGCAATGGAGGGGTTGGGACAGTGTTGATGGGGGGGCCGATGCATAATTGATGAGGCAGACTGCCGATGGGAAGAAAATGTTTTTGTGGCCAGTAGTTTTGGTACTGATGGGCCGCAACCTTCTGCCAGAGGGGAATGGTTCGAAAAGTCTACGTCCTGGGTGAGAGGGTCACCCAGGATCTTGTTTGCATGCCTGCGGGTCCTGGAGGCATACAGGTCCTGTAGAGAAGGTAGAATGCAGCCAATCACCCTCTCTGCAGAGCGGATGATACTCTGCAGTCAGCCCTTGTCTCTGGCGGTGGCGGCGGTGTACCAGATGTTGATGGAAGAGGTGAGGATGGACTCGATGATGGAGGTGTAGAAGTGCACCATCATGCACCAACTCTACCGCTGCAGGTAGAGTCTGGGTGAGGCTGGGCCGCATCAAGTATTCCACAAAAAGGTTTTAAGTATTTAAAAGAAAAAAAACAGCCGATCCAATCTCTTCAGTCTTTATTAATAAGAATTCAAAACATCTATAACATGAACAGTTCTTCAGAACATAGGCGTCTCTTTGTGGAAGTTCTGAGTCATCCAGCTCAGCTTGGCCATGTATTGGAATCAATGTGAGCAACTCCTCCGTCACTTAAAAATTATAAGCAACACCACTGACAAATATTGCGAGCTGCGCAGTGTCAGTTACGTCTGTACTCTCATCAGCGACTGAGTATGAATGGAAATGGTAAGATTTTTCATGGAATTGATTGTAAATGTTAACTGAAATGGCAGAAATGCTCTCTGTCACTGTGTCGGCTGAAAGGCTGATGTTGCTAATCTGACCCTTCCTTTCCGGACAGACTGTAGTTGCAGCCTGTAACATGCACTGTTTGATGAACTCGCTGGCCTTTAATGGCTTTCCTGCCAAAGCAGTCATCTCACTCCCCACATAGCTAGCTTCGACTGCAGCATCACTCTCTGCATGCTTTCTTGAAAAAAATCTTGTTGCCTCAGTAGACATGTTTTAAGATCGGCAACAAAAAAATATTCAGTTTCGTACTTCTCCTGAAATTGTCTGTGCTCACCTTTCTCTTCATGGCAGGTTTTGGAAAAGGCATGACTGGGGCTGGATGACAATATACTGTAATTCCCCCTCACTCGGGGACAGTCCCGAAACACATGACAAGTGACCAGCTTTGCTAAATCATATTGTTGTTAAGCTATCGTAGCCCACAAGTGTTTAAAAATATTAAACGCCCAGGGCAACGATTCACACAGGTGCATGTGAGGAAAAAACGCTCAGACAGCACTGACGACAAGCTTTGATTTCAGCTAGAGGACCACCAAATATCATTCCGGCAGCTGCACATGGCGATTGGTACAGAGGTTTTTTGTATCTCCAATGTAGACAACATCACAGTCCTCAGTGCGGGTGACAACATACACCACATTTTCGATCATGTGCCTGGGTGTTTTGTCCTTGAGGTGCACCTGAGGAAAAATGATATTTGTAAACTCCTAACCGTTCATTCAAACTGAAGAAGCCTCTCAGATGGGAGGTTAAAAGTCTTCAAAGGAAGAAAATCAAGTCTTGTTGCTCCAAGAAGAAAATTATGCCAAGAATTAACAATGACCTGGAGAACTGAGAGCCTCCGCAGACATGTTTATTAGTCAATCGTTTTGTTTTTTTTAGATGGCAGTTGTTTGCAGGTACTCCCTTCATGCTAACTGAGCCCCAAAGAGTCCTGTATGAGTAATTACTTATGATTATGACTGAGACAAATTACATGATGTTTCCAGACATATATCCTTTTCAATAATTCTCCTAACAGGCCAATTTAGTGAAAGTATTTTTAATTTCAGTCATCAACCTTGCCCCATATCATTTTTCAGTATTTGTCACAAAGACACAAAGATTAAAGTTAGTGGGTCCACATTGGTATTAATGTCACAAAGCCATATAGTAATGCGTCATATTAAAATTATTCTGAGTGAATAGCTATTTTTGTATTGTAAATGTTTCCTTATTTCATCAAAAAATGTTCTGACTGTAGTTTGCTTCGCGGCCACAGATAATGTTTTCAGTCCCTTTTGCTTGAGGCATTTAGCGCGGTGACAGAGCACTCTTAAAAGAATTGGTATTTTCTTAAAAAAAGGATAAATCACATATATATATATATATATATATGTGATTATATATATATATATATATATATATATATATGTGATTAAAAAAAGGATAAATCACATATATATATATATATATATATATATATATGTGATTTATCCTTTTTTTTATTTTTATTTTTTTTTATTTTTTTACTAACAAAGGGAAACAGTGATGCTGTCTTTATTGTGCATGAAATTGCTCTCAATTTACCCAATTTATTTCTGGCTTTGCAGTTTGAGCAGAACTCATTTTAATTAAATTAAATTTAAGATAGTAATTTTTAATACACCTTTTACAACTCAATATTTTAGCTCATTATTCTGATCACATGTCACTCATGTAACCCCATGGATTTCCTTCATCCTTTTTTCAAAACATCCAGTCATTGTCTTCAACCTGTTTTTACTTTGTCTTTCAATAATGTGATGTAACTTAGTCAGTATTTTGCATTGTGTCTATTTTTTTTCTTCTATGATTTGTAACATGTCATTCTACATTTTCTCTTTATGTGAGGCAGATGTTTCTTTGTTTTGTATTAGAATCAGCTTTTAGTTAAAGGTGATTTTTGGGATTCAATGGTTTTTCCCCATGGGTCTAGTATTTGCAAAGAGACACGATAGCCATTCACAGCAAACAACTAGTGTTCTGAGTATTATAGAGGTTACTGTGACTTAATGTTTCTTAAAAATTTCCCATTATTATGTTTTGTACTAAATAAAGTTTCATCAATTAAATTGTTCTGCTTCTGAAGTGTGTTTGGGATGTTGTGATTGATTGAGAACGACTGAGTATAACTGATGACCCTGTCTGAGAAGCAGTGGAAGAATAGCACCTAGCAAAATGGATAAGCTCTCAACCGAAATACAGTGATCTTTTCTTTCTCCAATAATTGGTGAAATCAAATCACATTCCAGATGTAAGTAATGGTGTTATTTAATTTGAATATCCATTAATTTTTATATTACAGCAAAGCTTCTCAAGCTTTTTCAGGTTCTGTTTAGGTCATTTGGTTCTAAAGAGTCCAATTTCTAATAATACTTTGATTAAAAAATATTTTAAATATATTTTAACAAAACACATCATGTAAAGCCATTGAGATGGCAATAAAATTGGTCAAATTTGAAGGATTGTCATTAATTGTAATTTAAATCAAATTAACCTGCCTTGAGTAAATTGTAGGTTATATCACAAATATGTTTATTTAACATGAGTATCCCAGGTAACAAGTACAGTGGCCCTGTTTGTTTTTTCATACCGGCATTAAGATCTAATAGTCTTCAAGGAAGCACTAATTAATACCACAGATGAAAAGAAAAAAATTCAACTCAACTCCTAGTTGACTCCTAGTCAACAACTCCTAGTCAATACACCAGCCTGCTCAAATGATAGGAGTGTCCCTCACCTCAGCACATAGATCATGTCTGGTAGCACTGCACACACATGCAAATTAACCTACAAGGAAGAATTTAAAGAATGTAGTTCCATCCAAGCAGAATGGGTCTAAGTGGTTCTCAGTTTGTGATTGATGGATAGGGCATTGTCCTGTGGATGAATTGATCAGGAAAAAGACATGGATTAAATAACCCAGTTTTACCAGCAGTTGGCGGTGTTGTTTTGCACTCGGAGAGTATCCTAGATTATTGCATAGATTTATGTTGTTTTAGAAGTTAATCCTTCATTTGGGGAATAAAATCTTGATTGCCCATTGAACCTGCTTCAGCAAGTTCCCTGATGAAAACATTTGGAGAAAAAAAAACACCAGCCTTGGAAACTGGAAAAAACCAAAGGCCCCAATAAATGCTCAATAAATCACAATAATCATAACGGGAGGATCTGTTTGGTTACTTTTAGTTTACTGTATGTATGAGATATATTTCTAGTGAATGAACTACATTTTCTACATAATTTAACCATGTATCAATTTGAAAAAGCTGCAATTTTGAAACAAAAGCAACAAAAATAAGACATTGAAAACGTTAATTTGCATTTAATTTAGCAGTTTTAAAAATTAAATCAAAGTATGTAAACGATCCAGGACAAATCTCCTCAAATCATTATAAATATCTAGAATAAGTACATATAGTATTAAAGGAACGGTGTTTTTTTCCGCTCTTATTTTTGGAAGGGGGGAACAAGCTCAACCTGCCCATTGGAGCAAGCCTCACCCCTTCCATGAGTTTCAGGTTACCTTGGGCTGCCCTATTGATCCCTGTTTTTTAATCATCAGTTTATCTCATCTAACTCATCCTTCTTGCAGTTTCAATGACTTGCTTCTAGGTACGACATGAACTTTGTTGCAACTAATAACATAGTTTACATACATGTTATGATGCAGTTTCTTGAAAATAGTGATAGAACCTTGGGGTTATCAGGAGTTTTGGGTCTTTCAACTTCAGACCACCGGTAATGATCAGTTCTGGCCTGGGTCCAAGAAGCAGTCACCCACTGCTTGTCCCTCCTGAAGCTCTCACTGCAGCCTCAAAAGCTGCACATTCTTTCCAACAGAGTGCCCTGGTGTAAGGGTGGTTGGCACAGGTGAATTCATCAGATCTTTGCTTTTGCCTTGGTCATCCTCCCTGGCTGCATTACTGTAGGTGTTGGGAAAATCGGATTCAACCTCCTTTTGAACATGTGAGGTGGCCACTACGCTTCAGACCTAGCAGCTGTTTGGTAAACCCAAAGAGGTTTGCTTGAAAGAGACCAAGCTTCTTTGCTCGATTTACCACATCGTTTGATATATACTGTTGCAACACTTAATTTTGCATCCAGCCATGAGTCTCATAAAACATAAATCAGTTTGACAAGAGTCACAAGACTGCCTTCAAATTAAGGAATGATAAAAAGTCACAATAACTCAATTGATACAGCCATGATCTGTGAGTTAAGTACCAAAAGGGGACAACATCCACCAACAAACCCAGAATGATAGACAAGAGATAGGGGCAAGGTTACAGTAGAAAGGAAGGCAGACGGGTAGGAGAGTACACCCCCCCCAAATACAGGCTCAGAACACCAGACAGAAGATAAGAGTGAGCAGATGAGGCGTAACACTCATACAAACTCCATGCAACAGCCAACCAGGCGTGCCACATCATGACTGGGCGAACCAACAGCTCAGCCACAACCCAGCAATCATTGAAGCTGCGGTTATTGCTTTTAAGCCCTCACTGATTGCTTGTTATAGGCAGCATCTATGTGTCCTGTGATGAGCACAGCTGTATTGCCCATGACAAGTGCAGCCTTGGTGGAGGTGGAACCATGACAAAATTATACTAAAAAGAAGTCCTTATGGCAGGTACTTGATGATGGACCAATTTGTGTATTTGTTGGTGGGGGATGGGGGGAGCTTGGAATGCATGTTTGAGTGTGTTGGGGGATGGCTCAGAGTCCATAGTGAGTGCGTGGTGGGGGGCTGAGCCTGGAATGTGTGTGTGTGTGGGGGGGGGCTCAGAGTCATCAGGACCAACTGCCTTTCCACAGTTCATCCTCTTCACATCTCTCCTCGCTTCACCTTTACTAATCTCTGCTACTTTATGGTCCACAAAAATCACTGCTTCTACCCTTTTCTTTCTCTCATTTTCCTGATTCATCAGCTCTTCAAATTACTCTTTGCTTCTTCCCATCATTCAACCCTTCTCTGCCCCCCCCCAAATACCTGACCTGCTGCAAGTCCTTTGCATTAATATCTATCTGTTTTGCCAACCTATATAATTCAGTCTCTCCCTTCTTACTGTTCAACCTAGCGTACAACTCATCATGCGCCTTGTTTGGCCTTTGCCACCTCTGCCTTCACCTTGCACTCCATCTCTCTGTACTGTTGTCTGCTCTCTTCAGTCCCATCAGTGTCCCACTTTTTCTTTGCTCGCCTCTTTTCTCTGTCTAGACTCCTGCACTTTTTCCTTCCACCACCAAGTGTCCTTTCCTTCCAGATGACACACCAAGTACTTTCCTGTCTCTCTGATCACATGATAGAGACAGGTAAAGTAGACCAGTGTGAAAGCAATTTAACCTGTACTTACACTCGAGCGTAATACATAGTGCCCCAGACTCCCTGTTATCACTCGTGATTACGGCGAGATAAGAACATTCCAGGAGGCAATAAACTCCTTGCATGTGAGAACAGCAGCACCCTGCAATTGTCTGTGTCGACAGACAACACCCCTCTTTTGTTTCTCATTTGTCAGCAAGCGCACCTTTTGGTGGTACAGCACTATAAGAAAGAGCGCTCCTCTTTGTTTGGCAGAGGCGCCTCTCTGCATGTTTGAATTAACATGTATTAAAGCAAACCTATGAAGGCACATCCCCGTCTCCGTTGAAAGTTCTTCCACTGAGGGACCGAAAGAACATCCTCGACAAACTTGGTGTCAGAAGTGGGATCCCTCGCTCGCTCGTCAGGACCGGGACGACAGGGCTGATCACCTACATCCTCAAACCCGATCGGAGAAAAGGTCCCAATCGTGGTTAGACATTTAAATTCTTAACCTAATTCACCTAACAAAAGGTGAAAGCGCCAGTCAAAACATATTAAAGAAATAACGGTAATGATAATTGTATGTTGAATATTACGGAAGTTGCCTTCATAGTACATTGTTTCGGCTCCTCCTGTAAATTAGAAATCAGGTAAAACCGAGCTCGAGTTATATGGAAACTGGGAGACTGAGATCAGGTGTCGACATAAAATAGTCCTGTGAATTCTCTCAAACATCAGGAAAAGTCTGTGAGCTAAGTATAACCAAGACCGGCAATCCGTCCGTGAGTTATCAAAGCTAATTGATAAACAAGAACGGAAATATGGGAAACGGAGGAGGAAAGGAACGGAACCCAAATTGCCCCAACTCGGCCCAGATGACAACCATGAAATTGAAATATGGTCCAGAGTCGTGCGATTTCTCAAGAGTATTGGGAGAAGAAATGATTCCCTGAAGGGAGATCATCCAGTAAAACTGAAACAACTGCGTGACGCATTCACAGAAGAAAGAGACAAAATGTATGAGAAAAAGAAAATCAAGGTTGAGGAAGTGAAAAGAAATGAGTGTATGGAGAGGTGTTTAAAAATCTGGGAAAGCGAATGTGAAAAGGGAGAGAGAAACCAAATTCAGAAAGCTTTAACTCCGTTAAAACCCGAATCACCCAAGGATGCAGACGGGCCACAAAAACCAACCTGGGCCTCTCTATATAAGATAAGATAACACTTTATTGATCTCCCATGGGGGAGATTCAGTTGTTGCAGCAGCAACATTAGAAGAGAGGAGAAGAAGAGAAGAGAAGGAAGCATACAAAAACAGGAAAGATAATACGCGGACACTATACACTATACACGGACGCGCACACTGTACACACATATCCTACCCTACCGATGGTAAACTTGTCTGAGGTGGATCTCCATGACTCCTCACCCCCTCCTTGTCACCATCCCACCCCACGAATTGGCACACCTAAGACCTCTGCCCCTCCCCCGCAGACAGCCCGCAGAGCTTCAGCCCTGATGAAAGTTTATCCTCCTCATCAACAACATCCGCCCCGTCAAAGGCCCAAGCGAACCTGTCTCCAGGCCCAGCCACCCGTACCCACCAAGCCTTCGCTTCAGCAAAACCTGTATACACACTCCCAATGGTGCAAGTGGCGGGATCCAAACGTCCCATGTACGTCTACCAAGCCTCAACCTTCAAAGACATGATCAGAATAGCCAAACAGCTTCCAACACCCGACAAAGGCGGACACAAAAATCGCCGAAGAATTACTGATTTTCATCTGACAGTTCACCCCGACAGCATTCGAAATGGCGCGCATTCTATCGTATGTGCTGAGCCCCTCCCAACTGACCCTGTTGAGAATATCGCTGCACCGATCGTGCGCCGAAGACTCCGGAATGGGAAACCTCCGATGACACCAAAGACGACACTTAAGTCCGCTGGGTTTGGGGCCAAGCAACGGCTCTCTTAAATCAGTTTCCTGTGATCTGCGACATGGCAAAGGTAGCAGCCTGCACTCAGAAGGAAAACGAAGATGTCACCGCTTTCGATGATCATGGCGGTATTCCCCGTCCTGTCCCTTATCCTGCCATCGCTGCAGGACCCTATGAGTGCAAGCTCAAGCAACACTTCCTCACTGGCATGAGCAAAGACCGAGCGGGTCTCACCTGAGACTCCTGCGTTGAGGCAGAAGACCCCCAGACTCGTGTGAGTGATCTGCTCAAACAGGCCAAGCATTACCAGAAAAGACAGCGAGAAAAAGCTGAGACCAACAAGCGGAAATGCTCGGACGTCAAGCATCGTATCAACCTGACCCTGCTACATCAGCCTTCCACCCAGGACTCTCCCCGGGGAACCCAAGAACCCCTAAACACGAGCAATGAGTGTTTCTACTGCCATCAAAAAGGCCACTGGGCAAGAGACTGCCCAAACAAGAGAAGCCAGGGAAGAGGAAAAGGCGGTGCTGGAGGTGGATGAGGCCAAGGCTATCGCTCACAATTCGCTAGAGGGCGTGACCAGCGTCACGGCCCGATCTCTGATTGAAACAATAGCCGAGAGGAGGGAGTCCGGGAGACACAGCCCAAAGACAATGACCCATCTGTGCAAAATGATTTGGGGTACCCCACGCTTGTGTGCACACTATTACCTCCACCCTAGTATACAGTCCCTGCCTATGCTCTCATCAACGATAGAGCGGGAAAACGGAACAGTAAAAAATAAACTTTCCAAATGCTGCACTGAAACAGGGCTCGTATGGCCAAAAGCACTCCCGATAGTGCTGATGTACAATGCGAATGCGCAAGTGAACTCAACCAACCTTTGCCCTTATGCAGTTTTGTTTGCAGGACCTCCCAGGCTCTGCATCGGAAACCCCAAAGCCCCTGCTCCAGACACCTCTCTATGCGACCATAATATGTTAACGTACTGTGTCAATCTAACCAAAATGGTGGCAGATATACGTTCACAGGTGATCGCGACTCTCCCCACCCCCGCTGAATCTACGCTCCACTCCCTGAAGCCCAGAGATTGGTTCCTCAACAGAAACTTCCGGCGAAAGACCTGCAAATTCCAGCGGTGGACTGGTCCATTCCAAATTCTCCTCACGTAACAGACGGCAGTGAAAGTAGCAGAACACGCCGCCTGGATCCACGCAACTCACTGTAGGGCCTTCCCGGCTCTTGCCCCATCAGAAGCGACCACCACCGCCTCACTGGCAGATCCCAGCGCTCACTAAAGATCAGTGACATCAACCACCATGGAACCACACCGGCCCTGGCACCCATTTTGGAGCTCCTGCCTGCCCCTCAGAAGAACAATAAGCCAAGTACCTGATCACTGAAGCCCGGACAATCTGGACGTGTCTCCTCTTACAACCCCTCATGCTGCCATTTTACTCTGTTTACAAGTCCGGCAACGATCCCTATCGCTACTTTTCCATATATAGCAAATATCAAAAACGACACAACCAATGAGGTTGCATTAACAGTCGGTCCTCTCATTTCAAAGGACCCTCACAAAGGCCTTACAGTTCACGATCCCAAACGGCTAAATATGGACAATTATTTCAAAATAATGACCAGGATATCTGTCCAAACTAACTTCTACTAGCCGAACAGACAGGCAAAGCAGCAGGTGGAGAGTGCGTGGTGTGCCTAGGTCCCCGCCCCATCCTCCGAGTTGTCCCGCCATCCCCTATTATAATATTACTTGCCTGACAAGTCTCCTCTCTCAACAATTGCCATCTTCTCACTGCTCGTCCTGGGAAGATCCTTTCCCAGTATCCTGTAGATCCCCATGTCCTCCCTTGTTCGATGCCAATGTAGCAAATAGTAATTTCACTTGCTTTACTAACTCGTCTCCAGGTCCCTAGCAATGGGCTTCATCAATTCCTCCTGGTGTCAGTCCCTGAGTAACTCCCCCAACCAATTTAATGTCCCTAGAACTGACTTGTTCTGGTGGTGCGACGGCTACACCCTTAGGTCCACCCTTCCTCTTAACTGGACCGGTGTTTGTGCCCCTGTAACTCTCCTACTTCCGGCAGTTATTCTTTGAGGATTCCCAATCAGAATAGCGCCAACCATTCGCACCAAACGCTCTCTTTCTGCGAACGATGATCGTGACCCCACCTACATCGATTGGTGTACCTAGGGGAGTCCCAGGGGAGTCCCAGACAAATACAAGCTCACTGACTAAATTGCAAACGGATTCGAGTCGGTTCTCTGCTGGTGGTGCACTATAAACAAAAATGTAGACCACATTAATTATATTCATTATAACGTCCAGCGTTTAGCCAACTACACCCGTAACGGACTCCAAGCAGTGCACGAGCAGCTTCGTGCTTCTAGCCTCATGGCGTTCCAAAATCGGTTGGACTTAGATATGCTCCTGGCAGAGAAAGGAGGCGCCATTTTTGGAGAGCAGTGTTGCACCTTTATCCCAAATAACACAGCCCCAATAGGAAAGCTGACCAGGGCAGTTGATGGCTTACCCTGAAGTGCCAAAATGAAAGAACACTCTGGCGTGGACACCTCCATATGGGATCAATGGTTTTCTGTTCTTGGTCGATACAAGGCCTTCATAGCCTCTATACTGACCTCCCTCATCTTCGCTGCCATCCTAGTACTGTGTGGTTGTTGTTGCATTGCTTGCCTCCGTACCCTCCTCGTTCACCTCATAGATTCCGCGTTGGGCGAAAGTGAAGTTGCCGCCCAGATGCTACACCGTCCTCTCCTCAGCCCCGAAGACCAAAATATCGACTCATCCTACTTGTCTGACAACTATGACTGCGAGGCAGACGTCTATACCTCTCGTGAGACACCAGCCTGCCCATGAGACTTCTTGAAACCCTGCGTGGTGTGATTTCTCTGATGATTTAGGTTGTCTCCGCATGTATATATTGATGCTATGGTTGATCCTTAGGGCTCAAAAGGAGGGAAATGTGAAAGAAATTCAACCTGTACTTCCACTCTTGTGTAAAGTGTGTAATACACAGTGCCCCAGTCTCCCTGTTATCACTCGTGACTACGGCAAGATAAGAACATTCCAGGAGGCAATAAACTGCTCGCACGTGAGAACAACAGTACCCTGCAATTGTCTGTGTCAACAGACAACATCCCCCTTTTGTTTTCCATTTGTCAGCAAGCGCACCTTTTGGTGGTACCGCACTATAAGAAAGAGCGCTCCTCTTTGTTCGGCAGAAGCACCTCTCTGCATGTTTGAATGAACCTGCATTCAAGCAAACTTATGAAGGAACATCTCCGTCTCCATTGAAAGTTCTTCCACTGAGGGACCGAAAGAACATCCTCGACACCAGCCATCTGGAAGTTCTCCCTAGCCACCCAGAACCTTTCTCAACCCCTACCTGAAAACCATATAACACTCCTACCTTTTTGACTTGCACCACTTTGAAATGATGGACACTGAAGAGGATGAAGGCTGGAATGGCGGTTGGTCTTGATGATATAGTGATACCTATGAAAGTATCAAAGTGTCTAGGAGAGGCAGCTGTAGAGTTTGTGGTTAGATTATTCAACAGGATCTTAGAGATTGAGAAGATGCCCGCGGAATGGAGAAGAAGTGAGATGGTGCCCATTTTTAAGAACAAGGGAGATGAGCAGAATTGCAGTAACTATTGGGGAATAATATTTAAGAGTCACCCAATGAAGTTCTGGGAAAGAGAAGTGGAAACTAGACTGAGAGCAGAAGTCCACATTTTTTTTTTAAACAGCAGTATGGGTTCGTTCATGCCTAGAAAGACTACTATAGATGCAGTATTTGCTTTAAGACTACTGAGAGAAGTACAGAGAAGCTCATAGGGCCTTTGTAGACCTAGAAAAAGCATACGATGGTGCTGAGAGAGGAGCTATGGTACTGTATGAGAAATCTGGAGTGATAGAGATGTATCTTAGACTGGTGCAGGACATGTATGTAAGCTGTGAGACAGTGGTGAGGTGTGCTGTAGGTGTGACAGAGAAGTTGAAGGTGAAGATAGGAGTACACCAGCATTATCAACGGATAGTGTGGAAAAGAGGTGAGGAAACGCATTCGAGCATGTTGGAACGAGTGGAGAAAAGTGCCAGGGGTAATGTGTGGTAAGAGTATCAGCCAAAATAAAAAGGAAAGTTGTGTAAGACAGTGGTGACACCAGTGATGCTGTATGCTTTAGAACAGGGGTATGAAACGTATGGCCTTTGGGCCGGTACCGCCCTGCCAAGTGCTCCAATCCAACCTGTGGACTAAATCTACAATATGAAAAGACATACTCATTAAAATAAAATTGCAGTTCCTATATTGTCTGCTAGGGGTGCACTGTTTTAGTCAGTAAAGCAACATGGCACACAATGTGTGACTCAAAACTTACAGCAGATAGCAGCAATGCGGCTTCTGGGTCAGTAAATAGCATTTTGTCTTATTGTTAAAAATGTACCTGGTTTTCCGTTGGCCCAGACACCCTCGTCAGCAAGATGTCATCAAAAAAGAGAAAAGTGGACATCGAGTGTAGAGTTTTCCAAAAAAATGGACACCTTCCTATTTGTTCTTGAGGTTAATAAGAAACCTGTATGCTTGGTGTGTATGTTCAGTGCTCAAGGAATAAAATCTTCAGCCAACTGTGAGACTCGCCATGGCGAAATATACAACAAAATGCACAGAAAACTGAGAAGACTGAAGATATATGAATTATTGGTGGGTTTGAGGAAGGAGCAATCTGTTTTCACCTGGAGCATCAGGTCAGTGATGCTGCCGTGAGAGCCAGTTACTTAATTGCTATCAAAATAGCATTAACATCACAGCAGTACTCTGACGGAGAGCTCATAAAAAGAGGCATGCTAAAGGCTGCAGAAATCATGTGTCCTGAGAAACGACAAGCTTTTGCCAACATTGACCTGACGAGGACTACCGTGGCAGACAAAATTTCAGAACTATCGACCGATTTGGACAACCAATTGAAACGCAAAGTGCAGTGATTTGTAGCATTTTCAGTTGCAATTGATGAGAGCACTTATTGGATGTTGCTCAACTGGCCATATTCATTCATGGAGTTGATAAGACTTTGACTGTCACATAGGAGTTTTTATGAGACACCACAACAGCCGAGGACATTTACTATGCTGTCAGCCTGGCTACAGATGCAGCGCCTTCAGTGATTGGGAAGAAGGTGGGTGTTGTGGCAAAATTCAAAGAGAAAGATAAGATAAGATAAAGTACAAGCTGCAAATGGAGCGGGTTGTTTTTGGACGTTTCACTGTATTTTGGAGACAATGTGCAGTAAGTCATTAAAATGAATCACGTGATGGATTTGGTTGTCTGAGCTGTTAATTTCATCCGAGCCAGAGGTCTGAATAATCGTCAGTTTGACTGTCTTCTCAATGACAATAACATTATGAATGGTCTTTCATACCACACTGAAATAAGACGGTGAAGCTGAGTTGCTGTGCTAAAGCACTTCTATGATCTTCGTAAGGAAATCGAACAGTTCATGGAAAAAAAAAGGGAAACCTGTTATGGAATTACAATGCACACAATGGCTGCTGGATCTTGCATTTATGGTTTATATTACAAAGCATTTGAATAGTCTGGACAAAATATTACAAGGGTGCAAAAAAAATTGTCACACAGTATTATGAGAGGATATGTTCATTCAAATCAAAGCTCACATTATGGGAGAAATAGCTTGCAAGTGGTGACACTGTCCGTATCTAGCGTCAGTGCTGAAATGAGACCGTAGATAGACAAGATTGTGGGATTGCTGTGGGAGTTTGAGAGACGATTTAGCGAGAAGAGGTCTTTAGCGAACTCGAGACAGAATTCGTGGTTTTTCAAACACCATTCACAGTCAGAGCCTCTGATGTGCCCTTCGACATGCAACTTGAAATAACTGATTTGCAGTGCGATGTAGAATTGAAGAACAAATTTGGTGATGGCTGGCTGCAAAAATGTAGTGTATGTTTGGGACAACCTACCTTTGTGAGCAAGTTTTCTCAATAATGAACAGTAATAAAACAAAGCTGCGCACAAAATTCCCACATAAGCACTTAACAGGCATTCTGAAATTGTCTGCTACTCAGGACATGATGACTGATATTAATGCACATGTAGAGGATAAAAGATACTAAGTTTCAGGTGCAAATACAAAGCAGGAATGAATCCTGTAAAATGCTGCTTTAAACATTGTTTGCAAATAACAGCTGCAGCTAAATAAAAAAAAAAAATGCTGTTGTAAATACTGTATAATTCGATGTTCGTCAACAGATTTGCTACAAAAGGGTTTGGTTGAGTGGAATACGTTTTCTAATGCACACCCTCCATGTTACGTATGTAGTGTTTTATGTATATTTTCATAATTTACACATAAAAAAGGCAAGTGACAAGAATTTCTTAGGTTCTTAATTCTCTGTACAAAATAGCTGCTACTTAAGATTTATAGGTGTGCATAGTTAATTTGGGTTTTTGGAATTGCTTTCCAGATGTAGTAAAAACAAATTCTTATGAGTTTGATTTTTTTCTAGGACTATGTCTTTAAGTTCCACATACCTGTGATGAATATTTTGTGCCATTGTACAATCAATGTGATCAGTTGTAATGCACACAAATAAATGTTAGACTGAGGTATATTGTTGAAATTGCACTTTCTTAATTAATCTCAGGTTGTTCATAATGTATTTTTTAAAGGAACAGTTCATTAGATATAAAGACTTTAATAATTTATTTGTTGTCTTTCACACAAAAAAAAAAAGGAAAAATTTGGGCTGAAAATTTGGGCTTCTAGGTAATTTCATTATGATTTACTGGTCCAGTCCCCTTGACATCAAATTAGGCTGTATGTAGACTAAAATGAGTTTGACACCCCTGGTTAGAGAAAAAACTGGAAGCAGAGCTGGAGGTAGCAGAGATGAAGATGTTGAGATTGTCTCCAGGAATGACAAAGATGGATAGGATCGGGAATGAGTGCATCAGGAGGATAGCACGTTAGATGTTTTGGAGATAAGGTGGAGAGAGGTCAGACTGAGATGGTTTGAAGATTTACAGAGAAGGAACAGTGAACATACTGGTCGAAAGAAGACAGAAGAGAAGATAAATGGATGTAGTGAAGGAGGACATGAAGTTACTGGTGTGAGAGAAGATACTACAAAGAAAAGGGTTAGATGGAGGAGGTTGATTCACTGTGGCAACCCCTCAAGGGAATAGCGGAAAGGAAAAGAAGAAGACACATAGATACACACACATTAAATTTTTGGTCATCGTACATGAATCCTATGTTCAAATATATTCAATTACTAATTAAAATATTCTACAGTTCACCTAATTTCCTCTCTGATTTCTGTCAGAAACTGAAACCTCTCCCAATGTCTGCGTGTGTCTTTGTGATAAGCTGGCTATTCTTTATGAGCTTCAACCAATTCCCCTGAGGCTCAAAAGGTCAGCGCTTGCCTCTTCAAGGCTAATCATTAAGTCCTTGGGAAAATAATTGCAATCTTTTCATCTTGAAACTCATAAGGGTGAAGTAGAGTAATTGGTGGAATGTGTTCCAATTGAGGGCAGGGGCACCTCCAAACCTCTTATCTCAGAAGCAGACTCCAGGATCGGCATCTCCATCCATCCTCCATGTTGTAATTTGGATGGCGGTGCAACGACCCAAGCTGAGAATTTGCCTGCAGCCTCACTCACCATTAGTTAGCTCAAATGCCTTCCTTGCGTGTAAAAATTATCTAGCTTATGTGGCAAGGGGGGAGGGGGGTAGAGTCTAAAGGAAATGTTTAGAGGAGCATTTTCAGAGAGTGTCTATTAAATATATGCTAAAAAATCTTTGATGCATATTCTACAGCTGAGGGTTTCTGCACTCATGTTTCGAAACCAAGGTAAAACACAGACACGATAGAGTTTGCCCTGTATGCTCCCTGATATCTACAGCTAATTTGGATGATGTTCATTTAGACAGGAAATGTGATCCATCTTTACAACCCTGATCTGAAGGTTTTGATTGTTACAATAAGAATTATCATTATCATGTTTGTATTTTTCCTCAATCTAATTCAGCATCACCCCTGACTGAAAATGTATCTTTTAAAAAATATTCTGTATATCAGATTGTTGTATGTATTTCTTCTGTTCTAAGTCACCTTATTTATTGTTAATGTGTTGTTTCTCTCTGGAATGATTCATGATTTTTTCTATCTTAGATGGTTTCTGAAAATGTACTTGAATACCACAAAAAAACAAAAACAAATTCATAAGAATTAAATATTACTGAAACCAGGAAGTATAAAATTGAACCAAGAATTATACCATTTCTATATCTTGATGGTTATTGAATGTCCATCTTAAGGTATTTAGAAATGATGGTGTGAAGTTTTGACCATTAAAAAAAAAAAATCCATCTTTTATCAGTGCAAAACTATTGCAATTGCAAGCATATTACCATCAACAATTGACAAAACTCTTTAGCACAATCTAATGGTTGTATTTTTATCATGATAGCCAACATTAATACAAACATCTTTCACTGCTACATGGAAGTTGAAAAGAATTATCAAAGTGGTTTTGAATGGAGCCAGTACAGTGTGTGCGCATGCAGGCATGTGTGTGTGAGCATGTGCAAACAACAGATAATTAACTAATTGAATAAACATGCAAGTGTTGAATCAACTAGGATGAAATATACACATTTTCAGGATTTCAAACAGCAAAAAATTTAAGAAAGACAGAGAAAAAATTACCAAGCATTAGTAAACGATTATGATTGGGAATTGCCTCATGTAACTAAGGTACTCCATGCTTCTTTTATTGCAATTAATGCACAAGTGAGTGCAAGGGTTTTGGTGTGTTTTGGTGTGTTTTTTTGTCTTTTTCTCATATTCAATCTTGAGTAACTGGAAAGTAAAATATCATGAAATACATTGTTTTGTCCCTGCCAGGAAATGTGCACAATAGATCTGGATAAGGAAGACATTCATCTTTTCCAAATGTAACCTTCATGAGTTAAAGGCTACTGAATACCACGCACTAAAAAAAATCATTACCTATAGAGAGCAAAATAGTTATTAAGCTCATGGGCGCGTCCCACAAACAAGAATCCTTAATTTTCTTCCTACCAGAATTTCCTATGAATTTTTGTACTAGACGTTTAACTGGAGATTGTCAACTGGAAGGATTCCATTGAGTAATTTGTTTAGCAAAAATTCCGGTAAGTTGTAGTTGGACAACAGGTTGTTGTGTTGTGTTCGAAAGGAAAACGAAAGGAAAGGAGAACCATTCACACAAGCCCTTAGCCTAAGGGTGGCATGCCGTCGTATGGTGTACCGTAGGCCCCAATGATGAAACCGGTGCAGACCAGAGCGCCAATAAAAACTGCGGACCTCTGTCGGAATTAATGTTGGATGGAGTACCGCAATGGTCGACCCAGGACACGTCCGAGGTCTCCGTGGAGGACAGTGGAACGACCTCCGGCCACCTGGTGGTCCGATCAACCACGGTGAGCAGGTGCGTAAAACCCAGTGAAGGAGGCAGAGGACCTACCAGGTCAACATGTACATGGTCAAAACACTTGCCCGTAACCAGAAAAGGCTTGAGGGCCGCCCTAATGAGTTGGTGAATCTTAGCCCGCTGGCATGCCACACATGCAGCTGCCCACTCCATGATATCCTTCCGAATGCCTGGTCAGATGAATTTAGCACTCACCATTTACACCAAACGGCGAGGACGCCCAGGTCCGAGAGGGAGTGCACCGAGCCAAAAACACACTGACACCAGGAACAACGGAACCACAGGATGGGGTCGGCCGGTAGAGAGGTCCCACAGGAGGGAAGGAAACCTTCTTGCACCACTATCTCCTCCAGCTTGAGGCCCGTGTGCGCCCGTGTGCCGACTTCAGGGTGAGTACATCCAGGTCGCTGGGCTGATCGGCAGTCAGGGCAAACAAGGGCATGCTCTAAGGCAATTTGCAATGGGGATTGACATCCCTGACAAATACCAAATGTCCGTTGCAAACTAAGAGATGGCTGCAAGGTGTAGCTGTTGGCAGGCAGACCATCGCATAGCCACTTTGGACATGGAGAACGTTAACAGCTTGTTATCCACTTACGCCACGGACAAGTGGCCTTCCAGAAGAAAATGGAAATGACACGTCACTAAATACAGGGCCAACAATTCCCTCTCAAACATGCTATACTTTCATTCGCTATCCTGGAGTTTGCGGCGAAAGAACACATGGGGTTGACACACGTTCTCCAACAGCTGTTCAACCATGGGCCCCACGGGGACATCAGACGCACTGGTCGTCAACACAAGGGGCGCCTCGGGTGCTCGATGTGTGCTGAATCTCTTGTGGAAGAAGCGGAGGTCAGTCCTTTGACTTCTCAGGGGGGCCACACCAGCCGGATCCACGACCCATGGTGCTGTCCATGGGGGTGCCACACTCTAGATGGTGAACTGCTTGGTCGTCAGCAGGTGATGTTCGGCTTGCTCCACCAAACTCCAGCAGTCAGCGGTGGCCAGATATAAGGAGATTGCGCGCGCTGCAGGCGGAAACTGGCGCAGGAAGATATGCACGAATAGGAACCCACCATAGTCGGATCTCAACAGTACCAGCATGCCATGCTGGTACTGCCATCAGGACAACGGCCGACCCATCACTGAAACTGGGCAGGGAAAGCAGCTTGGCTCGGCTATACCTCCGGAGAAGGAGATTTTTGAGTGCAGTGTATGTACCTGTTTGGGGGGGGTTGTGCAACAGCTCCATAGCTCCCCATGTTGAGAGCTGCTCCAGCGCCGCAATGGCCAAAAGGAGCTGGTTTCATCTGAGAAAATTCCCCGCAGGTGGAAAAGCGCTTCCACATGCTGAAACCAGGCGTCTGGGTCGCTCTGCCAGAATTCATATAGCTGGACAGTCACAGTGGGCTAGGATAGCTGAGCAAGTTGCGGCGATATGGCCGAGGTGGAATCGCAGACCTCTTCAGCCTTGTGGACGACCTGCTCCTTCTCGGTGTCAAGTGGGAGCTCTGCAGTCTTCTTGGTCAGTGACGCGGCACCCGGCCAAGCTGGTTGGTCTGAACGCAGCGGTTCACATCACGTCAGGGTCATCAACGTGGTGCTCGGCGACGAATCAATGACGGAGCCTTGGAGTCGTAGACGGGTTCAACTTTAATCCTGAGCACCTACAACACAACAGAATACACTGCACTTCCTGGGCTTAAACCACAACCCCATGTTAGGTAACAGTAATGGAAAAGGCAGGTTTAGTTAAGGATTCAAGGAACTTTTATTGTCATACCAGTACACCTTACCATTTGTGGTACGAAATTAGTACCGACGTCCAATTTCAAGCCATTAAAAAGAAGAGCAAAAAAAGAAACAAAAAGCAAAATAAGAACGACAATTAAGTAGAGGCTGAAATTAACCCTGCTAGCACTTAAATTACATGTGACAACACACCTGGAAACGCTGAACAACATCACCCAATGCTAAAAATTTAGTGTGTGTTTACTCGGTTGTGAGCCGGCCCCTCCACTCTAGATGGAGGAAGCAGGCTCTTTTGAAAGCCTGAGTTCGCCAGACACCGTCTTCTTGACCCTGAATCCTTAATGAAGAGCAGTTTCTTCTGTTCTCAAGCGCCGAATGCTGCTACTCACCACTGACCCTGGAGTTTCCCAGTGCCTCAAACAAGCTCGGAGGGACACCGCCACACCACTGTTGGACAAAAGAGAGGTCGTTCCCGCACTGTCTTCAGGCAGTCATCCAGCCACCATGGCCATCCATCCTGCCACACCAAGCTTTATCATCTCCTCATACTCTCTCTGACTTCATCCTTCAGTGATGTCTTGTTGTACAGAGCCCTCAGTCCTATTAGCTCTCCTCCTCCTATCATCTTCACTATTCCTATCACTCCTCCATCTATTACCTTCACTGAGAACCAGGTTGGGAGACAGCTGAGCAAACTCTTCCCAGGCATATCTGTGAAACCAGGTGATTTGAGCCTTCGTGTTCTTAAGGCCTGTGCTGCACATCTCACTGGTATCCCATTGTCAGATTTTCAGGATGAGCCTTAGGCTACAGAGGGTTCTCTTACTATGGAAGATGTCTTGTATCGCCTAGTTCCAAAGACCAGACGCTCTAGTGCCTCCCGGGACTTTAGGCCTGTGGCACTGACATCCCATGCAATGAAGACACACGTGAGGCTCATCCTGGATCAGGTCCAGTCCATGGTGAAACCACATCTGAGCCATCTCGGAATTTGCCCATCAGCTCACCTGGAGGTTGATGATACCATCATGTACGTTATTTAACTTCTCTCGTGCATTCAACACCATTAGGCCATTTCTACTTGGTGCTAAGTTGTTATCCATGTAGGTAGAGGCCTCTCTTGTGTCCTAGATAGTGGACAATCTCACTGGCAGACCACATGATGTATGCCAACAACTCTGTGTATCAGACAGAGTGATCTGCAACAGTGGGGCACTACAGGAATAAAGATAATAAAATATAAGTGGTGTAAGGTTTAAGGTCAATAAGTTAAAAATAGAACCAGATGGAAAGTGAGATGAGAAGAGTTGATATACTGTCGTGTTACTACCGGACTGAGTAATACAGTCCGATAGAGGCAAGAATGACCTCCGGTCATACACCTCGGTGTCAGTCTGCTGCTGCAAGACCTCCTGCATTTGGTCAGCATGTGATCGATTGGCTGGGTTGTTGCTGAGACTTGCCCTCATCTTGGACAACATTCTCCTCCTTGATACCACCGCAGAGTCCAGCTCCAACCCCATTATCTTGCTGGCCTTACGGATTACTTTATTAAGTATGTTAGTGTCAGCCACCCTCAGGCTTCTGCCGCTGCATACAACAACATAAAAGATGACGCTGGCAACAATAGACTAACAAAACATTCTGAGCATTGTCAGGCACATGTTGTAGAAACTCTTCTGCCTCAGGAAGTAGAGACAGCTATGGCCATTCTTGTAAATTGCATTTGGGTTTTTTGTCCAGTTCAATTTGCTACAACATCCACATGGCAAAAGGCTAATCCAACCAAACGGCAACACATGGTGGTGGAGGAGGTGCACCACCAGGAGGAAGCAGCCAGGTGTGCCAAGGCAGTCTCCCAAGCCCAGCAAGGACACTGGATGAAGTTGGAACATGTGGAGAGGAGGAAAATCACATGGAGCAAGATGTGGAGCATGGAGTCCAATAGGCCAAGCTTCATCATCAAGGTGACATCTGTGGTATGGAGAAGACCCAACCTGTCCCTAGTGTGCAGCCCCAGCAACCCTGAAACACATTTTGGTAGGTGCAAGACCAGCCTGACACAAGGAAGATAAACCTGGCGCCACAACCAACAGCTCAAGTGCTTTGCGGCTGAATTGGACAACAAGAAGGTAACCACTAACACCACACCTCCAAATGCTGAGGCTACCGTCCCACGAATAACAACCTTCATCCGGGAAGGGGAGAAACCGCGAACTAAGCAGGACTTCGGACTCAGGCACGCTGAACGCTGCCCCTAACCAGAGACTCACCTTCCCGTCGAAAAACGCAGCAACCAACCTGCGTCCAGACCTGGACCTAGTCCTGTTGGCATGTTTTCATTGTCAAGCTTGCAGTCCCATGACAGGATGCCATGAGTGAGGCATTCCAGTGGGCTGCCAATTGACCTCATGGTTCCACCCCACCCAAAAGGACACCTACTAAACCACACAATGGTCGTGCTGAAATTTAGGGATGTCTTACATTTAGTCCTATTAAGAATCAAGTAGATGCAGTTCTATATTGTGAACTCCCCCACAGTCTGTGTGGAACTAGAGTGCCCTTGGATCAGAGATGAAGCATCTGCGAGAGAAGTTCAGCTAACACACGAACATTTGATAACTGACTATAACCTCAATGACTGAGAACCTTAAGACGTGTGTTTTTTAGGAAGTGTTTTGTGCAAAGGCAGTAAGTGACAGGTGGTAGTTAAAAAAAGGCATATGTACAACTGAAAATGAAAATCCTGAAATGGAGAACTAGAGTTTGACACATAAATGGTATATTTCGAGCTAGAAATTCTCAAACAAAAATAATCACTTCTAATTTGTGCTAAGACACAACTATGTACTGTTTTTTTTTTTCTTTGTGAATTGTCCACCATGATTTGAAAAAAAGAAACGTTGTGCCTCTGCAGTTTTAATTTTGGAATCCAAACATATTCCAGCCATAATTATTTTCTCCTACAAAAGGTAGTCCCAGGGTTTGTACTTAAATTACTTATTTTTATCTACCTTAAGTGAGCAGGAACAGCAGACCATTGATTCTCTAACTGGAATTAACCATGGAAAATAAATGCAAGCTCGTAAATAACCAATCATTTTGTCCAAAAGTTTAAGCCAAAAGTCAAGCTCTAGTTGTGCTCTTTCATCCACTGCTCTGTCCACTGCACAATCTGCTCCAGGTTACGTTCCAGATCCTCTGGTGTGTTGCTGGGCAGCTGATGGACAATCTCCTCCCTGTAGGCCTCCATGGCCTCCTCGTAGATGGTCTGGAAGATCTCACACTGCACGTTGTCCTGCAACTTCTTTCCTGCGTAGCCCCTGTGGCCACAGGGAACAGAGCCCTCATCAGAAAGGTGAAAGGTGATCAGAAAGGTGAACCCAAACCTCTCAAAAACTTACTTTACTAAACCTGAGTTGAGACTGCTACTTTGACAGCAGGGAGGAGAGACTAAGCACAAAAAAACAATTTAACCTTGAATTTAACCTTGTGTCATTTAAGGCTGGAATCAGTTCTAGTCTAAATTGACAGAAAATTAAATTTGGAAAATGGAAGTTGTAATAACACATTAGCAAGTAAGTTAGCTAAAACTAATAGCAGGCTGACAATGAAAGATGTCAAGTATCCTAATCTTTGTTCAACCGTAACTCAGAGGATTGAAATATATTAAGATAGCAATCCAACTATGAGCAAAAATACATGAGATACTGCAATTAAATTACACATTTTAAATGTTGATATATTATTTAATTAAACCCACATAAATGTTATAAGCTGCTTGAACATTCTAAACTGGGTTTTAGGACTTCCTGTTGCACTTCCCAATTCCAACCATGAATGAAGGCAGCATCAGCAAACGACACGTGCGTCTTGACATGCAGCTGATAATCAACTGAAACTGAATATCTTAACAGTAGCACAGAAATTAAAACTTGAAATGAATGTCTTATGCTATGGTAAATTTTAACATGGAGGTAATCATCCCACCCACTCTGAAATCCTTGTTCAAAAAATAGGTATGATATATCTGGTTATTTTTAGTATATTTAATAAGCCTGACACATTTTGTTAAACCTACATTGATGTTATGTTAGCTTTTTACAACTATATTACTAAATATGGCCAAATTGGTGAAAATGTATATGCGCTACAATGTAAAAAAACAACAAGAAGTGATGGTGTAAAATGCTTTGTGTGTCACTAAAAACCTGCTATAATACTTCAAAAATTATAACAAAATGCTGATAGGAAATATTCCCCAAATTGACAGGTTATAGGGGCATCACCTGCTCTCGAGCCGCGTGTACAGCTGGGTGTTGTCAGTGCGGAGAACGAACACAATGTGGAACCAGCGCTCAGGGAATAAGTCACAGCCATGATAGTCGACAATCACTCCGCCATATTTCATCTTGTCTTCCAGCTCATCCACCACCTTTCAAGGCAAAATGTTTCTGTAAGGTTTCTCTAGTGATGCACAATTTGATAAGCACTTGACAATTGGTTAATTAATTAATTTTTGTAATATAAATTATAAAAAAAGATTACATTCTATTTTTGGAAAAACATTAAACAACCTAACAAGTGTTTTATTTTTTCATTTTGCTACAGATGGCAGAGTGAACATTATTGAGAATTGTTTTCTGTGTAGAACAGATGATTCTCCTACACAATACAGATTGTTCTCCTACACAAAGAACAAGGCTGTTTTTAAAGACATGGAGAATAAGCCTAAGAATATTTTTTACTCACCCTGTCTTCATCCAAAATTGGGCATTGATATTCTTCATCATATCCATTGTAGAGTTCTCCTGTGTAAAGATTCACCATCACAATTTCATGACGTGTTTCCCATCCGAGCATATAATGTTGGCTTGAAAAATCTGATTGATCACTTTGCCTCTAGGTAATCTAAACTTATATAGTCAAAACATCGAGAGTTGAAAACTGGATGAATCATCACAAGGGACAATAGGGGTGACATTTTTTACCTTCCTGAGCCAGGTCACCAATGTTCACGTAGGTCAGACCTGTCTGCTGAGCCAATTCTTTCCCAAGAGTTGTTTTCCCCACTCCCGGTGTTCCTGTTGAAACCAGCAACCCTTTATTGCTTCCAGTTAAAAAGTGCACTTGATGGGATTGTTAGCAAGCAAAGTAGGTACTGCCCCACTGGCTACCAACTGAAAATCTTATGCTGTTTTCTACTGAGCTGCTGTGAAGCAGCTCCCTGTATGATGAAACAAGTTATCATTTCCAGGATGACTAAGATCTAACTTCCCTATTCCAGCTTTCACATGTGCATTTAATCCTGCTGAATGTAATAAATAAAATTTAAAATTAAAGTGTTATTTGGAAAAATTGGAAAATTGTCCGGAGTATTAAAGATAGAGCGAGTGGTTGTTTGTCTCTGTATGTGGCCCTGCGATCAACTAGCAACCGGTCCAGGGTGTACCCTGCCTCTTGCCCAATGACAGCTGGGATGGTCGGTAGCATCCCAGCAGCCCTGAGACAGGATAAGCTGGAGATGATGTAAGGCTTGATGGTGATTTGATGAACACAAAAAGATAAAAGGCAAACAATGCCAAAGTTTACATCTTAATTAGAAATACAGGGTGAATTAAGGAGGCATTCAAAATTACCCAAATAAGCAAAATGTAGTGTTAGAACACCTTATTGTCAGGAATGCATTTCAGATTTGATTTACATTTATGTACAAATAGATATTAAAGCCTCAATAACATCTCAGATCACCCTCGTGACTTGCATAAACAACAGGTTATTGGTAAAATGCATTAGATGAGAAATATTGCCATGTTTTACAGATTTTCAGCCCTCCTTGAACCAAGTCCTGATCAACCATACTTGTGAGAATAAGAGAAAAAACAAAAATCAACTTCAAAGCAAAGTAAGTCAGTGTCCCTGAGCCGGTCCCAAGCTTGGATAAATGCAGAGGGTTGCGTCAGGAAGGGCATCCAGCGTAAAACTTGAGCCAAAACCAAATATGCAAATCGAACTTAAGAATTTCATACCAGGTGGTCGATGTCCGGGATTGCAACGACCATGATTAGTGCAGATAAAACTACAGGGTACTACTGGAAATTTGGTAACTGTGGGTCGAAGAAAGAGAGGTGAAAGGCGTGTTTGGAAGCAGAGAGAAAAGAGGAAAGGCAGGAGTCTTGGACTGAGAGTCGCGGCTTTGAATATTGGGACGATGACAGGAAAAGGTAGAGAAATGGTTAACATGATGCAGTGAAGGAAGGTGGATACACTGTGTGTCCAGGAGACCAGGTGGAAAGGTAGTAAGGCTTGAAGCTTAGGAGCAAGGTTTAAGTTGTTCTATCATGGTACTGACAGGAGGAGAAATGGAATAGAAGTAATCTTGAGGGAGGGAATATTCTGGAGGTGAAAAGAATGTCAGATAGACTTATGAGTCTGAAAGTGGAAATTGAAGGTGTGATGCTCAATGTTGTTAGTGGCGATTCCCCACAGGTGGGATGTGAGTAAGAGGAGAAGTTATGAAATGATTTAGATGAAGTGGTGCAGAATATCCCCAGAGATGAGAGAGTGGTAATTGGTGCAGACTTCAATGGACATGTTGGTGCAGGCAATAGGGGTGATGAAGAAGTGATGGGCAGGATTGGTATCCAGGATAGGAACGCAGAGGGACAGATGGTAATAGACTTTGTAAAGGACCTTGCAATGGAAATGGCTGTAGTGAATACTTTTTTAGAAAAGAGTGTTGTATGGTTTTCAGGGAGGAGTTAAGAAAGGCTATGGGGGTCAGGGAGAGTTTCCAGATGACTGGACAACTACAGCTAATGTGATCAAGGAGACAAGTAGGAGAGTACTTGGTGTGTCGTCTGGAAGGAAAGTAGATAAGGTGACCTGGTCGTGGAATGAGGAAGTGCAGGAGTATACACAGAAAGCGGTTAGCAAAGAAGAAGTGGGACACTGAGGGGACTGAATAGAACAGACAGGAGTACAGGGAGATACAGCTTAAGGTAAAGATAGAGGTAGCAAAGGGAAAACAAAGGGCGTACAATGACTTGTATGCTCGGATGGACAGTAAGGAGGGAGAGAATAATTTCTACAGGTTGGCAAAAACAGAGAGATAGAGATGAAAAGGATGTACACCAAGTCCAGGTGATCAAGGTTGAGAGTGAAATGTATTGACAGATGTTAGAAGTGTAATGGGAAGTTGGAAAGAGTACTTTGAAGAGCTGATGAATGAGAAAAATGAAAAAGGAATGCCTGAGGAATGGAGAAGAAGTGTGATGGTGCCCATTTTTAAGAATACGGGCGATGTGCAGAATTGCGGTAACTATAGAGGGCTAAAGTTGATGAGCTATACAATGAAGTTATGGGAAAGAGTAGTGGAAACTAGACTGAGAGCAGAAGTCTGACTTCATGATTTAAAAAGGGTACTACAGATGCAGTATTTGCTTTGAGAATGATAAGAGAGAAGGTAAGAGGGAGCTGAATTGCGCTTTTGTAGACCTAGAAAAAGCATACGGCAAGAGAGAGGAACTCTGGTATTGTATGAGGAGGTCTGGAGTGGCAGAGAACTATGTTAAGCAGATGTAAGACATATATACTGGCTGTGAGACAGTGGTGAGGCGTGCTGTAGGTGTAACAGAGAAGTTTAAGGTAGAGGTAGGACTTCATCAGGGATCAGCTCTGAGCCCCTTCTTGTTTGCAGTGGTGATGGACAGGCTGACAAGATGAGGTTAGTCAGGAATCTCCATGAGCCATGATGTTTGCAGATGACATTGTAATCTCTAGTGAGAGCAGGAAACAGGTTGAAGAAAATCTTGAGAGGTGGAGGTATGCTCTGGAAAGGAGAGGAATGAAGGTTCGTCGCAGCAAGACAGAATGTATATGGGTGAATGAGAGGAATCCGGGTGGAGCGGTGAGGTAACAGGGTCAACTATCCAGAGCAACTGAGACTGTGGAAAAGAGGTTAAGAAACGGGTTCATGCAGGTTGGAATGGGTGGAGAAAAGTGTCAGGGGTACTATGCGATAGAAGCCAGAATGAAAGGAAAGGTGTACAAGACAGCGGTGGGACTAATTGATGCTCTATGGTTTGGAGACAGTGGCATTGAAGAAAACACAGGAAGCAGAGCTGCAGATAGCAGAGATGACGATGTTGAGGTTCTCTTTGGGAGTGACCAGGATGGATAGGATGAGGAGAGAGTCTGTCAGAGGGACAGCACTTATTAGATGTTTTAGTAAATATTTCTCATAATAACTTTATAATAGTAAATATTTTGGTAGACGGATGCTGTAATTGGAGATGCCAGTCAGGAGGTCTAGAGGAAGACCAGCGATTTATGGACGTAGTGAGAGGACATGAAGTTAGTTGGTGTGAGAGAGGGGGATATAGAGAACAGGGTTCGATGGAGAAGGTTGATTCGTTGTGGCGACCCCTGAACAGAAAAGTGCATTTTTTCCTTAAATATACAGCCGATTAGACCACTTCCTTATCGAAACTATATACGATTTGACCTGTTAAATTGGAACCAACTCAAGCCAGAAATGACGGAAAATATAAAATAACGATATATGTGAGCGGTTTCTCACCTGTCAACAGGATGTTCGGCTGCTGCCTCATCTTCATCGCTAGCTAGCTTAAACACGTGGGAGGCTAACAGCAACCAGAAACACAAAATAATGTCAATAGTTTCTGTTCTGTCTTGTTGTACAGACCCCAATACTGCAATAAATGTCATGCGACAAACCTGAGAAGGTTCGTGTTTCAATTTGAAGACTCTATGGGTTGCAGCTGTCTGTTACAGCCTTGGCACGACGTCCACAAAAAAAACACTGCCGTAAAGCAGGTAGGCGACGGCACTTTTACGTCAATCAGTTTTCGATATTTAGAGTTCTACGGAGTTCAAATAATAAACGAATCTTTACTTCACAGCCGCATTCATATGTTGCCGGTGGAGCCCAGTGTTTGTATGGTAAATTAACGGAATTATAGAGAACTTAAATGTTATGTTTATAAGGGTTATTTACACACTAGCTTACCACATACGTAAACCTTAAAATGGGCTAGCATTATGATAGCTTTATCTAAAGAACGGAGAACTGTTCATGTGAATTTTTTGTGAATCATATTGTGTTGTGAAAAGTACCTACGTCAAAGCACCATTCAAGCCAAAGTCAAGTACGAGCAGATTTTGTGCAGCTGTTGTAGATTAATTAACAGTGACGAGACCGTTACTTATATCGTCGTCTCTGTTTTCAGGCTCCCATTTGCCCTCTATCCCTGTAAACACAGGACGCCAGGCAGGATGAAAAAGGTTTCGCCATGGGATAAAGTTGCCTCGGGTAGGGTGAGTATAATAGGATTTTTTTTTTAAATCACGTGACACATTAACTAAGAAATTCAACAGGTCAATGCAACCGACTACTACCGTTCTTCTTCAGTTGAGTCGTGTGTAAAATGAACGTGTAATTTGATTAATAAACGACATTTATCAAGTTATTGATTTGGTCCTTATTTGGATTTTTTGCTCCAAATTTCATGTCCTAGGGCCCCCTAGATTTAGTCATCGTTCAAAACCAACAAAATTTGCACATGAATACTTTATAGTTTATTTTGATATTTTACTTTTCCTTTGGAAAAGGGATGCTGTAGAAATTCAAAGATGTCCCTCAAATACAATATATTCATTAAAAAAGTAAAGGTTCTCCTGATTAGCAACCAAAAAGACCACAAAGACATAAACAACCTTTAAAGCATGTGTCCCATTACATTTTACACCTGAAAACCTAAAGCATGTCCCTTGTAACATTTATAAACCTTGTCAAATCTTCAAGCAATGAAACCTGACTTGTGAGTAATTCTGTGATTCTTTGTTCTCTTTTCTCCAAAACATTCCAAATACATTTCCTATCTGAACAGTTGTATAATTCGATGTAAATATTTCTGATTTGATTTAATTCTTGGTCCAATTTAGAAAATAGCTTGAATTAAGAATTGAGCTGTACATCCACCCAAAACTACCTTTTACTTCAATGACGGCTTATATTCTGTATTGTTTCTGATAAATATCACTTATTTGAGGAGTATGCAGTAAGGAGTATATTTTGAGTGGGAAGCTCTTTGCAGATGTATGACATCATTTTTGCTTTGAATAATATACAACTGGTTTCAACAAAAATACAAATGCAGCCTCAGGGGGCACAAGCCAGTGTCTTTTCGAGCTGCTACCAACCCCAGATAAAAGCAAAGGGTTGCGTCGGAGAGGGTGTCCAACACAAAACTTATGTCAAAACCAAATATGTAAATCGGACCAATGAAAAAAAAAAAGCGAAGTTGAGGATAGAGAATGTGGTTAGCTTGACGAGGATGATGTGCTGTGGTGACACCTGAAGGGAGGAGCTGAAAGGAAAAGGAGATTTCTATTATAATATAAATTCAACAATATGGTGCTAAAATGGTGCATAAAATTTAACCTTTCACATTTATTGAACTGTAAAGTTATTATCTGCAGTCTCAGCAGATGATTGATGTTGCCATTAACAGCTTTTTCAAGATACCCCCTCCATTCAAAATGAGAACATATATGTGAAAAGTAACATAGAAGATAATGTTAATGATCATGACTACAACTACTACAATGGTCAACAAAAATCCATTTAACTATACTTGTGCAGATGAGAGCTATAAATTATAATGACAACATTGTCACTACAATTGTATAACTGCAACAACGAGAAAGTTATTGTGATCAAAATCACAGTAAAATGGGTCTCCTGTAACATCAGTCGAGACCGCAACTACTAATTAAGGTGAACTAGAAGCTTACAAGTTCACTACTATATATAACGACACGGTTGTGGGTATTTTTTGTTTATGCAGTATGTTCTATCTTTGTCACTAAGTACATGTCTTTTTTAAAACATAAATTGATTATTTAAAATACTACCATGATTTTCTTTAGTCCGTGATAGCACACGTATTTGCCATACTGTCACGAAGCAACATTTAAACATTTTACATGTTCTTCATTGCCCCTTTCCATTAAATATTTAGAGTTCAAGTGTTATGTTGAAATTAACCCTGGAAATTTTTCACACCCAACATACAACTGGTTTGCACTTCAGATACTTTGGACTTCAGTGTTTTTTTTTTCTGACTGACACAGCGCTGGGTAGATCCATCTTTCACTGAGCTACCCAAGGAAAGTTTGTCTCTGGAAGGTTCTAGAAGGAGGAAGGTCGGTCAAGTTTTATGCTTCAAGACTGAAGCAAAAAAGCAGAAGAGGAAGAGGGAGACTGACAGTCCGGACACTCACACAAACAACCAGCACAAAGATTTCACCCACAAGGAATGGGATGAGGCCTGGGTGGACAGACACTTTCCAAGCTCAAAGGTTAGATTGGAAAGATGAAAAATATCTGTAGTTTCCCCTTTTCTAAACATCCGTTTTGATCACATAAAGTAGGTTATTTTAATGACACTTGGTGAATATTGGCGATATTGGCATTTCTAATACAATGGCACTATATAAAATGGTGATCAATACATTATGAACTACCGGCATCGCAATATTTTTCATGTAATGTATTTATTATGAGGATCCTACTTTTAACAATTACTTTACCCTTCTTCTGACAGTTTTAACAGTGAAGTCAGGGACCTCACTTTCATATCTCTTTCAGAGAGACACACACACAAACATGCTACTTAGTTTGGACTGCAATAATTATATATTATTTAACTGCGAGCATTCAAAAGAAGTGCAGTAAAGCCGTTTGTTTTTTTTCAATGATGGTTTGTCCCAGTCCTGTTTCAAGAACATTTTGAGAGTCATTACACCTGCCGTAGTGTCCCACTTGTGAAAGCCAAGTATTGGATGAAAGTGGGCTGGTTATTTCAGTTTTCCTCTTATAATGTACTGTGTATCCATTCAGAAATTATGGATACATAATTAATAAATGATAACATTAATTAAAAATTCAATATGTCCAAGTATTTTTATTTTTTTTTATTTTGTACTTTATTTATTCCTTCTCTGCGTTTAACCCATCATGGATCATCCATGAGCAGTCGGTTGCCATCTAGCAGCGCCAGTTAGGGTTCAGTGTTTTGCTCAACAACATTTCGATACGCAAGGAGGAGCCAGGAATCAAACCAGGATTGTTCGGTTCCAAGGACGATCGCTCTACCTCCTGCGCCATGCCGCCCCCTAAGCTTCTAAATATCTTTGATATTCAAAATCAAAAATTAATTTGAATGATCTTGCAGTTATGCTGCATACTTTAATCTTTCTTAATACTGAAGCTTAAATTTTAAACTGCAGAGACAAAATAAAACATTTTCTAGAAATATTCACGGAACAATTGTTTTCAAATCTTATCATTATGTTAAATAGTATGTTCTTATGTGTGCACAACATGAGGAGCCCCATTCAACTTAGACCAGTGCCCACCCTAAGCCCCAGCAGTAATAAGCCAGAAACTCCCCATAGACTTTTATAATTGAATAACCCTCTCAGATGATAGGTAAAATGTCTTCAAGGAAAGAAACAAAGAAAATTTTATAGGATCGGATTTGATAACAATTCACCATGACCTGGAAGAAATTTCACTGCATACACAGAACAATATTTGAAATTGTATTGATGACAGCTTAGTGATTATGTATTTGTGTACAGGCTGAACTAGCAGTCCACAAGAAGAAAGTAGAAGAAGTGGAGAACTGGATGAGAGCTCATGGCAACACATCAAAGGTATGATTTTAATTTTTCCCTCCAGTGAGTGATTTAATTAGTAATGATTCCAGACATTGTTTGTCAGCTCTGCCTTTTGCCTATTCTTTTCTCAAAAGAGGATGATCAAATTCCACCCCATATTTGAGAGCTGGACTTAAATCAGATGTAATAGCTGGAACTCTGAGGACCCCAAACGTAACTTATTTTTCAAACACATTAATAACATTTGATGTCATCACAAATTTTTTCCTCTTTGTATTTGAAATATGAATATTAACGATATCTTTGACTGTCCCTTGAGTCATGTGGGTATGTGTGGTGTAAATGAATGTTGCTGTGTCTTAATAATGATTATTGAATTTTTCCTTAATTAATGTACCAATCATCAACCTGCTTCCTGTCTTTAGCAGGGTGGCATATTGCTGTTGACAGGACCATCAGGCTGTGGAAAGACCAGCACGGTCCAGGTGTTGTCTCGGGAGCGGGGCCTAAGGATTCAGGAGTGGACCAACCCCACCTGCCCAGAGTCCTACACCAGCAGCCAGCAAGGTAAGGAGACAACCCTATTTGCCTTGCAAAGGGTTTCCTATCAATCTGTGACCTCACACAGAAAAGTAGTACCAAAATAGGTAATTCCTCAATAACATTTTGGCGGAAAAGAATTTGGAGGAAAGAATTAAGCCAGAAATGAAAAAAACAAACAAAACTTCAATTCAGTAAATGCCGTGCAAGTTTACAGGCATACATTTCAGTAATGGAAAATGCACTGAAATATTGACAATTATATGAGACCGCTGTTCAACACAAAGTTTTTTTCATTATTTTTCATTAGTTAAAGCTTTGATAGGAACTCATTTAATGATTTATAATCATCCCTGTGCTGTCATGTTACTGTATTTTCACTTTGAGATAATTGTTTCTAATATAATTAACAATCATTCAAAGTATTATTTTGCTACCTTTTAGATCTATAAAATATATATCTATCATAGAAATAAACCACCGCCTCGTGTATGGTAATCTAAATATGAGTTACTCGCCTCTAACCACTAATATAATTGTTAGTGGAGAATGATGGTAATTGTTGTTGTATAATGGACAACCAAGAAACATGTGACTATGTAATTAACCAAGATACTGTTTTCTGTCAGAATGTATGATGAAGAGCTTTCTCAGCACCTCCCAGTTAACCCGGTTTCAGGAGTTCCTCTTGCGGGCCAACAAATACAGCTGCTTGAAGCTGGTGGGTGATAAAAAGGGAGCAGAAGAAAAGCTCATACTTGTGGAGGTAGGTATGTAAAATTTAAATAATGACTAGTTGTGTGGCTAAAGTGTATTTACACTGCTGTGGAAAAAAAGACTATTATACTAAGAATGATATAGGTCTTTCAACGAAGTAACGCTTAAGAAAGAATATGTAACAATGGTAACTATTTCATAAAGTCAGCACCCTGCAAAATGTCACCCATACACAAATCTTTTGCAATAACTATCTGGGATTTGATGTAATCTAGATTGAGCAATCTGGGTTGCATTTCATATAGCCCTTGTGACAAACCTGGAAGAAGTTTTAATTTGTGGGGTTTATCTTTAGTGTACTTTAGCCACAATGTTTTGAAACGGAATCAACTATTTTAGCATCTCTTGTTTAGTCTCCTTAATGCACAATCCTCAGTGCAGGTGACAGCATACATCACATTTTCGATCTTATGCCTGGGTGTTTTGTCCTTGGGGTACACCAGTCTTTGCCTGTCTTGCCACCAAATACCAGTACATTTCAAACCCCACAACACCCTGAGGCAAAGACTTGACCTCTCCCATTTGCATAACAGGCCATCATAACCAAGACCCGCCCACAGCCCTGGTAGTTATATTCGGACCCCCCCCCCCCCCCCCCCCCCCCCCCCCCCCCCCACCACACACACTCCACCTTGTCACAAAAATTTTATTTATTTAAAATAAAAA